>CM022945.1:98446431-98920469 GCA_012931725.1 Litsea cubeba
ATAGGTCCTATTTCTCCCCCTTCGAGCAAAGGTCATTGCTTCATCTTCGCCGCTACGGATTATTTCTCCAAGTGGTCAGAAGCATTTGCGTTCAAGGAAATGAAGACCTCATCAGTCCTTCAGTTCCTGTGCACCAACATCATTTGTCGTTTCGGCATACCCAAAAGATCCGTCCATGATAACGGACCACAATTCCGAGATCATCGATTCTACAGGTTCTGCGACAAATACAAAATCCAAAGCTGTCCTTCGACTCCATACAATCCGGCAGCAAACGGGTTGGCAGAAGCTTTCAACAAGACACTCTGCAAAATCCTCAAAAAAAATGGTCTCCAGTCATAAAAGAGACTGGAGCGACAAAATGTCTGAAGCTTTGTGGGCCTATCGAACCACCATTCGAGGACCAACCCATAGCACACCATTCTCCTTGGTCTTTGGATGCGAAGCTGTCGTGCCCTTGGAAGTACAAATTCCTTCCTTGAGGGTATCCTTGCAAAATGACATGACTCAAGAAAGCAATGTCAAATTGCGACTCCATGAGCTGGACAATCTCGATGAGAGATGGCTCAAAGCTCAACAAAGCATTGAACTTTACCAAGAACGCATGGCAGGATCTTTCGACAAAAAGGTCAGGCAACGCGCCTACAAAAAGGGTGACTTGGTTCTTGCAGTAAAAAGACCAATGGTCTTCGCTCACAAGTCCAAAGGCAAATTTGAGCCAAAATGGGAGGGACCCTACGTCATCGATAAGGTTTTCTCCAATGGCGCATACGCAATCCTAAACATGGAAGGCGACAGATGTATGCTGCCCATCAACGGCAAGTTCTTAAAGCGGTACTACCCTTGAAGACTTACCCAAATGGGTAAGAGCAATGCCTGTATGGCCAAAACCGGTTTCCAGGTACACACTCGCTAAACCCACCTTTTTTTTTAGAATTTTCATATCAAATGTTGAAATTTCTAGAAATTTAAACAATGCTTACTTTCATCGTTTCATTGTTCAAAAAAAAAACCAAGTTTAGGAACTTTTCCCTAACTTTTCAACCCTTGAACCCAAAATTCATGGTTTGAAATAAAATCCGGATTCAGGGATTTCCACCCTAGTCCACCCTGCCTTTTACTGCCAAAATGGTTTTAGGTCAAAACTTATGACCCTCGTGTCTTTAAACAAAAAAAAAATTATGGTTTTTCAAAAAAAAAAAAAAAACCGCGGGGAAGCGACGCTTAGTCGATACTCGCACAAATCGGAAGCATACGAACCACGTTCGACACTTCCAAAATTACAGGGAAGCGACATTTCGTCGACAACCCAAATTTCAAAGGTTCGAAAAAACTAAAAAAACCGTGGAGACGCAACATTTCAGTTGATATCCACAACCCAAATTTCAAAGGTTCGAAAAAACCTAAAAAAAACCATGGAGACGCAACATTTCAGTTGATATCCATAACCCAAAGGTTCGAGAAAACCACAAATTTCAAAAAAACGTGGGGAAACGACATCAAGTCACTACCCGCAAAACCAAAATTTTTGAAAAGCAAGGATGCGACATTCCATCGATACTTGCACCCAAATTCGCGAGGATGCGACATTCCATCGATACTCGCAACCGAATGAGCAAGGATGCGACATTCCATCGATACTTGCAAGAACATTCAGCAGGGAGGCGACTTTTAGTCGATACTTGCATTTTTGAAAACCAAACCGGCTATAAATGCCACAAACTCGGCTATAAATGCCACCAAAACAGGCTATAAATGCCACAAACCAGCTATAGATGCCACCAAAACAAACCGGCTATCAATGCCACAAACAAAAAAAATTGGCTTTCAAAAAAAAAAACTCGGCTATCAATGCCACCAAAACCGGCTATCAATGCCACAAATCGGCTATCAATGCCACAAAAAAGCTGGCTCTCATGCCAAAATTGGCTTCCATGCCACAAGCAAAAATCTGGCTTCCATGCCAAAACAATCATTTGATAAAAGATTTTCACAAAATGACAAGCTTTTGATCAAATCTCATTTAGCAATTACTTTCATCACAAAAAGATTTAAGTGAGCGTAGGGAAAACAAAAAAAAGAGTACAAAAAAAATACATGTGGTACCAAAAAAAAAGTGTTCACAAGCACTACAAAAAAAAGAAGAAAAGTACCCAAAAAAAAAATACAAGTGGTACAAAAAAAAGAGAAAAGGATGGTTTCTGTTAAAAAAAAAAATAGGAGCTCAATCAAAAATGGTCTCCAGCCAAGAGTTCAGCTCCTTAAGCAAACTTTTGGCCTCAGCCGTTAGGGATTCCGAGGCACGCTTCTTCAGAAACTTGCCATGAGATGCTGGGGTGGGCTGTAACCCTTCTTTCGCACCGGGAAGCTTATCTCGAGCAGTTCGCCATTGTTTGTTCTCGTCAGACTTCCTTTTAAGAACTCGATTGGCATCTGCAACCCGGCGAATCAGAGCACTCTCCCTATCACGAGCCTCTGTTATTGCAGTCCACTTGGCAGCGACTTGTGCCTGCAAATGCTCAAGACGTTTCCTGGCCTCATCGACCTCCCTATCAAGGATGTTAAGGTCATGTGTCAGCCCAATGATGTTTAGCTCTTCTAAGTTCTTCTCTCGGACTACCTGCTTCCTACTTTCTCTAGCCTCATCCAGGTTAGACTGAGCCTTATCCGCAGGGTCCAGGAACATCTCCTTAAAGAATTGGTCATCAGGAAAACCCATGGTCTCAAACCACCTGTCACCCAGCTCAATGATCCTATCAATGATCGCCCTGGCACTTGTGACATCCAGACCAGCCTCTTCGGCATCACCGAGAATCTCACGCACATGCTGGATCATCCCAAGTCCGGCATCTAAGTGCCTAGAAAGCAAAGTCTCAATCCAAGAGCTCAGAACTCGCACCACCACCTTCTTCGCAAAAAGAAGAGATGGCCCCGCTGAGGATTCGCCCAACTCCGTTGGTCGGCTGCTCATGTCATCACCTGTTGGAAGAGTAACAAAAGAACTCTTCCCAGTTGAAGCTGCTCCTGCTCGGGAAGGAATCTCAGCATGAGGTATCTCCTCAACATTGTCAGAACTAGTCCCAGGAGTCTCTACCTCTGGATCAACCTCTGGCATCCCTTGCTCTGGAAGCGACGGATCCTCCTCTGTCACTTCAAAACCTGCCAAAGAAACACAAAAAGGTATGAATATGATCCTGTTTGAAAATCATTATCAAGGGTTATTACTACAAAATACCTTCTTCGACGACTGGCGGAAGACTCTCTTCCTCCATGAACTCATCGGAAGCATCATCAACATTTGCGTCCATCGATGGTTCAAAGTCATCGGAATCCTGTAGCAAGTCAGCTGGCAAGAAAAATGTGTTAGCAAACCAAGTCACAGACACAAAAGAAAAGGAAAGCAAAAGAAGTTATACCAATTGGAGATTCTGGATTCACTCCAAAGTCCCTCGGTTCTTCTTCAGGTGCCCCGACAGGATCCGTCACCACCTCATCGGTTGGAACCTCAGGCATCACCAAGTCTTCCTCTGTTAAAAAAAAAAGAGAAAAGCAAAAACAACAAGCAAATCAGAACATGGAAAAATCCCATGAAAAGAAATGGAAAGAGAAAAATGAAGAATCATACATTCGCCGACGGTCTCTTCTTCTCGGCTTCTCTTCTCTGGAGGCTCATCAGCATCCACTGGCACATCCTCATTGATAATAAGAGGAATTTCCAAGTTAGGAGAGTCCTCATGCTGCCCCTTGCTGCGAAAGAAATCAATGAGGGATTCTTTCCCAAAAGAAAGATATCTTGAGATACCCTATCCCAAAATAAAGGGAACCTGAGAGATTCTCTCCAAGTAAAGATATTCTTAGATATTCTCTATCCAAATGAGATATTTTTGGATATTCTTTACAAAAATGACACCATATGAGATCTAAGTCATTTCAAAAGCTTAAGGTCCCATGGGTTAGCCCATATGAGCCAGGTTTGACCACCTAGGCACTAAAAAAAAAAAAAAATTTGGGCTTTTAGTCAAAGAGAAATCCCTCTTACCAAGAGTATACAAAAATGGTTTCATGCCTTTTTTGAGTTGATTCGACCATACAAAAGAGAATTCCAAGCCCCATGAGCTTCCAAAAATCAAACCATCCAGCGTCATATACCAAATTGAGCCAAAATCTTAAAATTGACATTCCACAAAAATCAAACCAAATCCTGGTCCCCTAACTTGCCACATACAGCTTATTAGGTCACAAGACCAAAAAACCAAAAACCAAAACCTGATCCCCTAACTTGCCACATACAGCCTCTTAGGTCACAAGATCAAAACCAAAATTGATCCCCCAACATTCCACATACAGTTTGTTGGGTCACACGGTCAAAACCATACCCGACCCCCTAACCTGCCACATACAGCCTGTTAGGTCACAAGGTCAAAACCCAAATCCACATCCCTGATGTCATCTTCAAAACTTTGCCTTGAGATGGTACGTGATCCCTTTCACTACCATAAAATTCCCCTGGAAGCTCAAAAGGCTACAAATACCTAAAAGAAAGACTACTCAAAGACTCTTGGTCAAGTCACAGGCTCTCCTTCACAAATCTCTTCGAGGCACATCGACTACAAATGATAAGCAACTAGTCGCTGTACCTCGAGGGGGCATTTGTTGACACCAAAAATGTCACTTTGCCTCTTCAAAGATCCAAAGAGCTACATGAAGTCGCAACCTGCCATAAATAGGCAATGCTACTTCCAAAAATCAAACAAAAACTGCAAGATCCTTCAAAACGGCCAAAAGAGGAGTATACAAGAAGTTTCGGGCCATTTCAAAATCATTTGGCCTAACTTCGCTTCTCCGGCAACTGAAAAGGAGCTCCCGGCGGCGAAAGCTTCGGAGACACCAAATCTTCGATCAGAGTCGATGGATGGTCTCAAAATACATTCAAAAGGCTCCACGTCAAGTTCCGAGTCAAACCGACAACGTTTAACCCTACATCAACCCTCGAACAGCTAAATCAAGCCTCTCGGCGGCAAAAACCACCGAGGCCATCACTCATCAGATAGAGCACATGGACAGCTTCAAAATGCTTGCAAAGGGCTACACGTCAAATTTCAGGTCATTTCGACAACATTTGACCATAGTTTGACACTCGGAAGCCAAATCAGGCCTCTCGGCGGCAAAGCTCTCCGGGACCATGGTTTCCAAGACAGAGCCTATGGATCATCTTAAAATGACTCCAATAGGTTCCCTATCAAATTTCAAGTCAATCGGACATCGGTTGACCGCACATCAAGCCGCGACATCTTCATCGCGATAAAAGCAAGTCTACCGGTGATAGGACCCCAAACGGCTTCAAAACTCAAACAGAAGCCTATAGTTGGTCTTATTTATTGCTCAGGAGGCTTCACCTCAAATTTCAGGTCATTCCGACATCGTTTGTCCCAGTTTCAGCTTCTGACGGAAAATTGGCAGCTCTGCGCAACAAAGTCTTCGGCTTTCTCGGAAAATTGGAAACTTTGCAAAATAAAATGCAAGGATTCTCACCAGGTTTTCTACAAGGAAATCAGGCCACTAAATGATAAAAAATATCAAGGAAAAATACAGAAGAAAAAAGAATAAAAAAACAGCAAAAACGGACACAAAACGGGACAAAAGGGGAAAAAAAAACCCAGGGTCGCAGGCCCCTGCGACCTTGGGGCCCGGGATCGCCCGGTGGGCCCCGTTTTTCGCCGTTTTTTCGCGATTCGAAGCGTCCGGCCTCAGGTATTTTTCAAAATTCATACTTTTGAGATACCAAATCCTCTGACATCCGTCAAAAACATGGGTTCATCATCAAGAGTATCGAAAACAACATTGATCGCCACCCGGTCAACCAAAAAAAAGTGTGTTTTCTACCCGACCGATCGAGAAATCGACAGGACAGATGGTACCGACTCGCTATTGGCAACAAACACCTGAAGTTACATGGTCATCCGATGTCGATCTACATAAAGATCCATCTATGATCATCGCCAGAAGAATCCCAAAAGACGCGGCACGGCCCGCGACTCTTCAACTGCTCGGCGACCACTTAATGCGATTAATTGACTAGCTTTATTACAGTCATTAATCCATTTCTTTGGACGGACCAATCAGAAGCAAGCATCCGGGAGTTACAAGTCAAGAGATTCATGACATTTAACCCATGAAACTCCTCCCATCATGGCAATTAAAGGCGATTAAATGCCCTCAATCTCCTCCGGCCAATCAAAAGCCAAGAAAAAGGAGTTACAAAATAAAGAATTCAATCTTGTAACTCCTCCCTTTATGTAGCTTTATGACAATTAAGGCTCATAAACCCTCCTAAATGGCTACCTAAAAGCATATAAATAGGAGAGCTCTCCAAGAAGAAAAAAACAATCAACAAACACACAGAGAACAGACTGCAGAAAATCCGGAAACTCAGACAGAAAAAGGCGTCAGAAATCTAAGAGAGAAAACTCTGCGGAAATCCTACACCGACCACCGCTACAAGGTGACAAAAGTCCCTTGGGGGGTACCCCCCCCCCCCCCAAGGTCCTTGTCTTCTCCTAATGGCTTAGACATGGCTTTTCAGCCCGTCTACTCGGCTTTTTATTGGACATAGGACCTCCTTTTGGTCTTTGTTCTCTAAAAACCTGAGGTTATACCAAGCCAAGCGAATCAATAGCATCCTCTGTTCTCATCTGCATGGATGATGGCGAAGTCCACATATGGCTTGCGACCGTCAATCTGAACGGGTCCCCCACAATCTCCTGAGAAGTTAGATCTTCCTTTTCTTACTTTTCATTGTAGTTTGTATTTTTTTTAAAGAGACAAACATCACAACTCTTGTCTTTCATTATTGGTAGAATTGTAAATCGGCTATAAACGCCAAAATCAGCTATAAACGCCAAAAATCGGCTATAAACGCCAAAATCGGCTATAAATGCCAAAAAAAATCGCCTTCCACGGCAAATCAAGAAAATGTCTCTTTTCTTAAATATATGTGCAATGGAAAACTTGAAAGAAGTTGATTTCCTTTTTACTTGCGAAGGTTGATCTTCGGACCACCACTTGCAATTCCAAGTAAAAATAGAAAATCTGGCACACCCACACAAAGAAATGCTGATGCACGCCCCTTGCCCCCCGGTTACGAAAGGGTCGGACCCAACGGACTCCCACGTCCGCCGACCTCAGTAGGACTAGGCGCCAGGAGCGCGGTCCATCAGTGAATGCACCAAATCGATTGTACCATTGTCCAGAAGCTTGCTTCAACCAATACAATAATTTAATTCTATTGCATACATAATCAGGAACTTGTAAGTATTGCACTTGAAGTTTCTTCCTTTTTCTCGAAGAACTGCTTACATCTGATGGCCTAATTTTTCTCATCAGGAGACTCCATCTCTTCATTCATAATTATTGTCTGTTGACTACTTTCCAGCCCTCAGCGATATCATCATGACCACTATCTGATGTCGACGTGTACGTCGTCATGTCCTCGAAATCGAATCTAACTGGCGTTTTTCTTTCTCTCTGCGGCCTACCTGTCTCTAACATCTGTACTGCTGCGTCTGTTACACAGCCTGAGTATCCCCTTTAGCCCGGGAGGAGCCATATACACTTACCTTCCTTACTAGGATGTCTGACTGCACCTGAACAGTGTCACTGCTGCTACTTACCTTTGTCTTCTCCACTTGCTTTCTCGCATCGAGTAAAGCATCCTCATGAAATCTAACATCCCTGCTAATGATAAATCTGAGTGAATCATGATCAATACACCACAACCTGTATTCTTTCAGCAGAGAAGCATATCCCACCAAGATGCACTTCACAACCCTTGGTTCTAACTTATTGATTTTCACGTGATCATAAGCTGAACAACCAGAGACCCTCATGTTAGAATAATTAGCTGGACTACCTGACCACATTTCTTTCGGTGTTTTGCAACTAATCCTTATGTATGGAGACCTATTTATCAAGTAGCCTGCAGCATGCACTGCCTCAGCCCAAAAGTCCTTAGACGTACAATCCTGTAGTGAACAACATACAACGAGCACTTTCCAAGATCGTTCTGTTCATCCTTTCTGCAACTCCATTCTGTCGTGGAGTTCCTGCAGTGGTGTAATGTTGAACTATGCCATGATCCTTGCAATAGTTTTCAAACTCTGTCGATCTATACTCCTTGCCATTATTTGTCCTCAACTTCTTCACGTTCCTACCGGTCTGTTTTTCAACCATTGCCTTCCATTGCTTGCGTGTAATAAAGGTCTAATCCTTCGTCTTTAGAGTATATACACGGACTTTCCTTGAATAATCATCAATAAAAGTCAACATAAACCGAGACCTACTCTTAGAATAAACCTTAGAAGGCCCCCATACATCTAAATGAATATAATCAATGATACCTTTTGTGCAATTAATAAATACCTGTCTTGAAACTAACCCTTCGATGCTTTTCGAAGCTGCTTTTCTCACAGAAATCCAACTTGCCTGTCTTCGTGCCACATAATAAATTCTAATTGCTTAGTATTGTCAATCATGGGACCCATGCGCAAGTGCCATAAACGCGTTGAGACAAATTCATGGTCATCTAAGGAAGACACTGCAGCTCCACTTGCAACTGTATTTCCGTACAAAAACATGCAAGTTTTTAACTCTATTGCCTCTCATAAGAACCAGAGCACCTCAAAGCTTTGTTGGGTTGACCCTTAATTCTTTTAAGTTGTGTTAATGTCGACTTTTCAAACTGAATCAATAAATGGTTTGGGTTTGAGTTGTGCCCACTCTTGCAACATGTCTTGAACACAACCCTACCTAACTAATTGCACCATCACTTGCTAAATCCACCTGAATCGGCCCATAAATTAATAGTTCAGGTAGACAGTTCTGTCCAATTACTTGTACATGTTAATCATATATGGTGCTCAACTCAAGAAAAAAAATAAACCAACCCAACCAATTGCCACTCCCAGGTCTGAGCCGATGGCCCTATACTCGAGCCTATAAGCTTGTATACGCCAATAAACCATCAGGCTAGTCTCAGAACCAACCAACCCAAGCATGGTTTAAAATCTCGGTATCGGTCGCGGTATCGGCAGGGCCGAAAAACCGATACGTCGCGGATATCGTCGCGGATATCGGTCCGTCGCGGTCGTCGCGGTGTGAATTTTTTTTTTAATCCAAAAAAATCTGCAAAAATATTCAAAAAATCCAGAATATTAAATAATGTTGGAAAACAATATTTTTTTCCATTAGTAACAATAATAAATCAAAATCTCGGTCACCTTAAGTTATGAGTCCTGTCTGTATCGCTGTTCGCTTTATTCTCCAGTATTTTATATAATGCAACCATTATCGATGCTCATGATCAATAAGATGAAATATCATAAATCTGACATAATGCAACCACAATTTTTGGCAAAAACTCATACTTTTTTGTTCAAAAAGTATAGATCTATTTTAAACTAATACATTATCAATGCATTTGAACATTAATGTGAAAAAATGTAATTGATTTCAAGAAAAGCCCCAAATTTTGGAAATAAAAAAATTTAGATCTACACTTTAAAATACTAGATCTAGGGGAAAATAAGTGAGTAACATCGAACCTAACTCAATATAAAGCCTTTTGGTTCATGAATTAGCATATTACACAATCTTTACTACTATATCATTCCAAATATAATTAAATAGGTTTAATTTCATATCTAGTAGTTTATGATAATAATAGACATCCAAGCACAAAAAAAAAAAGAAAGACAATTAGCAAAAGAGTCCTAGCTATCATGGTCAAGTAGAACATTTTGTTTTCTTGAATTTTGATTGTCATTTATCTAAAACATGCGCTTCGCAGAGGGGGTCCGGGGGTATCCCCCGGCGGGGGTCGAGCTGAGTTATCGGCCGATATTTTCAAAATATCGGCCGAGATATCGCCACGGCCGATATTTTGAAAATATCGGCCGATATATGGCGATATTTTGGCGATATTTTGAACGTATCGCCGCGACCGATATCTCAGCGAGATATCGGTGCGGTACCGACCGGTACCGGTACGTATCGGCCGGTACGTACCGGTACCGGCCGATATTTTAAACCATGAACCCAAGGGTGCAAAAGCTCATAAGCCCAAAGTCAGACAATGTAAACCAGGCTTAAGTCGGTTTTGGGCTGACCCACCCATGAGCATTCCCACCATTAATTTAAAACTTGGCTGAAAGTCTAAAACCATGCTACATCGCCTGATAGGTAAAGGTTTCTGGTGATGACTGATATTTCCATGAATCTAGTAGGAAATGGAAATGAATTGGACTTCTATTATCACCAGCTTTATATTATATGGTTTTTTTTTTTTTAATTCTCAACATCGTAAACACTTTAAGCTCAATTTAAAATGAAGATTTATAATTTTTTGTTTTCAAAACATTATTTAATTCACTCTTTTAGTTAAAAAAAAAAGAAGAAAAAAGACACCAGAACTATCCATTGAACTTTTTCTTTGATAACAATTCTTTCTTCAAGTGTACTTAGAAGATTACATGCATCACTCACACATATATATATATATATATAAATATATATAATGTTTCTTTGGTAGTTTCTCATTCATGACATTTAACATATATGGGTATTTCATCTCATGCAAAGTAACTGCTTTAGGACCCTTTACTTGCTATAAACTTTTCAACTTACTATGGTAGAATGAATGTGAGATCTAACATTACTTTAGATCTCCATAGAAGTTTCAGTCAGTTTCTGTGTTAATTGGGAGGAAAGTTAAGTGCTGTGCTTTACATATAAATAGCAGTAACCATCATCATAACACTCAATAGAAGCCAAGCCACCTCTCTCTCCATGGAATACCTTAGGATGTTTTGGGTGGTTTTGAAGCTGTTGATGCTCTCGATCCTTTGGAAGCTCTTCAGTTTTCTTGTTTGGAGGCCATATACATTAACAAAATGGTTTGCAAAGCAAGGGATAAGGGGACCTACCTATTCACTAGTATCAGGTTGCCTAGAAGAAATCAAGAGTTTGAGGAGGCATGCAGAGGAGACTGTCATGGATACAGACTCGAATGATATTATTCCAAGGGTTCAACCTCATTACCACAAATGGCTCTCACTATATGGTCATTTTCCATCCACTTCTCTTCTTTATTAAAATGAATGGACATGTGGGTCTTTTGTTTTCATTCATTTATACTTGCCCTTTTCCATAACCTGTAGTAATTAAGTGAGATAGGGTGGACTATGAATGAAATTCATATGTTATTGTCTCCCATCTTCGTTAATTACTTCTTGTAACCATAGTATAAATATGGTTGCAAGAAGAACTGAAGATGCGAGAGGCAAAAGAAGGCTCTCTGAATTTGTTTGATACTAGAGGCCCCTGTAGCTTCGGACAACCTTAGAGAGGCTCTTTTCTTTTCTTTTTTCTTTTTTTCAAATTAAAACCTTCCTTTTCTTATAAACATTCTTTGGCTCATGGGCAAATGACCTACCTTATGTTTTAATTCCATCCCAAATCCTAACTGGAACCAAATCCACTAATCCCATGAAGGTATCCACAATACATAAATGTGGTTGGAAATCATGTGGCTCATATGCAACGGGTCCCACATCAGATCAAGTATAGCGGTGATCAATAGAGAAATTAGTATCTCACTATAAATAAAAGACTTGATCTGTACCCACGGATAAGACCCCCAACATGATTAATATGGATATGGGTTTCTAGTGGAGAAGTCTTCAGAAAGCATTACTCTTTGGGACTGCCTATATAAGAGATATGAAAGCTCTAGTGTTGGTATTCTATGCATTATGTTCCATCCCATAGGTATAGCAGGGGGGAAGAGATTTGTGAAGCTTTTCAATCGCTGGAATGCATACAGATCTCCGGCCACACGTCGGAGTCTCGCACATCCTGATCCATCACATGTCAATTAGTGGGCGCCGTAGCCGAAGATATTGCCGCTACAAATGGTGATCTCAGACTTAAGTCGGTTTATATCAAGCACTAATGGTGAAGATCAATGACTGACTACTAGATATCAATTATGTGATTCACTCTTGATAATCCAAGGGCCAGGATGGGCTCTCCAAACATGGAAGCAGATGGATGGAACAGATCTCATGGAAAGAAGAGGAAAGTAGGGTTTCCTTCATATGGGTGTTAGACGACCAACTCTCCCCTTTCCCTCTATCCCTCCTTCAGTAGCCTTTTATTTTGGAAAGGTGATAAGGTCAAACCAAATTGGGAGAGGGATTATATGGATAGGGGACGCATCCTTGTGTCGGCAACATGTCTGAGAGTTTTTTAGGAGCACATCTTTTATGATTGAAGGCCTACCGTAATGTGAACAAATGTGGGCTAGATGTCAAAAATAAAAATATTTGTCCTTCGCTATAATTGGGTTGGTTAGAGACATGGGTATGTGTGACTAAGAATTTCTGATGTCGGACTCGTTCAAGTTTCTGACCATGTGCCTACCTTTGTGTTACATTGTAAAGCAAAGCTACAATAAAGCGGTAGGATGCAGCGCATGGCATATGCGTGGGTGGGTGGGGTGGGGGCACCTTTAAGAAATCCAACCGGCACCTTTAAGGGATGCCTTTAAGAAATCCAACCCATTCATCATCTTCTATACGCATCCTATCCTTTGTATATATAAATTCAAAGTGTATTTCGTGAGGCCTATCGTTAGATTGACCAGTTGATTTTAAACATGTGCCGATCTTTTCTTTCCATTAGGAAAGAGAAGATAGTAGATTAAATTGAATCATGTGTTCAGGATTTAGCTCATCCAACAATGTGCATTCACTGATTTGAATAATATTTTTCATGTACATACCACAGTTGGTGTTAGAACCAATGAAACGGATTGAATTTTTTAAAGGTGGCCTCCACTCATGTGCATATCAGGCGCTGCATCCCAGGCGCTGCATCATAGTATTAGCTTTGCCCTACATTGCATGGAGGACATGCTCAAGAGCCTGACCATGTGACCCACCTTTTTTTGTTACAATTATTGTTAAGGGACCCACAGTGAAGCTTAGCGTTACTGGATCTATTAAGGTGGGCCACATGCTGCATCCCATGGTAATATTTGCTTTTCAAGAGGTAAAAGTAAACATGTTGAAAAGTAATCTCAGCTACCATATTTTTCACTTGTGTAAAAAAATCTTTTACATAAAAAACTGCAAGTGGTTACTTTACTTTACTTCACATTATATCCTCAGTAAATTAGTCAAATATGAGGATTCAGAAATCTCTTGCCTTGAACATGTTCATGATTTAATGGTTTGACTGAGACTGAAGTCTATGTTGGAGCAACAGGAGAGACTTTCTTCTACTGGGATGGGACAGAACCAAGGGTCTTCATATCCGAACTCGAGCAAGCCAAAGAAGTATTATCAAACAAGTTTAGCTTCTATCCCAAGCCCAAGGCTAGGCCCATAATAACAGCCATGATGGGGAATGGATTGATATTTGTTGAAGGGCCGGATTGGGTTAGGCACAGGAGAGCTGTTAGCCCTGTTTTCAACATCGACAAGCTCAAGGTCAGATGCCCATGTTTTATTTCCCTTCTCAATACCCTTTATTATGATGATGATCATCATCATCATCGTACTTGCAGCAATTTAAGCTCCTTCTGAAAAATGGTTCATGGGTGTTTGTGACAGGTGATGACAAAGAGAATGGCAGCTTGCACTTTGTCCATGATTAATGGTTGGCAAGAGAAGTTGATTGAAGCAAAGGGGCAATGTGTGGAACTGGAGATGGGTATGGAATTTAAGCAGCTGACTGCAGATATAATCTCCTATACTACTTTTGGTACCAGTTTTATGGAAGGGAAGGAAGTGTTTGAGATTCAAATGGAGCTAATGGAGAGGGCTATTGCTTCCATTACTGATATCTTCATCCCTGGCATCCAGTAATTATCATGCACCTGAAAATAATGATGTTCTAAACAGCACTCTTAAGTCTTAACATATGGAGCATGCTAAATTGCTAATGTCATATCATCATCCCCTCATCAGATAATTTAATACGGGATCATTAGGATAGACGTGGTTTTAGTTTGAATTATTTGAATGGGTTTTTTATTGTATATGTTGGAAAGTTTCCTCTTACTAAATCACTAACCCATTGTTTGTGAAAAATGTAGCCTCTTATGTTTTACATGGTATAAAAGCCATCACTGGATTGCGATCTTGTGATCAAGTCAACCATGGTCTTACCCAATTTGCTTTAATGATTTTTTTTTTCTTTTGAATAAGAGAATCTCAACACCCTACCTTGTCCATACATTCCAAGCCCATGATCTCATCATGTCTAGCAAGCCTCATGATCTAATAGCTTTTGGAAGGAACCATGACAGATCTGATCTAGATTGTATATATTGGAAAGTTTCTATTCATGAATTAATGACCAATTATTTGTGAATGTTAACTTTTACATTATATAAAAGCATGGCTCAGTTGCGATCTTACTATCAGGCTAGCTATACCATGTAAAAAAGCCATGACAAAAGGTCTTACCCTTTTTGCTTTTAGCATTTTTTTTCTTCCGAATCAAAAGGCCACTGCATTCTTTCTCTTCTATATTTTCATTCAAACCTCCTAATTTCATCATGTTTATCAAGCCCCACAATCCAATGGTTTTGCAAGAGATCGTGACAGATCTAATTTAGTAGGCAACCAACACTGACTGACTGAAAAAGAACAGATTGCGGCAATGATGGACTTGTTAGGAGAGATCATGATCCCTAGCAGAGGATCTTAATCATGCAAGATATCAAGAGAGATCAAGGTTTGTGTTTTTTTTAACATTAACAATCTCATGGTCCTTTTCACAAAGTGGAAAGGATCATGCGATTTAGGGAGGGTGTTAGGGATATGAGGAAGTTCTTTGTGTTTTTTCTTATTTTTTATTTGTTTGTAAGGTAAGTCCTCACACACACACACACTCACTCAAGCCTTCACCATCAGCTGCAGATTAATCCTTGTTTGTTTATGTAGAAATAGGTGCCGCACCAACTTAGCTACCGGTATATTATGGAGTGGTAGATGTTAAGAGATAAAGTTAAGAGGATAATAGGAAGATGAGAAAGAGATAAAGAAAGTATTCTTTTAATAAACAACCGAACGATTCATTTGTGGAAATGTACACTGTTAAATTTTAACAATCTCTCTGACATTTTAGTATCACTAAATTTATAATACAGCCCACTAAGCATCTTTTTGTCCTTGAAAAATAATGAGGTTTTTGTATATACTCGATGGAAACAGAGTCAAGCAGGATGGATGATTCACAGTATTAAAATCACTAATGCTAGGCCTTTTGTTAAATAAAGTTTATCCAATTATATTTTAAGTATTCTTTGAGAAAAAGTATCACTCAGCCAAGCCATGATATAAATTTGACTAGGGCTTGAAGAATTAGCCAACTAAAAGGTTTACCACCACCCCATCTATTATTAGCCTGTCATTCTACTAAACTATCTCCAACCCATAATAAATTTCATGCAAAGTTGTGTGACCCACTTTGCTTTTTGCAGGTATCTTCCAACAAGGTGGAACAGAAGAACATGGATACTGAAAAGAAGGATGAGAAACACACTAAAGAACATCATAGTGAGCAGGTTAAAGTTCAAGGTGGATGGAGTATCAGACACCAGCTACGGTGATGACCTGCTTGGACTGATGATGGGACTATCTACCACAGAGTCCAGCAAAAGGCAAGAGAGTGGTCTGGAGCTGAACATGGACGAGATTATGGATGAGTGCAAGACCTTCTTCCTAGCAGGTCATGAGACCACCTCTCATTTGCTAACTTGGACTATGTTCTTGTTGAGCATAAACAAGGAGTGGCAGGAGAAGGTTAGGGAAGAAGTGTTGAGAGAGTGTGGGATGGGAATCCCAGATGCAGACAAGCTTAGCAAGTTGAAATTGGTAAGATGTAGTGGTTAACCGAACTCATGTTCCCCACCAATTTGGCCGAATTCTTGAGTGGGCTTGGTTCGGCACACCTGGGCTAGGCCAAAGCTTCTCAAAGATAGTCCATTTAATTATTAGGCCGAGATAATCAGGCCCAATTAGTACATTCAACATCGGATATGTTGGGCTAGGCCTAGCCAAATAACTGAGCCTTGAAGCAAATATCAGCTTGGCACAGCCATTTGGATAAAACATTATGAAGCCCGGACTATTTCTGTTATGTGAAGTAGCTCCACCTGGATTAACCCAAAATCTTTTGCAATTTGACACTGATCGTACAATTACCCACCATTGGATTGAATCATAATTAAGGTAAGCACTTGTCATACGATTTTGGCAGTTTAAGCAAAAACATGTGCAATCCCACTTTTTTTTAGGATTAGGTGGGCAATCACAATAATAACTTGGCGACACAATAAGCCAAACGCGGCCCCGATCTCTTATTTATACCACAACCATAGCATGGAAAAAAGACCTTTAACCACTTCTACTGTTTTACCAAAAAAAAAAGGAACCACTTCCACTAGCCCTTCATTTAGAACTACCTGAAAAGGATTTAACCTTAAAATAGACTTTGGTGAAAAGTACCAAAGTCACTCAAGTTAGTTCATTAACAAGACTGTAATTTGGTGTTTGGTTTAGTAATTCAAACCTTTGTCAACCACAATTCATTTGTTATGAGTAAGTGTAATAAAGAGCATTCTATTTATTTATTTATTCGGCATTTAAGTTCGATTCATTCCTCATTGCAAGAAAAAAAAAAGTGGGGGGGGGGGGGGGGGGGGGGGGGTTTAATGCCTCCTTGTATTAATCATACGACAAATTTCATTCCAATTGGAGTTATATTCACCATTAGAGACAAATGATAGATTCACACAACTACTGACTTGTACTGCATTTAAACTGTGATACTTGTTTTGCAGTTGAATATGGTTCTTCTTGAAGCCTTGAGGCTGTACACCCCAGTAATAGTTTTGTTCAGAAAGGCTACTAAAGAAATGAAGTTGGGAAATCTCACAATCCCCAAAAACACCCAAATATCAATTCCACTAGCAATAATTCATAGGAACAAGAAGTACTGGGGTGAAGATGCAAATGAATTCAATCCAATGAGATTCGCCGAAGGAGTGAAGAAAGCGGCAAAACATCCAAATGCTCTAGTTGCATTTTCAATAGGCCCAAGAGCATGCATTGGGCAGAATTTCGCGATAATGGAAGGGAAGACAGTGATGGCGCTGATCCTTCAGAGGTTTTCCTTCTCCCTCTCCCCTAATTATAAGCATGCGCCCACAGACCGGCTCACACTGCAGCCGCAATATGGCCTTCCAATTCTTCTTAAGCCTCTGCAAGTGTGAGACATTTGTTCAATATATCCAACGTATTTCATAAGCTTCAGTAAGCAGTAGGTTTGATAATTGTCGTGATATGATGTTGTAGGTTTGGTTTGTCTCAATCTGTTTTTCTCCATTGTGGCAAAATATTACACATGGAGCAACAACACATCTCTGTTCTTGGCTCAAGTTTCTTAGACAGATGGTGGTGGTGTTTCATTATCTTGTATCCAAATGCACTGGAAACAAAAAAGAGATTTCAAACGCCAGACAAATCCTGTTACAATGCCAAAGTACCTGTGGCACTAGAACGATCAACTGTGACCCTTCTTTAATCTAGGCTGGGGACCATACAGGACGAACTGTGGACCACCTAATTATATGTTGCAGTTCCTTGCAACCAGAGGATAAATTGATAATGAGGAGTTAAACAGCTTGAAAACTCATAATCTAACAAGAAAACAGCAGCCAAGAGAGAGTGGGAACTAGTGAAATATCCACACGGAATATAAACAGTCTCCATTTAGGTCTTTTTCCTCTTAACGAATAAGATCTTGAGTCCTTATTATACGAAGTACTAATAGAAGGACCAAGAGGCCAATACTTTGCAAGTGTCAACCAATATAAAAAGCAGACAAATCAATCTCATTCATTCGGGTCACAATGAACATGTAACTGCTGCCTATTACTCCGGCAGCAAACCTGTTCAAATTGAAATTCTTCTGTACAACCAACAGAAAAGAAAGCAAGTTGGCCCCCTAACAGACATTGTGAACACCCAACTCTGCCTATACCAGAGGGCAAACTTTCCCACGTCCAAAAGCTAGCCCATGAATTATTAAATTGTGCATTGTTTTTTTCTTGAATGGTTAAATTGACAACATGTACATATGAGAGAGAGAGAGAGAGAGAGAGAGAGAGAGAGAGAGGTCAGAGGTCACACTTTGTTACATCCCATCCCGAGTTAATTAGGATTAACTCTAATTAATCGAGCTTAATGCGGATTAAGCAGGATTAGTCAACTTAATGGTGATTAATGATTTGGAATGATCCAATTAGTCTAGAAAGACTGAATTAAGTTTAATGGGATGATTTACAAGATATTAATTTGATTAAGTGGTGATTTGACTCAAAAGAGAATTGAGTTAATGAATGGGGGTTTAAATGCAATTTTGCATTATGACTAAGCTCGAAGAGAAACCATGAGTTGGAGAGAAGAGAGTGAATCAGTGAGGATGCAACAGCAGCTACTACAGCTAGCTTCTCGTCCTTCTTCCTTCTTCATTCGTTTATTCTTCTTTCTTTGTTTCTCCTTCTTCGTTTTCTCTTTGATCAAGTGATTGGAAGAGATTGTGTGAGTGGGTTTGAAGAGGAGAAAGTTCATGTCATATTCTCCATCATCTTCTTTAAGAGTTCTTTGGAGATAAAGTGAAGAGAAGCTGAAGAGAAGCTGTGATTTTCTCTTGGTAGAACACCAAGGTTTCAATTGGGTGTTTTGATGATACATAAAGCTTGGAAACAAAGGGGTTTTTGTGTTAAGCTTGAGATAAGGCAAGTATAAATGGTTCTTTATGCTTCATATATTAATTCCTAGAGATTCCTTTCCATGTTGTGAGAATTATGTCTTTGAACCCATTTCATGATGGAAATGGAATTAATTTGGATAAATGGAATGGAATAGAAGTGTTGTATTTGTGTTGAAATGGTGTTTTAGGAAGGAAACAGGAGGTTCCATAAGTTTGTACAGGATTGTAATAGATTGGAATAGAAACAAAATTTGGAAACGAATTCTACAGAAATTCTGGATAATGTCGGTCAGCCGACAAGCTGACCGACGACCTGACCGACAATGTAACAATGAAGGAAAAACATGTCTCTGGTTTTTAAACCGAGAACTGAACCGATAAGCGTCGGTCAACCGACGAGCTAACCGACAAGCCGACCGACGTTATGTATGGGGAAGAATGCGTCTCTGGTTTTCGAATCGAGAGTTGTTCGGTCAGCCGACGTAAGGACTTCGGTTGACCAACAGGTCAACCGAGTGTGTATATGAAATTCAGAAAATTTATATATTCTCTGGATTCTGAACCGATGAGTAACCGATAGCCTAACCGACAAGGTTCGGTTAACCGAAGGTTAACAGAAGAGCTGACCGACAATCTATAACGACTGAATTTACTTCTGAAATTAAATAAAATAGAGCCTATTGATTTAATCAAGGTTGTTTGCATTGTTTATACCTCCATAGGTGTTAATGAAGGAGACTTTAATGTACAAATCTATATTAATTGTGATGTTCATCAAGAATAACACAAGTACATTAAATAACCAAGGATTACACTCAATTGGATGGTATAGTTTATTGGAAAGTAATTGAATTTGAATTGTCAAGATATGTTCTTTATTGTATTAAATGATACTATATGATGAATCAAACCCAGATAGGGTAATTATTGATTTATATATGAAAAAGAATCTTGAAAGGATTATTTATTGATTTGTAACCGTTCATTTATAATTAAATGAAATGACTTGTATTATACATTGTGCCTGGCACTACATAGTGATTTCTATATCTGGCTGCAGCAGATTATTTGGGAGTGTCCGGATCTCCGTGGTGACGCCAATGATCTCTGTACAAGACACTGAGTAAATGTCACTTATTTGATAAGTCCTTGAGGCCTGAGTCATGAATGATACGCTCTTCAGTCCTGTGCCAATATAGGCAATTCTTCCTTTTTAGGGAGATATAATTTGATTTGGAAATGCTATAGTAATCTGCCAAATTATAAAGGCTCACATTGTTACTGGTTACGTAATCCTTCATGTTTAGAAAGATGGTAATCCTTCCTTTTGAGGAAGATGTGGAACTGATTTGTAAATTGTAAAGATTGTTACTACATTAAAAATATTACTGGTTTTAGTCTAACATTGAATTAGACAAATTGATACTGTTTATTTGTTTAAGTCTAATGATGAATTAGACATATTGGAATTATGATTAGCATATGAAATCATATATCTGTTTATACATTGCTGAATTGTTGAATTCACAGTGTTATTGATGACATTACAGGTACAGCTGTCATTGCCGGTCCTTCAGAGGTCACAGCACTAGTGGAAACAATTAATAATGTTTCTCCCGAAGGACTAGTTGAGTGAGAATAAAGTAGTGTAATAATGATGTGAGAACTGTTTAACAATGTTTATTATTCATAATGTAAATAAGTTTTGTTTATATTCCGCATAATGTATGATTTGGTATCCCTTGTGAAGTTTATGAGTAAATTTCACGGGAGCTAATATGGTCGCGATTTGGGATTTAACTTGATTTAAATGTTTATTTCGGGCTCGGGTCGTCACACAGTTTGACACCTTCAAGGTTTACCCTTCAGTCTCGTCGCCTTTTTATCAAATTTTATGGGTCATTGCTCGAGTCAGTTGCCTTTCAATCTTAATAATGATTTCTTTCCAATCTGAGAAAGGCAATGCAAGGCACACAAACTTAACTAATAAAGCCTTTAGTGCCCATTAAAAATTGTTCAATACAACCCTACCTCGGAATTATTTCGAAGGAAAGTTACCCACTTTCCACAAAGTTAGCTAAGCTTCTCATAAATTCACATTGCCTCCAAACAATCAACATGCCAAACAGATACAATACAAAGAGCTAAACCCGCATCTAAAAGGAACAAAGGAAAGAAAAAGGGAACTAAATCCTCAATTAAGGACATGCTCAATTTTCCCTTTTGTTAACAAGGGGTCTATGGTGTGCAAAACCATCGATCTGATAGTTAACACCTTCAAGAAACCATGCCCCATCCTATGTGGTCAGCGAGTCAACCCCAGACTTCAAAATGGTCAGCATATACATTGATAAAAAGAAAAATAGCACCACCTGAGGTAGAGTTGATCAGACCATTAATTCGGAATCACTTAACAGGCAACAAAGTTGCCACCACCGGGTGATGTTGATGGACTAACAACTGGAGAGGGTGTAAGATTTTGTGGATTTAACCTACCAGTGTTTGACGAGAGGATTGTTTAAAAACATAAGCTAACCACCTGGAGCCCATCGCCATTGGACCATACCCAATGTTCACACTAACCGCTCCTCCTCCTTGAGGCTTGAGACATGGGATAATTCAGCACACTAGTGAATTTGTTTTCTAGACTGATACCATCCTCTTTGCCAACCAAAAAAAAGGAAAGAAAAGGAAAAAGAATGATTGCATATCAAAGCAGTATGTATGCCACAAATGCAGCAAACAGTCAGTAAGAATATGTTTTTTACTTGGGGGCTATTTTCTCATATAAAATCTCAAAAAGGTTTGCGTGTTTCATATATTAGGGGTTACTTACTCATACAAAACACATTTGTAAAAATAATAAAAATATGTTTTTACACATAGGGGCTATTTTCTCATATAAAATCTCAAAAAGGTATGTGTGGTTTCATATATTAGGGGTTACTTACTCATACAAAACACATTTGTAAAAATAATAAAAATATGTTTTAACACAAAGGGGCTACTTTCTTGTATAAAATACATCAATAAGATGTTAAAACATAATATGCATTTTATACATTAGGGGCTACTTTCTCAGATAGTAAATGCCCAATTGCGATCCAAAGCATTAGAATCACAGGTCTTAGATGTTTAGGTATTGAAAAGTCATTACCAAATATAAGTATTTTTTAGAAAGATGCTTTTATACTATCAATTAAAAAAATATGAAGATTTTCTCTTACAACCACCATTCATTCATTGCAATTAAAAAAAGAATTATGCATACTCAAGCTTCGCTTTTAGTTAAAATCAAACTTGATTTGTTCGAATCCAAACCAAATTTTCTAATACATAACTCAAATTAAGATTGGTTTATGGATAAAAGACAAATTATGCAATTTTTATGGCCAAGTAACTTCAAGTTATTTTGTTCTCTGTCATTAAAAAAACAAAAACAAAAACAATTACTCTGTCTAAGTTAAATAAGAGTTGCAGCCTGTAAGACAACCAGAATGCAGGAGGGAACCAAACTTCCAAAGATAATCTAGCCTATCCTTTAGGCAGGTTGAGCCCATTTAGCTACCAAGCCCGACTAGAAATCTAGTCAGGCATGAGTATGACATTTCTAGTCAGGCATGAGTATGACTATCTACAGATTGTGGAGTTTTAGGCCTTCCTCTTTCTGTTTTGGCATGGAAAGCCAGAGACAACAAACCAGAGCATATCCTTATAGAACACAATATTACGCATTTACTTTTACAAACCCAATGGAGTAAACCCCAAATGGAAATAATGCCATCAGTAAATACCATACAGAAATACTATCATGCATAGAGATGCAAGGGCAACATCTGCCATCAGTAAATACCACACATAAATACTGTTCACGGCTGTGTCATATATATTCACAAACTTACGAATACAACAGAAGCCCAAACAATAGACAGCTCTTGCCCATTCAATTTCTTCTTTTTCAATTGCTTTGGTTTTACCATATGCATAATTCCAGGTACTAATGGAAGGGTGCTGCACTGCTGCTCATTCAGCGTGTAGCCCGTTTCTTAAGGTGCTGAAATGTCCGTTGTTTTATCCACTGCCTGTCATATGGCAAGTATGCTTGGATAGAATGGTCATAACTGTAGCCAGAGCAAGGTAGCAAGCATCAGTTCAATCTGCTTTTGGATATTACCAAAAAAAAAAAAGGAAAAGAAAATGGTGGTCTACATTGAAATGCATAAGCTGGAAGTGAAAAATAGTACATACACTAAGGCGCTCATGTCAGCAAGGCCATCAATGAAATTGTAGAGATCAGCAATGTCATAAGTGATATTTTGGATGGCAGGGTTGAGATCCTTGAGCTTCCTTTCATATAGTCCACAGATCCCTGAAATACCAGATATAATTGTAATAATAAGAGTGCTAAACTGATCAAGAAAAAGAAAAAAATTAAAACATATGCCTGTCATTCAAAAAAAGTCCGGGTCTGTCATCTTCTCTTGTTCCTTTAATTGGTTTGCTGTCATCTTATATTAAAGTAACAGACTTACAAAATGCACTTTTCTATTATCAACTCAACCAACCATATTCCATCATTGAATCCAGTCAGAGATGTACAACAGAAAGACCCCACTATTTGCTTAATGGAATTGAGGGCTATGATAACTGAACACAGTAAGAAACAGGATAGACCAATTGATACAGTGATATCCCATTAATCTCAAAGTACCTAGGTATGGAAGGTTTTACCTCAAATATGTATGTAATCAAGGAGGCCCACAGCAACGGGTTAAGAGTAGAATGAATACAATCAAGAACTTCTCCCAGGCCTGGTCACCACAGGGTGTAACTTTGTATGTTTTTACTTGTATCAATATAAAAGAGTAGAATGATATCCCTACTCCTTTCTTTTTGTAATTTCTTCTTCCATGTCCCATGTTCTGGGACTTAATAGATCGAGGAATGGGGTCAGCATAGTGGTAAACAAGGACTTAAAGGAAGATGTAGTTAATGTAAAGCGCTATGGAGATAGGATTATTGCAATTAAGTTAGTGTTAGGAGAAGAGATAGTGAACGTAATTAGTGCTTATGCCCCCAGGTGGGCTTAGGAGATGGACATAAGGAGAAGTTTTGGAAAAACTTGGAAGGAGTGCTACTAGAGATACCCCAAGGAGAGATGGTCTTCATAGGAGGAGATTTGAACGGTCATGTAGGACGCGACGTAGATGGATACATAGGAGTACATGGGGGACATGGGTACGGTAATAGAAATGAAGGGAATGATATCTTGGAGTTTTCATTGGCTTATGATCTCATGGTAACTAACACCTTTTTTAGGAAGAGAGGAGCATTTGGTGACTTATAAGAGTGGCTCATCGAGGATACAAATTGACTTCTTAACTAGGAAAAGAGACCGCTTAGCTTGTAAAGATTGCAAGGTTATACCAGGAGAGAGCTTGACTTCCCAACATAGGTTGTTGATCATAGATGTGCAGCTACAAAGGTGGACTAGAAAAAAGTTGTATATATGCTCAAGGACTAAATGGTGGAACCTAAAAGGTGATAAGCAACTAGCTTTAAGGGAAAAAGTACTAGAGGAAGACGTCTGGACGATAGATGAGAGTGCAAATAATATGTGGGATAAGGTAGCAGAGTGTATTAGGAGGGTAGGGAAAGAAGTTTTAGGAGAATCCAAAGGGGGTGCTCCGATACAGAAAGAGGCGTGGTGGAGCGAAGCCGTCCAAGACAAGATAAGAGTTAAAAAAGAGAGCTTTAAAACTTGGCAAAAGGATCGAAATGAAGCGAACTTGGAGAGGTATAAAGAAGCAAAAAGAGAAACCAAAAAGGCAGTTAGTGAGGCCAAGGCAAAGGCATTTGAGGAGCTATATAGGCGACTTGATACTAAGGAAGGCGAAAGAGAGATATTCAAGCTTGCTAAAACCAGAGATCGGCGGACCAAGGACTTAAACCAAGTTAAATGCATTAAGGATGAGGATAAAAAGGTATTAGTAAAGGAAGAGGAGATAAAGGAGCGTTGGAAGAGCTACTTCTACAAGTTATTTAACGAAAGCAGTAGTGGTGACATACAATTGGGGCAGCTTATCATTTCTAAAGAAGAAGCGAATAATATGTTCTATAAGAGAATCAGTAGGGAAGAAGTTAAAGAAGTATTGAAAAGAATGAAGAATGGGAAAGCGGTTGGGCCAGATGGTATCCCTATTGAGGTCTGGAGGTGCTTGGGGGAGAATGGCATTAATTGGTTGACAAAGCTTTTTAATGTAGTGCTAAAGAGCAAGAAGATGCCTAATACATGGAGGAAAAGTATTCTTATACCCATATACAAGAACAAAGGAGATATTTAGAACTGTGCGAACTACCGCGAGATTAAATTGATGAGCCATACGATGAAATTATGAGAGAGAGTTATTGAGAGAAGACTAAGAAGAACAACAAACGTTTCAGAGAATCAATTTGGTTTCATGCCTAGGAGATCAACCATGGAGGCTATCTTTCTCCTGAGGAGGTTAATGGAACAGTATAGAGAAGGTCAGAGAGATTTACATATGGTGTTCATTGACTTGGAGAATGCCTATGACCAGGTTCCTAGGGAGATTCTTTGGAGAGTTCTGGAAAAGAAAAGAGTGTGTGTCGCTTATATTGAAGCGATAAAGGATATGTATGATAGAGTCGTGACATCTATAAGGACGACTGGCGGCGAAACTAAGGAGTTTCCTATCATGATTGATCTACACCAAGGCTCACAGCGTTAAGCTCGTACTTGTTTGCCCTAGTTATGGATGAGATTACAAGACATCCAGGATGAGGTGCCGTGGTGTATACTATTTGCAGATGACATTATTTTAGTGGATGAGACGAGAGAAGGAGTGAATGCTAAACTAGAATTGTGGCGGAAAACATTAGAGACAAAAGGGTTTAGGCTAAGTCGATGCAAAACGGAATATATGGAATGCAAGTTTAGTCAACGTAGGACACCTGGTAACATAAAAGTAAGTTTAGGCATACAAAAGATTGTAGAGAAAGAAAACTTTAGGTACCTTGGATCTATGGTGCAACAGGATGGAAGGATTAATACTGATGTAAGTCACAGGATTCAGGCCGGGTGGACCAAATGGAGGAGTGCTTCGGGGGTATTGTGTGATCGGAAAGTCCCCCTCAAGGTTAAAGGAAAGTATTATAAGGTGGCGGTACGACCAGCATTGTTATATGGATCAGAGTGTTGGGCAGTAAAGCATAATCATGTCAAGAAGATAGAAGTTGCGGAGATGAGAATGCTAAGATAGATGTGCGAGATCACAAGGAGAGATAGAATTAGGAATGAGGAGATTATGGGCAAAGTAAGAATAGCACCGATTGGAAATAAAATGAGAGAAAATCGACTGAGATGATTCGGCCATGTTAGAAGGCATCCAACGGAGGCACCTATTTAAAGGTGTGAAAGCATGGAGATTGCCAGGAGTGGGAGAGGGAGAGGGAGACCCAAGAGAAGTTGGAAAGAAACTATTAAACATGACATTGCCTACATGGATCTAATGGAGGACATGGCCCTAAACAGATTTGATTGGCGTCGTCAAATCCATATAACCGACCCCACCTAGTGGGAAAATGCTTGGTTTGGTTTGGTTTGGTTCTTCCATGTCCCATGTTCTCTCTCTTTGTATTCCCTTTTCCTTTAATGGAAGTTCGTTACCGATCCAAAAAATAAAAAATTAATATACAAGACATTCCTCATATGTCATAATTTCTGGTCACTTCTTAGTGGATGTAGCACTTCCCTTCTTGTGGTGATTTTGTGGTAAGGGGTTTGCTTTCGCTCATTGCGCATAAATAAAGTTGCCTTTTGTCACACCAAGTGAACATGAAGGAAGAGTTTTCACAATGAAAACCCTCTTTTGGTATTTACATCTACCAAACTCGTAACCACAAAGTTCTGTCAATGGTTGCAGCCTTGTAAATATTTCTTGGAGGCAAATCTAAATTAGGTTACATCAGTGGGAAAAGTAAGGAGCCTCCTGAAAATGATCTCAAATATGCTGGTGGAAATCCAATAACATGCTTGTAAGGTCTTAGATGCTAAACTCGGGCTGATGTTGGTGAGGAATTATATGGGTTACTTTTAAGGAAAAGGAAATTTGGGATATGTTGCATGAACTTTATTTTGATACAAATCTGGCTGAATTCATGAGTTAAAACATCGTATAGCAGCCAATCATCAAGGTGAAAAGACTGTGGCTAAGTATAATACTAAGATGAAAACATATCGGCAGAAGCTAACGCATCTACTTGTTCTTCAGTAAAAGACGAAAGAATAGTTCGATCTGTGCTCACCACGCGGCTGCATTACATGATGTTGTTCTTCATCATGCAAAAGATTCACAAGAACATAAAGAAATCAGTATTCCAAATTTCTTGCAGGCCTCTTTCCTAAGTTTGAACTGTGTAGGAGCATAGATACTGAGTAACACAGATCCACCATCTCCAAGAGGCGTATATCCTCTTGTTCTTTGTGATGAATGACAAGATCAGTTAAGCCAGCTATAACCCTATGAAAAATGAGCACTAGCAGTTAAGAATAAATCTGATGGTACAGGTAGAGGCCTGGGGAGGGAGCGGGAGGCAGAATGGTAGTCAAGGACTGGTTGAGTAACCACAGACGACAAAATTCTGGTTCTTCTGATCTTGCTGTGCATCTTGCTACTCCTGCAGCAATACCTTCAACTGAAACAGTAAGATCTCCAAGAATGAGTATTAAGGCATTAATTAAAGAGACACCTCATCTCAACAGGGCTTTCACTTCCTCTACTGGATTGGTACAATCAGGTATCTCAAATGCATTACATGTAACTACTACTAGTGGCACTATAGTTCATTGATCAAGTGCTACTAATTATGTTGGTACTCCCGACCACTGTCGGTCCATTAAGAATTTGTCTAGATATGGGCAAAGTGAGACTTGCTGATGGAACCAGTAGTAGAAGAGGAAACATTAATTTACCTTCCCTGTCTTTGTCAACTATTCTTCCAGTACCTAGTTTGTTGGTTAGGTTGTCCATTAGAAGCATAGCTAAACTCTAGTGTATTCTTCATCTTTCATCATCTTCATCAAAGCCTTGTCCCAACTATGTTGGAGTCTGCCACATGAATTTTGTGTCTCCATTCTAGTCTATCATGGGCCAAATCCTCAGACACATTGCACTTCTTCATATCTAACCTCGCTACTTCCATCCATGTCTTTTCGGCTAAATCCTTTTTCTTGGCAGGCCATCAACTTTCATAGAAAGACTTTTACTCGCCAACGTCATAGCTGGCCTGCGTTGGACATGTCCAAACCACCTCAAATGAGTCTCCTAATTTATCACCTCGTGATGCTACCCCTAAATGATCCCAAATGTGCTCGTTTCTATTTCTATCTTTCCTAGTTTTACTGCACATCCATCTCAACATTCTCATCTCTAGTATACTCATTTTATGCATGTGTTGCTTCTTGATTAGCCAACATTTTGCTCCACAGGTCATAGTTGGCCTAATCATTGCCCTATAAAAATTTTCTTTAATCTAGTTGATATACGTCAACCACAAAACGCTTTAGAAGCAAGTCTCCACTTCAGCCATCATGCTTTTATCATATGGTGGACATCTTCCTCAATCTCTCCAGCCTTACTATTATCAACCCTAAACTCTAGTATTATGACCTTCTGTCCCTCTCGTATTATCCAAAATTTGCATGAGGAATAAGCTAATTGGTGGGAATAGAGAGAGATGGACTGTACATGCTTTGTCCTCAGTTGAAGAATTCTATCAGTAGTTAACTAGTTATTACCTTAATAGCGATTATATTTATAAGTTGCACTGTCGGCTTGGCCACCCTTCTACTGTTGCTTTGAGACTTTTTTTTTCATCCTTTTTTTTTTAAGGATAATTTTAAATTTAAATGTGAAACTAGAATGTGAGACTTGTGCTTGGGCGAAACACAAGTGAAGTATGTTCCCTACCAGTTTATATAAGATATCTGATGTTGATATTCTCATTAGTACATTCAAATGTCTGGATTGCACCTCAAATCATGGTTGAAAATAGCGGCCACTACGCTATATCGGGCGTAGCGGTCTATTTTCCAAAAAAATTTAAAATGCATAATAAGACTTATTTCTTTTCTTGTTCTCTCCAAATAACATTTCTACTCAACTCTTCTACCCTTTTATGTTTAAAAGAACACCAAAAAGCACATGATCTTGCCAAATTACAACCAATACAGAGAGTTCATTTCTAGGTACACCTTATTAGACACCCTCTTTGGTAGAGGTATTATTTTCTTTAGGTACTCTTAAGTCTTAAGTCTTGACTTCATGACAGTTTTTTTTATGAGCCTTTCATTAGTTTCTAAGTTAGCATAAGTAAGCAACATGAATACACCTGAAAAAAATTATCATTACTATTATTTCTATTTATATAGCGATACAGGATCTCATACAATGAGGGGACCGCTACGCCCCCTTATGTTAGTTACTTTTGCAAAAAAAAACACATTTTCCAATATTCTAGATTTTCTACAAAATTTTCAGATTTTTTTGACAATTTTTTCAGACGGGCCGCTACACCCGCCGCTACCGCTATTTTCATCCTTGCCTCAAATATATGATGGTTTGTGCAACTTTGTTTCATTCAGTGATGATGCATCAGATATGACTTGGATTTAAGAATGAGGTTTTCTCCGCATTTAAATTGTTTCATTTATGGGTGAAAAATCACTTCAATACCAAATCCTCTAGGTGAATGGTGAAGGCATGTCACGTGAATCTTTTTTACTTGTAGAATGAAGGAATATATTCTCAAACGACTCGCCCGCCTACTCCACAGCAAAATGGGTTTTTCAAGCAGAAAAACTGTCACCTCCTTGTGTGACTCGTTCATTGCTGACTGGTAGGTCTGATCCAACTCTTTGGCCTGACGTAGTTTCAACATGTAATAGTATTAACCACGTACCATCTAGAGTGTTGAATGATAACACCCCCATACAATATTTTCCTACCTACTAGCATGTTCCTGAAACTAAATTGCACATGTCTGGATGCACATGTCATGTTTATAAATTTGATTTTACTCTTTTTTTTTTGGATGCTGAGATGATTAATCACCTTCAATTTGTTGATGACACTTATTTTCTATGAAGCAAATGAAGACCAAGTTATGAACATAAAGGCTACTCTTCTTTGGTTTGAAGTTGATTTGAGCCTAAAGGTGAACTTCAAAAGCAAGCTCATTGGAGTGAAGGTTGAAGACCAGCTCCAGACATCATGAGGTGCAGAGCAAAATCTCTTCTGGCATCATATCTTGGTGTCCCATTCCGTATATGGTATGCCTCAAAAGCCCTATGGAGCATGGTTTTAGAGAGAGAAGGAAAGGAAATTGGCAACTTGGAAAGTAAGAAAGGACAACTCTCATCGAGTCAGCTCTATCAAATCTCCCGGTGTACTTCGTGTCCCTATTCAAATGTTCAATGGCCTTAATCAATAGGATAGAGAGGTGTGACTCCTTGTGGCAAGGAAATGAAGATAAGAAGAAATACCATGAATCGGCTTCTGTTTGCAAACCCAAAAAGAAAGGAGGTCTTGGACTTCGACAAATGAAACGGACCAATCAAGCTCTCATAGACAAGTGGTTGTGGAGATTAGGGGAGGAATTTGAAGGTCTATGGAAGCCAAGTATGGAGTATCAAGGGATGGATAGGACGTCTAGGAAGCTAGGTGTTGTCACTAGGCTCTGTGGAGGAGCATCTTATCTTTGAATGAGTAATTTGATAAAAATATTAGATATCAAGTGGGAAAATATGAGAAGAAGTACTTGGGGCTTGATAGATGGGGGTATAAGGAATTGGTGTAATTATTCGGGATGGTGGTGCAGACAGCGGATCAAGGAAGGGTGGGAAGGGATGGAGAATTGGAGATAGAAGATGTAGGGATATATTTGCGCCTCACGCTTGAAATGGAGGGGCTTCACACCCGACGGCCTCACACCATACCCCTTCCAGGAGAGAGAATAGAGTAAACACTTGGTCTTTTTTTTCATTAATCATCTAGTCTATCCAAAAGGAGGCATTACATCAATATATAAAAGCAAAAGGGAAACCCTATAACTAATCTCAGCCATTAAAACAACCTCCAGACGAGATTAAAACATCTTAACTGAATAAAGTAAGAGACATAAACATTAAAACAACTCTAACTAAAATAAAAAATAATATAAACTAAATGGGTTGGGCCCAAAGGGCCGGTTGACCCTTGGGTCATGGGCCAATCCTGCATTAGCGGTCGTGGCGGGCGTAGCGGCCAGTGGCCAAAACACTAGGTAGGGGTTGCAGCGTAACGGTGTGAGTTTTTTAACTAATAAAAAAAGTTTGAATCTTGTGTGGCAGCCCATCTTGCATTTTTTTTTAGTGATTTGGAACCAAATAAGGGTACAACAACTTTAGAAAAGGCTATTGAGGAGAAATAGGAAAAATAGTGTTTGAAATTAAAGTTGTGAGGCTTTACTAGGTCTTAGACCGTAGCGCCGTTATTTTCAAAATGGCGTAGATGCCTCAACCGCTACGGTCAATAATGTAGCAGCTACTTTTTTTATAACAGTAAATGTTATTGCCCCGAAAGAGAACAGGACTGAAAAAAACACTGACCAGCACTAAAACAAACAACCAGAAATAGAAACATAATAATCAAACATCATTAGACATCAAAAGAAACAGAATCAAGAGACACTACCTCCTTAGCGAGACCATCGGCCGTTAAATTAGTATCTTTTTTTTTTTGAATGGTTACTTTGATTAATAAAAGCAAACGGTACAAGAGATAAGTACTGACGAGCTAAAAACAGGAGAGCAGGAAAACAAAAGAAAATCAAGAACCCAAAACCAACCACCTAAGGCTCTGCTTAAGAGAAAGCCAGCTCTTTCCATTGATACACTATTTGATCTATGGAGTACCCTTTAAAAGGCAGGTTGATGGATACCCAAAGAGCCACTAAAAACTTGGTTTTGTCCACTAAACTACTTTCGTTGGATGATATCCCTTTCAAAACATCTTGAGTTCCTTTCCTTCCATATCGTCCAGATCAACCTCCACATCTCCTTGCCTCTAGGATACCCGAATGGAGCTTTCTAAGCCTGGAAGAGCTTGAGGAGAGAATTAGGGAGGACCCAGCAACAATCAAACCACCCTACCACTGTCATTCAAATAGATTGACCTGTTTTGCAATTCAGCATGAGATGGTCCACGGGTTTCTCGTACCTCAAGCACAAAGGGCAGCCATTTACTATAGTCATCCCTCTCCTTAAAATATCCATAGTAGGAATTCTTTTCCGGAGGGCCACCCACCCAAAGACGATCAGGGGAGCCTTCAGCTTCCATATGTTGTACACTACACTCCTCTCCCTCGGATTGTTAAGAATAGTTTTGAAGAAAGAGGAAACCGAAAAGGTCCCATCTTTTGAGGCTTCCCACACCCTGGCATCTTCCCCACAATTCGGGATGTTTATATCATTCAATAAGTTTAGGAGTGATATAAATTGGGATTCTTCATAGTCCTTCAGGTTCCTTCTAAAAGTAGGACACCAAACCACCTGCCCTTCAATTCTATTCATACAAGAATTGACCTTTGCTTCCTTATCCTTCGCACACCTAAACAGATCCGGGAATTGAGTACTCATAATTCTTTCTCCAACCCGCCGATCTTTCCAAAAGAGGATCATCTCCCCTAATCGTATTTGGTATCCAATGTTCTCCATAAAGAGCTTCTAAACCGAGAGGATTCCTTTCCAAATTGCAGACGAGTTCGTTGGGGCTTCCCAGACTTCCCATCCATGTCTCGGAAGATTATATTTCCTTTCCAGCACCTATTTCCATAGACCATCCGTACCATCTCCTATCCTCGACAACCATTTGCCCAATAGGGCATGGTTCATCTGCTTCAAAGGCCTGATTCCCAAACCTCCTCCTTCCTTTGGTTTACAGATGGAAGCCCCATCCACCATGTGAAGCTTCTTCTGAGTACTATTTCCATACCATAAGAATTTGCTCTGCAACCGGGCATTTAAAAATGGAGAAGTAATAGACTGGCAGATTCGTTAACACTGATTTGATTAGGATGACTCTTCCTCCGATAGAGAAATAATTTGCTTCCACTACTGGGTTCCACAAAGATTTAGTTACCCGCCCCAAGCACAAAGGCATGCCTAAATACATAGCTGGTAGATTCCCAACCTTACATCCCAATATTTCTGAATATTTAAGAAGCATCGACTGCTCAGTTCTCAGCCCAATCACCTCACTCTTGAAGAAGTTAACTTTTAGACCTGATACGACTTCAAAACATAGGATCGTGGCTTTGACATTTTTTACCTGGTCTTCTTCAGCTCCACAAAAAAAGGGAGTGTCATCTGCAAACTACAAGTGGTTGATTGCAAGGGTATTTCTAGCGACTTTAAAGCTTTCAAACAAACCTGCGCTCACTGCCTCTTTAATCATTCTACCCAACGCTTCTGCCACTATTAGAAAGAGAAAAGGGGAGAGAGGATCCCCTTGTCTTAGCCCCTTTCCAGCCGTAAAGAAGCCCTTTGGAGACCCATTCTCCAAAATAGAGAACCACTCCTTGATACACTTCCTCCATTTTTTCCCAAACCCCATTCTTCTAAGCATGTATTGAAGAAATTTCCAATCCACTCTATCATAGGCCTTCTCCAAGTCTAGCTTACATATGAAGCCCAGCAACCTCTCCTTGAGCCTAGAGTGCACACACTCATAGGCCACCAGGATGTCATCCAAGATTTGCCTCCCCTTAACAAAAGCTCATTGCTCATTGGAAACTATTTTCAGCAACACCTTTTCAAGTCTCACTGCTAGGATTTTGTAGCGGCTTCCAAGAAGACTAATGGGCCTGTAGTCTTTGATGCCAAGTTCTCCTACCTTCTTCGGGACTAGCGCAATAAAAAAAAGCTCCCATGCCTTTGTATAGCTTGCCCCTCGAGTAGAATTCCTCCATAAAATCTAAGATATCCGTCTTCAATATTTTCCAGAAGCGTTGAAATAAGGCCATCAGAAATCCGTCTGGGCCTGGAGCCTTGTCACCTGCAAGACCAAAGACCGCCTGACAAACTTCCTCCTCTTCAAACTTCCTTTCTAACCATCGAGCCTCCTGCTCTCTCCAATGACCTCAAAGGCTAGGTTTTCAAGAGATGGTCTCTCCCAACCCTCATCATCATAAAGAGAGTAAAAATAGTATTTTATATGGTTTATTATCTCCTCTTTCTTCTCCAACCTTTTTTCCCCATCAATAATGCTTGAAATCCTATTAACCCTTATTCCCGAGAATGCCATTCCATGGAAGAACTTTGTATTTTTATCCCCTTCCTTCAACCAATTGCATCTCAATATCTGATTCCACCTTATATCCTCCTCTCTTAGCTTTCTATGGAACTCTTCTTTTAGATGCAGCCTTTTCTTTTCTTCTTCAAGGGTCAAATTGTCACCTCCTCCATCCATGGACATTGTGAAGGACGCATCGAGCTGAGAAGAAATATCCTCCACCTCCTCCACCCAATCTACTAATCTCCAAGGAGATAAAGTCTTCCCTGAACCCCACTGGATCGCTGAGAAAGAATCCCCTTCAATGATTGTCGGAAGGTCGCCCAACTTAAGTAATTCCCGATAGCCAACCAATAAAGCATACATTTCAGCTTCATTTGCATCTGAAGCTTCCACAGGCCCACAAAACCTTCGAACAACATTACCAAAAGAATCCTTAATAACACTACCGATACCACCCCTCCTAAGAGATTGTTGATAACTACCATCAAAATTAAGCTTAAGAATGCCATGAGGAGGCATCCAAAACCTTTGGCATGCCAAAGTAGCCCTAACCCCCCATCCAAGATAGCCGACCAGGACTTAATACGGTCATCCACTAAATTCCATCAAACTCTATCCACTTCCTAGCCCATTCCAAAACTGTCTTGATAATAATATTAACAATCTCCTCCACCGACCGAACCTTATTACTGAAAATTCTGTTTTTCCTCTCTAATCATATCTTCCAACAAGCCGCATATAACATAAACTTCCATAAGATCCTACCACAAGCAAAATAGCATCAAAAGGACCATTATTAGAAAAGTTATGCAGCTGACCAAGGCATAACCCACTACATATCAAATCTAGCAAAACGACCAACCCAAACATTATAAGCGAAATTACAATGAATGAGTAAATGATTAACTGTTTCCTCATCCCTTAAGCACATAGGACAGCCATTAACAATAATGTGATTTCGCCGCCTCAAATTGTCTATTGTCAAAAAGAATTCCCTCCTAGCCAACCAACAAAACACTAGAACTCTAGGCAGAATGTAGTGGTCCCAAAACCGGCGCCAATCGTCTTATGTACCAAAATTATCAATCAAGACATTATAAAGACACTTAACCGAAAAACTTTCCCTTAACATCAGGTTTCCATAATCTGACATCGGGCTTGCCCAAAGACAAATATACCTTGTCCAAGAATCCAAACATTCTACAAAGATCTGACTTTTCAAGATCTGTCAAATTCCTTCTTAAACAAAAATTCCAAACTACAGAACCACCCATAAATTCAAATTGCTCTGCTATAAACACATGTTGCTGCCTGTCCAAAAGATAGAGATTAGGAAATTGCTGACTCAAAACTTGTTGTCCGCACCATTCATCATGTCAGAATTTGATACACTGCCCATCATGAACTTTGTTCCGAACCCACTGATCAAAAACACCCTTCACAAAAAGAATCAACCTCCAAATACCTGAAGCTTTGTAATCTCTTCCTGGCACAAACAAACCATCCCTTTCTAATTTATATTTGTGAATTAAAATACGCTGCCACAAGCATTTACCACCCTGCCCCACTCTCCAAAACCATTTCCTTAATAAAGCCTTATTAACATTATCAATGGAATGAATTCCCGACCCACCATTGGCAACAGGTTGACAAACAAGGTCCCACTTCGCCAAATGGTATTTTTTATGCTCCACAGAATCATTCCAAAAAAAATCTCTTTGTAATCTCTCAATCTTTCGCACCACACTTTTAGGACACCTGAAATAGGACAAAAAAATAGATGGGGAGCAACACGGATTTAATAAGAGTAAAACGGCCTCCCAATGATAAGTATCTGCTCTTCAAAGCGAGCTCGATCTAATTTCAATCCGTTCCACTACCGGATCCCATAGGCAAACCCAAACACAAAGGCAACCCCAGATTTTAGTTGGAAGCTTCCCGATTTTACAACCAAACTTCTTAGCCAAAGAAGCAAGCAGACGTTGCTCTAGATGAACACCCACAAGCTCAGACTTTTCATAATTAATCTTTAGGCCCGAAAGTAACTCAAACCATTTCAAAATAAGTTTCAAATTATCCACCAGCATCAATCCACAGAACAGTCGATCGCTGTGCTGCTACTGCTTCTAGCTACAGGTGCCGGGTACTCCTCCTCCTCTTCTTCTGTTTTTTTTTTTTTTTTTTTTTTTTGGTTCATGCCCTTAGATGCCAACGAAGGGGAAAACCGGAAAAGAACCCATCACCTTTTATAAAGCAGTACGAGCCGTTGGCTTTCTTTTATTTCTTTCTCTTTTTTTAATGTCGGGCTACAGGGCTACTGGGCCAGTCGACCCACGTTTCTTTTCTTTTCTTTTTTATACATGAGACATTATCTAGTGAGGCCCACCTCATTGAAAATTTGATCCAGACAATGGGCCTTGTAATATTTGAACCCTAAATTGAAATAAAACAAATATTCCACCTAAAATAAATTCCTAATCAAGTATTTACATGTATCTACTTTTAGAAATGCCTTACCCATATCTGTGTCCTAATTTTTTTAAGTTGCAGTATCGAACCATCATTCCCCGTACCCGTGTCCGTACCCATGTCCGTATCTGGGCATCATAGGTTTTGATCCAGTCATAAAGAAGTGATATGTTTTTGTGAACATTGAATTCTTTGAAAATCTTCCTTTTTTCTAATACAGGCTAAAGAAGTCGTTTGATTGACTCTCATACTCAGCTGCAGTTCTTCTGAGGCCTGTTCTTGATATTGTCAGGCGGGCCTAATGCTAATAGTAATACAATTAAGAACCTGCAGGTGTACAAAAGGATGATGCTCACTGCATTATGATCCAGTTTTTCCTCTACCCACTCCACTACCAGCTCAGTGGATTCTGATGCAGGTAACACATTATCTGGTTGACTGGTTCAACTTCTACTGTTTCACCAAAAAATATTTCACCTCCAAATTGCTCTTCGAAAAGAATAAAGGGCATGCACTAATCATCTGACTGTTAGATTTGTATCCTATCAATCTCTTTCTCTATGTTACAAGGCATTCATTGCTGCTATCTATTCCACTTCTGAACTTAAGAGTATCATTGAAGCTCTTTGTGATCCTCAATGGAGAAAGGCTATGGAAGAGAAGATGGGTTCCCTAGAAAAAATAATGCACTTGGGATATGACTGAACCACTTGCAGGAGAACATCCAGTTGGATGCAAGTGGGTTTTCACACTTGAATACACTCAATAGTTGCTCATTCTAGTGCTGAAGCAGGATTTTGGGCACGGCACATACAATGTGCGAATTTCCTAGGCTGAGGCCACTAATGGAAGAACTAGGATATCCAATAAACCTATTTCCATGCCTTGCAACAATGAAGCCGCAACTCATATAACATCAAATCCAGTTTTACATGAAAGGACAAAACATGTAGAAGTATATTGCCATCATTCATGAAAAAAGTGACAGCAGAGTTTATTGGTGCACTGTTTGTGGGATCTTTGAATCAGTTAGGCCTAGGAGATGTAATTCCCAAGTCTCTTTCAAGAACTCAAATGCTAAATATCCTTACCAAGTTGAGCATGATAGATATGTATGGGCCAACTTAAAGGGGAGTGTTAGATGGGGGAGATTTTTAAATTTCTATTTTCTACGGACTACTGTCCTGATCTGTAATTTATAAAAATATGAGGGGTTTTAAAAAAGCGCTGTGTTCAAGTGAGGTTATCTCCCAAAGAAAACCCTGCGATACAGTCTGTGGAGCCAGGCCCACCTGGGCCCCACCAATAACCTAAGTATCCAAGTGGGCACGCATGGCCCATTTATGAAATTTCAAGTCAATCCCATCACCCTAACCCATAATCTATGGCCCACTGCCCACAAGTATAACGGTTTTAAAATCAAAAGGAATTTTCAATTTCAATCCAACAGGTCACTGGTCCAAATCCATCTGGAACGGTGTAAACCCATGGGATCCATAACATACAGGAGGGGGAAGAGAGGAGAAGGGAGGATGGGGTTGGTTTGGATGACAGAACAAATTGATCAGGTCCGTTATATCTGCAGCTGAACAAATCTGTTTTTATAAATATTAGAAAATTTGATAAATAATAAAGCACCTGTGCAAGGCACTGTTCCATGTTCTAGCGAGTTTTGGGCTACAGAATAACAAATCCGACACGAAAAAAAAAAAAAACTCGACAATCAGTCCAATTTAATCTCATTCAAAAAGCCTAAACCGATTTCAAGACCAAAAGTATAGAGTGATACTGCTAAAAAGCCCCACTAAAAAAAAAAAAAGGAAAAATCCATTCAAAAAGAAGATGCCGCTTAAAAAGCTCAACAGTAAGATTGAAAAAGACAAAGTGTTGAGCCCTTTGCAAGAGAAAAAAAACACAGACATAAAAAGGTCCTGAAAAAAAAATCATATATAACTGCTAAGGGTCAAAAAAAAGAAACACAAGTAAAAGCAACAGTAAATGTGACTCTTAAAAACATATTTTACTAACATGATCCACTCATTGTAATAAGCATCAACTGTCATGGTTCAAAATCCTAGTATTGGAACACCTGTGAGATGTGTCTCCTGAGATTATAATTCTCAGTAACTGATCAAATGATGACAAGGGTGATGACTGATGATACCAATGCATGGCATATATTTTTCAGCATTGTGACGATAAAAAAGATTTAAACATTGTGAGTTTTCTTAATTTCTACATATGAAGAGAAGTTTCAACCTTGGGGATGCTGGATTTTATGCACAATAGATGGAGCTTTCCCAAATATACATTTAGGAAGTTGGATAATTATGATAAATATCTACATTTTTCAGAAAATACAAGCAAGATACAGTTCAAGCCTGAATTCCATACCATCCATAGCTTGACTAATTGACTCATAATCCATAAATGTTCTAGTTGCTCTGTTCTGTGACGTCTGCATCAGAATAATTGTGTGCCTGTTAGCCTGCATATGATGAGAAAAGATAATAAATCAGCGCATGAGTACTGAAAATATTCAAACAAAGTTTTTACTTTGTTAAATATTCAAACATAGTAAAACAGTAATAACTGGCTAATCATATTGAAGAAATATAAACACAACCCACATAGATTGAAAGAAACACATAGTAGCGAGTGAGTGTGTGTGTGTGTGTGTGTGTGTGTGTGTGTGTGTGTGTGTGTGAGAGAGAGAGAGAGAGAGAGAGAGAGAGAGAGAGAGAGAGAGAGAGAGAGAGAGAGAGAGAGAGAGATTTCGTATCAATGTTTGGGCATGATGAGGTTTTGCCTTAAAGAGAAAGTATCATTTGTATCAATATTTGGGCAATAATGATGTTTTGCTTTAAGAGAGAGTATCATTTGTATCAATATTTGGGTAATAATGAGGTTTTGCTTTAAGAGAAAGTATCATTTGTATCAATATTTGTTCATAATGCCGTTTTGCTTTAAGAGAAAGTATCAAGAAAGGTCATGTGAGTAATATCATATACCATTAATTCCAACATATAAGTGCTTCCTGAGATGGATATTGAAGTGTTGAATAGGTCATTTAGAGTTAAAAAAATATTAGTAGAGAAGACATGAATGATGTACCCCACAAATTAGCACATACTGGATGAGCATAGTCCAACAAAATAGCAAGCTACTGAATTCAGGTACCAAATTCCAAACTGCAAACTTGAATACAAACTAGACAAACTACTAACTAGGTAACTATGGTACAATAATCCATCCATGTGAAAGCCATTTAGTGTCCAAGGAGTTGGAGCCCATCCATCAGTTATATACTTGCAGACAGAGGGTTTCAAGGAAACCCCAAAAACTGAATGATTTTTATCCTTCAAGGTCAAATCTAACAGAAAGGACCCAAACCCCAAAAACTGGATGATTTTAATCCTTCAAGGTCAAATCTAACAGAAAGGACCCAAAAAAAAAAATTTCTCAGCAGGTCATCAGGCAAAAGTACCAAGCATTGGATAGTTGGGATCTTCCAGAAAAGATTGAAACTTTGGCCAACCTCCATGAAGCCCAGCCGGATCAACGGTCTGGATGACCAAAAACTATGAGCTTCAATCAAATCAAATCATGAGTGAAATCGAAACCAAAACATGGGATGGGAATCTATGGTGGGTCCCATTAACCGATAGCGATTTCAGGGACAATTAGACAGTAACCTAAAGAAGAAGATGACTTAGAACATAAAATGCAACAAAACATGGAAGGGAAAAAAAGGACACGAACCCTAGCTCCGAAACGAGAGAGAGATAGAAAGTAGGAAAAAAGAAAACCCTAGTTCGGAATGAGAGAGAGATGCTTACCATTCCGATTTTCGATGTGAGAGAAAGGGGGTTTTGATGCAGATGGAAGCAGCAGACGGATTTTACGGTTCTCCTTCGAAAGCTCAAAGGCTACAAAGGAAGGGGATTGCGGGAGAGAACTTTCAGTAGAAAAATAGAGATTCGATGCATGAACTCTCCGCTCTGTTTGGGAAGGGTGTAAAATGAGGGAAGAAAAAGTAGAGGAGAAAATGAGGGGAATGCCGAGCCGGTTTGGTAACTTGACAAGTAAATTCAAGTAAAGTTAAGTAATCTTAAACATCACATTAAAAATACTTTTTCTCAAAACTCTCTCCAACTTTTCCAATAAAAAGTCAAAAAATAACCACATTTATTAACTAAAATATAAAAAAACTCCATTTTCCATACCAAAAGTCAACAATATTCCATCCCAAATAAATAAAAACAAAATATCATCATAACTCACTACATATTTTATTCATACTTTTCATTTCACTTCACTCCACTTAACTTTAATAGTAAAATGTCAAACGGAGTGGATTTGCACACCGAACCCTATTTTTCTCAGCTATATGCATCGATACACACCAATATCAATATGACATCCTTAACTATACAAATCCCCATCGATGAATTCGTATTCCGGTGGTAGTGAAGAATCATCATATCTATAGATTCCTCGCCTTTAACCAAACATGCTCTAAGGGCCAGTTTGTTTGCAACAGAGTAAAGTAGAGGAGGGTTGAAATAAATTCCAACGATTGGATTCTTTATCCCATGGTGTGTTTGTTTGCATTATCCCAAAAAGTAAAGTAAAAAACTGAAGGTGTTTGGGAAGGGGTTTGGGAAATTGGGGAACGGAAATATGGAGAGGAATTTTGTGTGGGCCCATTCAAAATTTTTCTCTCAAAACTGAGGGGAAAATGTGAGGAAAAGAGATGATTTGTTATAATTTACTAAACTGCCATCTCCTCAACAAAAGAGAGGATTTTTTATCTTTTTGCAAAAATAAGGATAAATTGGTAATTTTCTCTCTACCTCACTAACAAACAAAACACTACTTTTTAACTTTTATTTCCCTTACTTTTTTACTATCCAAACAAGGGGAGGTAAAATTAATTTTTCCTTCCCTCCCCTCTCCTTCATTTTCCTTCCCCCTCAAATTTCCCCTCCCCTCCCCTCCCCAACATAGTGTTATAGGGGTAAAAAAAAAAAAGCTCCCATCTTTATGGGAAGAAAAAAGAGGGCAAAAAAGCTTCAGCCCTTGATCCAGGAGATACATGGCCCACCATTTAATTGATCATAATTAAAACAGTGGTTAAAATGGAAAAGGCTAGGGGCATTGAGTTGTATGGCCCAAACAGCTAAAAATATCTTCCCCAACTACTAAAAAAGGTTTAAATAAGAGAAGTTTCATGACATTTCAATACTTTAAAGGTTTATAAATACCTCATCTCCCATCATTTCTCAACACTCATCTATACTCTTTAAGCCCTCTCCAAATTCTCTCTCTCTTTGTGTTCTCTAAATTACCAAGAAGTCTTATCAAGCTTTCAAAGATTAAGAAGTTTATGGGTGACAAAGACTCTTGAGAGAACTATCTCAACTCTTGAGAGAACTATCTCTCTCTCTAGCTCTCTAAGAGCTTCTTTATAGCCTTCCCCCTCTCTTCAAAGTATTTATTGATTTAAATTTTAAATTTTATTTAGTATGTACAAAATAATATTATATAATAAGTTTTATCTTTTCCTCTTTCTTATAAGAATTATCACAACAAATACAATATATAATTATTTATTTATAGTTTTTTATAAACTTTGTTTTCGAAAAATGACTAGACTATCACTACGACTTTGACTTTAGCCTAAATTACTCAAATGCTACAAATTTGGGTTAAGATCAAGACGTAAAAAGCCCTTTTGGATATGTTTCCTAGCATTCTTAAGCTAAAATGAAAAAAAAAGATGACTTCTAGAGTTTGGAAATATTTGGACGAAAATGGACGGGAGCGTTCGCGTAGATGATGTGAGCACTTTCATGGGACGGAATCTTGATTCGATGAAGAAATAGAGATGAAAATGGGCCAGAATCAAACCATGTGGGAGTCTTTTTTTTGTTCGAGAAGGAAGAATAATTGAGCTGGGGATTGGTACTTGCTTTTGGGGATTTACAAGTTTGCCCTTAGAATTTGTGAACACGATTACTTTGGCCTCCAAATGGATTTTCTAGCCATCGAAATGAGTTGTTGTCTTCTAGATGAATGTTTCACGAAATTATTATCTCTTTTCAATGAGCCCAAGTTTAATAATTTTTGAGGCATCACTGAGAAGTCAACTTTTCCAAAAGTGACACTTTGAAAAACGATCAGCCTAAATGAAGGCCTTCTGGACATTGAATGCGTATAGAGCCTTCATGAAAGTTTTTCCGAAATAATATTTTCTACCGAATGAAGCGAAAACAACAATGTTTTAAAATTTTCAAAATACCCCTCAACTTTTTTTGGAATTTTAACTAGGTCCTCAAAGGCTCCAAAATGGGTTTTACAACATTCAAATCAACCCAAATTTTATTCTAACAAACGAAACCACTTAGCCACTAGCTTACCTTGCCTAAGTATTAAAGTAGTGTAATTAGTATGGAGCCTAACATGGGGTGTGTAGGGCTTTTATTTTATTTTTTCCTCCTTTCTTATATATTGTGGGATCTAACTATGAAAGCTAAACCGCTCAAGATCAAGATTATATTTTGCATTGGTGTCTCATCATATTTTGCTCCTCTGTAAGTTAGTCAAATATCAAACTAATTAGTTGTTAAAAGTGGTTAAAATACACAAATCAAATGGAGTAAGATGATAGTACTTTTACATGTGATAAATCTAGTGGTAGATCAAACTTGGATTTGAGTGAAATTTCTCATACAACCAGAACTTGAGTTTCTAATTTTGACATATTTGGATTTTGTAGATGCATTCAACATAGATTTATATGCTTGAACATAAAAAATAAAAAAAAAATGATGTAGGTCTCAACTCTCACTCATTTTTTCTATTAGATAATAACAACAATGATGTAACATAATAGTTCCTTGAGACACATGCATATTATATATGTGATGCCATTTCATATCTATAACGGGTTTGTTGTATACGATGTAGTTTGTATTTATAATTTTTTTAAACATCATAATAAAAAATGCTAAAGGATTGTTTGTTTGCACTTATTTTCATATCTAAATGATTTATATGCGTCATCGTATTTGCATGTAATATGTAAAATGCAATGTATAAATAGTGGGTACGTAAGGCCATTTTTCATGCCTAAATAAAGTGTGAAACACTTTCACATCTCAATTTAAAAAATGGCACCAATACAAGTCTCTACATTTAATCCTTCGGGCCCGGGCCCAGAGAGAAGCTGAGTAAAATCCTTGGGACTCCCAGGTGGTAGCACTAGTGGACTCAACCTTCGGTTCTTGAAGAGGGGGGAACCGAGGATCGATACCAGGTCTCTAATTTCAAAAGAGAGATGAATCATGGTCCTGACCACTCAACCAACCCCTTGGGGTTTAATACAAGTCTCTAGATAAGAAAGTATTTGCTCATGCAATTGGTAATGGGATGAAATCCCATCAACCACTTTTTATGTTTTTTTTATTCATCAACCACTTTTTATTTTTTTTATTCATTTGAGCCCCATATTTATAATTCAAGCTGTTCAATTTGCTTATTTTCAAATTTTTTATTGAACTAACAAGCCCAAAGACTTATAAGCAGATTATCTTAAATTTTTGTAGATTCTGCATAATTCTTGAAACGTGCAAGAAATTCCAACCTATAGATTTAATTTTCGACACTGTTGTGGTCAATTCATGATCCAAACCATTCAATATTCTAATATTGATGAGAACCATCATAACATTTTGTTTATATATTAAATCTTCATGGGTTTTGAGTAATTTAGGAAAAATATAAAAAAATTTAAACATTTTTTAAATTATTTGATGTATTCATTTGCTCATTTGAAAATGGTGGTTTTGATAAACATGGTAATATATTTCACATGTGTAGTATTTGCATATGTATATATAATACTAACATATGAAACTCACACTTCTATCATATGTAAAGGCAAGTGGCTCCATAGGACCTGCTTGCTTGTGTTAAAATACAAAGAAACCAAATACATAGAAATTGTGATTAATTGAACTCAACCAAAGAATTATTAGAGAAGTGGAGAGTAAAGGATATAAGGTAGAGATGTATATAGAACCTTCACTTTCCAATATATTGACTTTTACTTTGGTGGTGGTTGGGTATTCATTTCTAATATTTTGATATAATTTTCTTGAAAGGAAAGGTTTTTTATGCTTATTTTTAAAAATTATTTTTTTTATATTCATTTTTAACCACTTATGATAGAAATAATGTGTTGAATTCCTAAATATTCTAATAAAAAAAGAAAAAGGAAAATGCTAACCAAACAATAGGGGTGCACAAAAAAACCGTCAATCCATAAAACCGATCCGATCCGATCCAATCCACAAATTTTTAACCGAACCGAAGGTAAACGGATTGACGACGGATTGAAAATCTTGTAATCCATTAGCAACGAATCGATGACGGATTTCACCCTCAGTCCACGGATTCAATCCAATCCGATCCTTTGACATTAAATATAAATAAAAAAATTAAGGAGTCTAAATATAAGAGGTCTAAATAAAAAAGAAGCAAAAACTTGAGGGGTCAAAATGTAAGAGTTCAAGGTTTCAATAGATAGAGTGTGGTCTTTATGAATTTAACATGTTTGGCTTTATTTGTTGATTAGATCTCTTTTGGTTGTAATGTAAATAAAAACAGCTCTTTGTATTGATCAATTGGGTAGCTTTCGGGACAAAAATACATATTTGTAATTTGTATTTTTTTGTGGATTGTTAGCTTGTATGCTGAAACTTTTACAATATGTTTGATCTCTTTCTTTAACATTAGATTCAATGAATTGAACAGATTAAACCGATCCGATCTAGTCCTCCACGAATTGATTTTTAACAGCTACAGATTGGTAACGGAATCCAAATCCATCAAATCCGTAGGTAATGAATTGGTGTGGATTTGGCCTAATCCGCACCAATCCGATCTGCGTACACTCCTACCAAACAAAATATTTTAAAGTAGTTGCTTTAAAAATAGCTTCTAACACACATTGAGGAAAGAGGATTTAACCGAAAAAAATCCCCTAAGACTCATTATAAGCAAAAACGTTATCAAAGTCTTATAAAGACCATAGTGGTCACAGGAGCTCTATTTATTTTTTTCCCTCTGAACGGGGATATCCATGCTCCTTTTACTTTAAAAAACTCCCAAAATCCTTTTTTCCCTTTTCGTTCTTTTCCCTTCCACGACGTTCAAGCTTGACCACCCCTTGGATCAAAAACCTAATCCCTCTTTTGCCATTACCAACACTAATGAAGAAGAAAAGGCGGAAATTTGTCTAGCTTCATCAAGAAAAGGTGGCGAACCTTCTCCTCCCTAAGCAAACCTTAGCACTAAAACAGAGTCCCCAAATAAAAAGATGGTCTAGATCCATCATCCAAGTGCATCGGTCAGCAATTTGTACTCCATAGGGGGTCAATAGTATTCAGGTTCCAATAGCTGAATTAAGGAGCTCAATACAAAATTATAAAAATCAGTGCAATTTGTAAATGCCAGAACCACTACTACCATCAAAGCATCTAACGAAATTTGACTTTTTGTTTCTTTCTTTTTTGGTTGGTAAAAGGAAAACAAAATTGGCTCGAGATCCAACAAAACCCAATTTACACATATTAGATCATAATCATCACGCAAGAAATCCAACTCCCATCAAGAGATCAAATCAAGAACGCACCAGAGCGTCCAAACCAATCTTGGAAGAGAAGAAACTTGAGAGCCGCGTCACTGCTGCAGCGACAATTATAGCCCTTTTCTTTCGCACAGGAGTAGGGAAGAAATTGGTACTCTCTCTGTGGTTACAGGAGGAGGAGGAGGAGACTGGAGATTGGGAAAGGGCGAGAGCATCGGAGTGATTCGTGTGGTGAAGATGATGAGACTGGGAGGGGCAGAGGCGGCATGCACATGGCACGTGCATCACCACCCCCACCATTTTTCTGTCTTTCTTCTTTGCGATGTATATGTACTATTGAAATACATGATGGTGATGATATTAGAGAGAGAGAGAGAGGGAGAGAGAGAGAAATGGATAATGGAAGGGGGAAGAGATAAGTTATAATTGCGACGGTCTCACTCTCCTTCTGATCTGGTCTTTTGGTGTTCTTTTTCTTTGAAGGATCCTAGTTTCAACGTCGTGAAAGATAGAAGAAGATGGGAAAAGAATGAAAAGGGGAAAAAGGGTTTTGCGACCCCCGTCTTCATAGGCCGTAGAGATACAACTAGATAGGGATATCCAGCATGCATTGTCTTGTGGGCGGGGATATCCCAGCCTCCCTGAGTACTATCTCTTAGAGTTGTATCAATTGAACCAGAGATATCCCCGCTCAAATTAGTGTTGTGAATGAGGATATCTCTGCCTGTGTTGGTGTTGTGAGCGGGGATATCCCCGCCAACTAGAGTATTATGACTGCTGTCTCTCAGAATTGTATCAGTTGAGCCGGGGATATCCCCGCCCAAATTAGTGCGGTGAATAGGGGTGTAACGGTTCGGTTAACCGGTTATTTTGGGAAAACCGTTAACCGAACCGTAACCGCGGTTTTTGGATTTCATTAACCGTAACCGTAACCGTGAAGAGAAAAACCGTAGAAAACCGAACCGCGGTTAACCATATTAGACGATTCGGTTACGGTTATTAACCGTGGAAAAATCTAATCATGCTTAACCAGTAGATTAACCCTTTTATATATTAATTAATAGACAAACGGCTAGAATATAATGCCAACTTTTAAATTTCAAATTGCAACAGAGCATGTTGAACACTCTATTGAAACTGTGAATGGATGTGTATCAAAGAAATTAGGAGAACATGGAAAAAAAAATAAAGACCATAAAGAACATCTTAAACTTTCAATTAGGAAACATTCATATTCTCAAACATTTATCATGCATAGGACAAGAGGGAACAAAATAGAAAAACAAAGAAAGAACCCACTGATTTTAACCAAGCAAAAAATTAGTTAAGAATTCAAAAAAAAAAAATCTAATCTAGATGGATCAATTAATTGGTGACATGGATTGAGGATTAGAATATGAGTTTTAGATTAGGGGGTTTGGGTTTAGGCGAGAAACGGATGAGAGAAAGGGTTAGGTTTCTTTTGTTAATGTAACACTTAAAGAAATATTTCATTCGGCCCTTAGTTTTTTTCCTTTATTTGTATAATGGTACGGTTAACCGTATACGGTTAACCGCAGTAAGTTATTATAGAAAACCGTAACTGAACCGAACCGTGCAGTTTTTTGATTTCATTAACCGTAACCGTAACCGAACCGTGAAACACGACTTTTAACCGCGGTTCGGTTCGATTAGACGGTTTCTCGATTTTTTTTACACCCCCTAGCGGTGAACGTGGTTGGTCAAAGTAGTATTGGCAATGGTTGGTCAAATTAGTGAGAATTATATTTAACGAATATAACATACACATGCATGTGAGCCCTTATCCGTTTGTGTCTCTCATTTGTGGAATTATGACCAAATGTCCATTCCTTATTGAGTTAATGCCCATGTGTATGTAACTAATAGAATCCTAAATCTATTTTCAAAGTTTAACCATTTCTATGTTAGTCAATGCCCATCCCTATATCCAACCATTTCTATGTAAACAAAAGTTGATGCTCAAATCTATCATCTTCTATTACAGCCAAAGCCAATGCCCAATTCTATCATCTTCTATTACAGCTAAAGCTAATGCTCATTTCTATTACTGAAATAGGGTCTTCTTATCATAAGAAAGTTAATGTGGACTACCCACCTCTTTAATGGAGTAAATATTAATTATCCATCAAGGAGATGGAAGCTTTAATAAGTAGTTCCAAGCATCAACTTTTTAGGTAAAACAGAAACACAATTGGAGATTATGCTTGTAGGTTTAATCAAATGTAAAAATAGTAAATCTAGACTACCAACATCTTTAATGGAGCCCAAGCCTTCATACTTAAAAGAGTAAAGAACATGATTCTCTCAAAAAAGTAAGGTATAGTGGAAGAGGGGTTGCAGAAAAATCCGTCCGGATCCCCAAAAAGGCAAATGGGAAAAGGGAGTTCAACATTCTTTATATTGTAATGAACGATGGAAGGGGATATTCCCACTCATTTACTTAAAATGAATTGTGATATTACGCTCAACACCGAAAGCAAAAAAAGAAAAGAAAAAACTAGCGGGAGGACCAAACTCGTCTATATATGACATTGATAGCGTTTTTTGCTTTTTACAATTTTATGGGAATATTTATAGTTAAATCCTCCTAAAGAAAATGCCGTTGACGTTTAAAAGGCTCACCAATCCCACTTGAGTCAAAATAGAAAATGCCATTGCCCAAATGCATCAAATGCAACTCCTTCCTTTTTGCCCAGGCCACCAATGAAAATCCAAACCCTTTCCTCCCTTTCAAATTCCAGAGGCCCATTGTGTAAGGAAATTACTTTTAGGTCTTTTACTTAGACCACAAGTCCTTACCTTTCCATAAATTGTGGTCATTATAGGAATTCCGTTTTCATAGGATACATGCTATCTCTTAATCATATAAGGTTTCCTAAAGAGATATATTCCATAACAAACTCTACCTTGATGGACGGTTGAGATTAAAACTAATGGAATCCTAATTGGAATATAATTGGTCCTCTCTCCACCTATAAAAAGAGTCTTTCTTCCATCATAAAGACTCACTCACAAAATTCAACACATTAAGGCTTATAGGCAAGGAGAGAGAAACTGAAGTTATTCCCTAAAGTTTTCTTGGGCGGATCTCAACATCAACATCAGACAGCAGGATCGGAAAGCTCTCTGCATCAGGATGTCTGGAGGTAATCTTTAATCCATCTAAGATTTATCCTACACGTGATAATCATGATGTTCTCGATCTTAGGGTTCATGTTAATAATAGACTAACATGTGGTATCAGAGCATGGTTATTGGAGAACACATGATCGTCCATTAATTAGGATAATTATGCATTGCCATAATCGGCAAAATTAGATCCGTACAATTTGTGGGCCATTCATTCGTCCGTACAATTAGTGGCCATCAAATTGACGACAATGATCGTGTCTGGAGCTTTTATTTTCATCGGCTGCTTCATGTGGCTTGTTGTAGATGATCTGAAATATTGGATATCAAGATGTCTGGAGGGAGTAGATCAGCAATTGGAAATTTAGTGGCCATCAAATTTATGTCAATGATGGTGTCATGGCTTTTACATGAATAAAGGAGATGAATGAACAAGTCACTGACAAGGAAACATGGATCACAACAAAATATAAGAGTAAAGGATAAATAAATTTAAGAGTATAAGATAAATACATGAAGTATATAACAGAATATATGGTATATACCTATACTGCTCCATTGACTTCTGGAGCAATACCTCTTGAAATTGTTGTTTTATTCCCTTAGCAAGATTTTCCTTCTCAACTTTTGACCATCGTTGCCTACTAAATGAGACTGGGAATTTCGTCAGTACCATCTTGTAATTTGGAACATGATTATTGACTCAATCGGCTTAAAGGGTGGGGCATCACGGTTTTGCACGAGTGCGACATGTTCATGATCATGGTGCTATGGGTGCCATGCGTGCCCTTGTTTTGGACTCTTTAAGATCTAATCCGACCCGATCATAACCGATATAATGATAGATCAGAACATGCACATTGTTCTGATATGAGACTAATGCATCCAAAGAGCCGGAGGACTGCCATCCGGGTCTCGGCCATCTTTATCAGTATGTTTCATATAACGAATGATCAATTATGTCCACATGTAATATATAATGTTATTTATTCATATTAAGCTAATTTTGATCACCAAAGTTGTATGCTTATGGTTAGGTCTCACCACAGTGACCCTAACAATTAAATACTGATATTTGGCCTTAATAACACCATCATGATGTCTACTTTTCCTATTGTTCAAGCGCATGAAGAATTTAGTCGCCCACAGGCGGATTATAATCATACGTTTGAATAATAATTAAGGAGTGTATGTTCATACATGGACCCAAGATATCCACAGATATCTTACTTGTTCTAATGAAAAGTAACATCACTCATTTACACCACCTTGAATATGATGACCTTAGATGGTATAATGTGCAGAAATTATGGTGACTACCCACAGGAGCACCTAAATTTCTTTTTGTCATATATATTCATATATTATGCATGTGTTGTCTTATTTTAATTAAAGCCTTCTTGTTATATCTCTATTGCAGTTATTGTACCCACTAATCTGAATTCGCATGCTACCTCCGTCACTAAACTCAATGGAACCAACTTCTCCGAATGGAAAGAGCAAGTTGAGTTCACATTGGGGGTACTTGAACTGGATATGGCTCTTCGTAAAGATAAGCCGGCTCCACTCACTGCCACAAGTAACGCTGAGGAAAAGACTCTCTTTAATGCTTGGGAGAGGTCTGACAGACTAAGCACTATGTTTTTGCGAATGACTATTGATGCCAACATCAAAACATCCCTTCCTACACCTGAGAATGCTAAGGACTTTATGAAAGCCATTGAAGATAGGTTTAAGACTGCAGACAAATCCCTTGCTGGGAAACTAATGGCAGATCTTACAACCATGAAGTTTGATGGCACTCATTCAATGCATCAGCATGTCATTGAGATGAAACCTTGCTGCTAAACTAAAAAATTTGGGACTATCCGTGGATGGGGCTTTTCTCGTCCAATTTATCCTAAACAGTTTACCTCGTAGGCCACCAATGAAAATCCAAACCCTTTCCTCCCTTTCAAATTCCAGAGGCCCATTGGTCACTGCTGCTCTTCCCCCCTTCCTCCTCTTCTCTCCAACAACCAAGACCGACACATCTCCCTCTGTGAGTCCCCCAAAAAACCCCTGCTCCTAGCTCTCTCTCTCTCTCTCTCTCAGCAAATCAAAACAAAAGGAAGCAAGAACCCCACATTCCAGTTCCTCCATAAAAGTCTCTCAAAATATCCCCTTCACCACCGCCCCCATGGACTCACCACCCCTTTCAACCACCACCAGCACCAGCATTCTTTCCTCCATCGGCGTTGAGATCGTCTCCATCCTCTCCCCAGTCTCCCTCTGCATGCTCCTCGTCGTCCTCCTCATCTCCACCGTCCACCCCTCCTCCCCCGACTCCACCCCCATTCGCACCGCCGCCACCCTCGTCTACCTGGAATCTCCCTCCGACTCCACCTCCCAGAAGCTCCAGGGCGCCCTCCTCAATGCTGCCGCCTTCGTCGCCCTCATCACCCTTGTCACCTTCCTCCTCGTCCTCCTATACTACTACAACTTCACCTCCTTCCTCAAGCACTACATGCGCTTCTCCGCCTTCTCCGTCTTCGCCTCCATGGGCGGCGCCATCTTCCTCTCGGTAATTCAGCAGTTCTCCCTCCCAATCGATTCAATTACTTGTTTTGTAGTTCTCTTCAATTTCACTGTTGTTGGGGTACTCTCAGTTTTTGCGACCGGGTTCCCGATCATCGTCCGGCAGGGGTACATGGTCTCATTGGGAATTATCGTTGCTGCCTGGTTCGCGAAGCTGCCCGAGTGGACGACTTGGGTGCTGCTTATCGTGCTGGCACTGTATGACCTTGTCGCCGTTTTAGCCCCCGGCGGGCCCTTGAATCTCCTTGTCCAATTGGCGTCCAGCCGGGATGAGGAGCTTCCGGCACTTATCTATGAGGCCCGTCCCACTGTCTCTCGCGAGGCAAATTCGCAGTCTGGTCTTATTGTTGGCGGTGCTTCGGAGACTGTATCTGTTGAGCTTCAACCCCTTTCACATCCCACCAATGCAGATTATTCCATGGTTGAAATCGAAGATGTGGAGAATTCACCCTTGGCTGTTGCTAGTTCTGATAATTTAAATGCAATCAATGAGCAACGACCGTTATTTAGGACCCAAAATTCAGATTTTTCTGCAGGCAGGGATTCTGGAATTGGAGTTGTCCATGATGAAATGTCACCTCTTGTTGAGGTTATGAATTTGGAGGATGAGAGAGTGCGGACAGTGAGAGACAATGAGGAGTTTGAGATGTCAATGACTAGAGGTATTAGGCTGGGTTTGGGGGATTTTATATTCTACAGTGTTCTTGTGGGCAGGGCTGCAATGTACGATCTGATGACAGTGTATGCTTGTTACCTAGCGATCATATCTGGACTTGGGTGCACTCTTATTTTGCTGTCAGTGTGCCGTCGTGCTCTGCCTGCGCTTCCCATCTCAATTGCATCAGGTGTCATGTTCTATTTCTTGACTCGGCTGATGATGGAGCCATTTGTCGTCGGGGCATCGACTAACTTGGTGATGTTCTGACTGAAAATGTCTTTTTTTTTCCTTTTTCACTGATGAGATGCATACTAGTAAAATGGGAAATTCAATCATTACTGATGATATGTGTTGAGCCTTGTATAAAAAAATGAGACTGTTTCTGCATTGTTGTCACTTTTTGTTTGAATGACATGTTGGGATTCAAGATTCTGAATTTGAAACTATGGTCCTTCCCATATGTCATTTGCATGATTCAATCTAGGGAAATTGCATAATTATTGTGTTCTACTTGTTGTTCAAGTGCCCAGGTGCTTTCCATACTGAAATTATAACCTTTTTTTTTTTTATAAAAGGAAAATGGGAAAAGGCTTATGACATTGTTTATGTACTGAAATCATAACCATTAGACACTATCTGGGCTTAACCGTGAACCTGACACAAGAAATAGTTTTGAATTTTGTAAGGGTCAGAAAGGAACTTGGAAGTGTGATATCTTGCTATAATGGTCCTTGTACCAGGGATGAGTAAAAACGAAGAAAGAAAAATATAAAGAGGAGAGGATGATAGGAGATTTGTCAGTGAGACAGAGAACTTGGAGAGTGTAATGATGTGGGTACTCTCTTCCTTATTTATAATTTGAGATTAGACTGTGTTGTTGGATCAAATCATGACCGATCGCAACATATTCATTTGTATAAGATCAAACCTAATATCTGTTGATTACATCAGATAAAAGGTAAGCAGTAACAGTAACTAATAGAAGTAAAACAAGTGAATTATTAACAGTAACATATTCGTCCCAGTATAGTGTATTCCTATCCCTAGAATTGTGTGATTTCCACACATGTTACATGATGATTAAGCTGTCCATGATGATCTTCCATATCCAGCTTGGACAAGATTGTGCCTATCTGAATGTTCCAGGACCTTTTGCACAGATATATACCAATAGATTTGTTTCTGAGATAAAAGAAGTTGAAACTATTGATGTGTACTGACGAGTTGCCAAGACCTTTTGGAGGCTTCTAGCTTCTTGCAAAAGGTCTGTTGAATCTTGGGGATTTAATCTTTTTCTAGAGGACCTAGAGATTGGCCTTGTGTGAGACAGTCCTGGGTGAGGAAACTCCCTTGATTGGGATCCCTTTTTGTATTTATTTTGTGCTGCAACTGTTCCATAAATTACCGTAGTTTGTGATCTTGAATATAATATAGTTTTGTGGATATATTTACGTGGATGGGTTGCTAAGTGCTGAAGTTCAAAATTTTCTGAATTTGATGTATGAGACTAGGTCTCAATATTACATTTTGGCCAAAACTATATTGTTGTGGGATTTTAAAACTACAAGCAGTTTGTGGTTTAATAGTGAATTGATGGTTCCATTGGAATGAGTTTGCTTGGTATATATTTTCTTGCACTCAAGTGCTTTATCCCCACCCTCATGTGTATTCACATGGGCCAGACCAAATGCACATGACACCGTGATCCACCTACATGCAAGGTGTTCAATTGGATTGGAAGCCTGGTTCAAATTTCTTCTTAGCGGGATTTCATGCTATGGATCATAAGAGAAAGATGATCATAGCCATTGGGCGATGGTCCTTCAAGAACTAGTTTTCCAATTATTCATTTTGAAGGCCCTCGATTTAGTGGCCATGATCATCCAGTCAAGATGAATTTCAGGCCATGCTATTCACAGTAACCCTTCTCATCCGGTTGGCATCAGGTGGCCTTCATAACGTGATGCGCATTGTAACATGTTGCAACTTGATAATCATTGTATTGTATCTCATTATTTCTTCTTTTTTGTTTTTTTAACAGAAACTGTAACTACTCTCAGTTTAATATGGGAGATACACTGGCATTTTAGGCTTTAACCAAGAGAACACTGAACTGGCATTTGTGAATGCTGAAACTTGCATTTGTGAGCACTGAAGTGGCATATCTCAGTTTAATCTGTCATATGAGATACACTGGCATTGTAGGCATTAACCAGAAGACTATGAGCTGGCTTTTGTGAAATACTGAACTGGCATTTAAAACACAGTTTATTGAAGAAACAGTGTTTTTGGCTTTTATTTGATGGTCTTCAGCTTTGCCTTGACGCTTGAAATGTGTGTTTCCATTGGTTGACCTTTGGGCCTGTTGGAATTGAACAAGAGATTGAGGTTTCTATGATACTTGACATCCATTTTTTGCTATCTTTGAACCATTCATGTGAAACAAACTCTCCACTTTTAGAGGGCTTCTTCTCCAGAGCATTGGCTGGAGGTAGTGTAGAAGATTGGATGTTGGTAAGAGGCCTCTAAGCTTCAATATTCCCTCTTCTCCAGTTGATAGTGGTACAGAGAAGTTACACCTGTGTTTGTGTGGATCTTTCTTTATCTATGATGTTTCATTCTAGTTTGATTCTCCCTTTAGTTAGACCCCTATATTCAGTTGGGACAGGATACCATCGAGGCTCTATGGTATGGCTTGTGTTGGTCATAGATTTTCAAGTAGCAGGATATGATGATGACGTGATCATCATCATCATCATCATCATTATCATCATCAAAGCCTTTAGCCTTATCCTCTCTCTCTGGGTTGGACTTTGTGGGTTGTAGATTTCCTCTCAATCCTAGCACTAGCAGGACATCTGCCTTGATTCCGTTTATCCTCAAAAGATGGAAGGGTTTTTCTTCCACAGCTTTGGGTTTTGGGGTTTAAGACACCTTATGTTTTTTTTTTGGGGGGGTCAGAAGACACCTTATGATTTGAGATCCCGTGTTTTGCAGCTACTGTACTTTGCACTAAAACAAAATATTTTGGTACATGCTATGGAACATTGGACAAGATATCTAATTGTTGATATGCACAATGGATGAACAATGGTTTTATGTATTTCCAACTTTTTCTAGCATCAATATCTTTCGTAACTGTTATTCTAATAAACATGCAGGTGCATGTAAGTGTAATCACTGTATATTACTTCTCATCTTTATGGACCAATGTGGTATTTTTATTACTTGTGTTGGGATGAAAACTGAAGCCTGGGCAAATCAATTTACATTGTGTGAAGAGACTTTTCAAACCATTTTTGATTGTCAAGAAACTCTGCAAACTATTTTATTATCAAGAAACCCTCTCTTGCCTTTATTTTCACATATTGACTTTAAAATGAGACATCATATAAAAAACATTTCCATTTTGACTTCACACAAATTTAGACCAGAAAATTTATTTCTAAATGGCTCCAACGTAAGTACTACTAACTTCAATGCAAAAGGTGTAATTGTTAGTTGTGCCAACTTCCATACAAAATGTCAAGAAGTTAAAAGCATACCTATGTAAAACGTGTCGTTCGAATAATATTCATACAAAGCAATGACTGCTTTCGTCTGTGCCAATATATCTGGATACGGGGACTAGCATCATGTGGCTGGATAGGGTTTTAGGTTTTTATGTGTTCAGCTTCCATTTTGAGTTAACTCCTAGTATTATTTTGGTCTGTTTCTTTTATATTTAACTGGTATTTTTTTTATAAAGTGACAATCTTGAAGGCAGCATGGAACAGCTTTTGGCATGTCTAATACTCTAATACTGGTACATATGTCCATGCTATATTAACCGTTTGATGATGCAGTTTAGACCCTATATGAACTGGTAAAAGAACCTTATGCCTTGATGGTTCCACTGGAATGGGCTTGTTTGGTATATATTTTGCTACAGTCAAGGGCTTGATACTCTCCATTGCCTGTATTGATATGGGCTGGATCAAATGCACATGGCACCATGATGGATCTGATCTAGTAGGCGACTGACACCAACATATCTAAAAAGAGCGGGTTGTGGCAATGATGGAGTTTACAGCACAGATACTGATCACTAGCAAATGATCTTGATCATGCAAGATATCAAGAGAGATCAAGGTTTGCAATTTTTTTTAAACATTTAACAATTGCACGGTCCTTTTCACGAAGTGGAAAGGATCATGCGGTTTAGGGAGGGTGTTAGTGATATTAGGAAGTTCTTTGTATATAGAATTTTTTTTTTTTTTTTTTTTTTTAAGTCAAGTACTCACACACCCACTTGTACACACTCACCATCAGCCAGGGATTGAACTGTGGTTGTTTTTGTGGAAGGGAGGTGCCTCACCAAGTGAGCTAACCGTATAGTATGGAGTCTTAGATGTTAAGAGGGTTAAAAGGATGATAGGAAGGTAAGAGAGAAATTAGGAAAGTGGTTTTGGTTTGAATTATTTCAGTGGGTTCCTACTTGTATATATTGGAAAGTCTCCTTTTAATAAACAAACGACTGATTCATTTGTGGAAATGTACCGTGTTAAAGTTTAACAGTTCCTAAGACATTCAAGTATCACTGAGTTATAACACAGCCTACTGAACTCCTTTTGTTCTCAAAAAACATTATGATGTTTTTGTATATACCCCGATGGAGGAAAAGTCAAGCATGATGGATGATTGACAGTATTAAAATCACTAATGCTAGGCCTTTTGTCAAACAAAGTTTATCGAATTATATTTTAGGTATTATTTGAGAAAAAGTATCACTCAGCCAAGTCACTAAATTTGACTAGGGTGTGAAAAATTGGCCAACGAATTAGATTTACCACGATCCCATCTATTATTACCCTGATATTTTCCTAAAATATCTAGAAACTATTATAAAATTCATGCATAGTTATGTGACCCCACCACCATGTCTTTCGCAGGTATCTCCCAACTAGGTGGAACATAAAAACAAGGATACTGAAAAGAAGGGTGAGGAACACACTAAAGAACATCAAAGTGAGCAGGTTAAAGTCAAAGGTGAATGGAGGCTCAGACACTAGCTATGGTGATGACCTGCTTGGACTGATGATGGGATTATCTACCAGAGTCCAGCAGAAAGCAATAGAGTGGTGTGGAGCTGAACATGGATGAGTGCAGGACCTTCTTCCTTGAGGGGTGAGACCACCTCTTATTTGCTAACTTGGACTATGTTCTTGTTGAGCATAAACAAGGAATGACAGAAGATTAGGGAAGAAAAGTTGAGGGAGTGTGGGATGGGAATCCTAGATGCAGACAAGCTTAGCACGCTGAAATTGGTAATATGTAGTGGATAACCCAACTCATGTACCCTACCAATTTGGCCAATTTTTTTAACTGGGCTGGACTCGGTGCATCGGGCTACTCCTAACCTTCTTGAGGTCTAGTCCATTTAATTATTTGTTCAAATAATTGGGCCAATTCTAGCCCATACCCGCCCTTTGTAAGTAAAGGGTCCATTTATATCTGACATCAGCTATGTTGGGCCAGGCCAGGCCGAGCCGAGCCGGTCAACTGGGCACATATCAGCTTGGCACAAACATGGATAAAACATCATGAAACCCTGACCATTTCTTTTTCATCCTTGATTCACCTAGATTTAATTCAAAACCTTTTGCAATTTGACACTGATTATACAATTATCTACCATTGGATTGAATCATGAATAGGTAAGCACTTGACACTTGTAATACTATGGCTTCAAACTCCACTGTTTCTTAGGAGTTGAGTTAGAAGCTGAGGTACCTCACCTTCTTATCATTGATCAAGGATTCAAGGCTTTCAAGTTGATCGTTTTCTTTCTTTCTTTTTCCTCTTCCTAGCAGACCGGCTCATATTGCAGCCCCAGTATGGCCTTCGTATTCTTCTTAGCCTCTGCAAGTGTGAAACAACTGTTCAATATATCCAATGTATTTCGGTTACAGCTTCAGTAGGTTTGATCATTGTCATGATATGACACTGTAGGTTTGACTTCTTTCAATCTTTTTCTCTATTGTTGCAAAATATTATGTATGGAGCAATAATACATCTCTGTTCTCAGCTCTAGTTTCTTATAGCGATGGTGCTGTTTGTTTGAGTCTTGTATCCAAATGGCCAGGAAATAAAAATGACATTTCTACCTTCCAGATGAATCCCTGGTACAATGCCAAAGAGGGAAAGCGGTGAAAGAAGTGCTGGTCCCATATGGGTGTCGGAACCAAACTTGTCGAAAACCTTTGTGTGTTCCGGTGTGAGATAGATCCCGTAAACTCGCTGTGAATGCTCTCAGATCTACTAGATGATCAAGCGCAAGGGTTCCCATCTCCTTTATATAGAGCAATCCCTAGAAGTCACAACTAGGGGTGCACATGGGCGGTTTGGATCGGTTTAGATGAGAAACCATCAACCAAACTGAATCCATCGATTTTCTATTTTCCCAAACCGAACTGCTCATGTGCTCGAATCGAATCGAATCGAACCGAAAGGAACCGTTTCGGTTACGTTTTTTTTAATTTTTTCTTATCTTATTTTTCTTTCACAAAAAAATGGCAGTTCAATTGGTGAGAGACATTGGATTTCAAGTAGCGAAGTGAGGGTTCAAGTTTTCTTCAATAAAATTTTCATATTCCTTTATATATTTTATAAAAAATATATATTTATATAATTGGTTCGGTTTAACCGCACATTCAAATAAAAAACTGAACCGTTTGAAGGAAAACCAAACCGAACGGTTTGAAGGAAAACCGTGATCGAACCGATCTACTACAAAACCGATCCGAACAGCCCGGTCTGGATCAGTTTAGTGGTTTAGTAGGTTTTTTGTGCACCTTTAGTTACAACTACTATGGACACTACCCATTTTGGAATTCCACATCTCCTGACAGTGTGAGAATTTTGTTGAAGCGGGGAGTCTAAACTTTATTTAAACTCTACCAGCAAGAGTTTGATCCTCATCTGACTTTACCAGTTTAAAACTTGTTAGGAGTTCATCTATAGCACACTGCCGGGTTCGATCCGACGTAGGCCCAATTGCAGTCGGGCTACACAATTTTCGAATAAGTGACACATGGCTGATCGAGTATGACCCTCATTTATCCAGGCTTGGGACCAGCATATGACAAACTGTCGACCACCTAATTATATGTTGCAGTAACCTTGCAACCTGTGGTTGAGTTGATGATGAGGTAAACAACTTGCGAATTCATAATCTAACAAGAAACAGCAGTCAAGACAAAGTGAAAGCTACCAAAATATCCACATAAGACAAACAATCTTCTTTGGTTCTTTTTCCTCAACATACAAAGTGCTTATAGAGAGACCAAGATGCCAATCTACTGCAAGTATCTACTAATGAAAATGACATATAAATCAATTTTATTCATTCGGATCACAAAGAACATGTCACTGATGCCTATTGAATTAGGCAGCAATCTAGTTCAAACAGAATTTTTTTTTTGTACAACCATCAGACATGAAAGAAAGTTGGTCTCCTAACAGAGATTGTGAACACCCAACTCTTATGCCAGAGTGCAAACTTTCTCACATTCAAAATCTAGCCCGTGAATTAGTAAATTGCGCATCTACAACATGTAGATGAGAAAGAGAGAGGTTGCACTTTGACACCATCAAGGTTTACTCTCCAATGTCAATTTTGAAATTGCGCATCTACAACATGTAGATGAGAAAGAGAGAGGTTGCACTTTGACACCATCAAGGTTTACTCTCCAATGTCAATTTTGATAATGACTTATTTCCAATCTAAAAAAAGGCAACGCAATGCACATAACTCAACTCATGAGGCCTTTAGGGCCTGTTTGGCATCATTCTCGCATTGTTTCCAATTTTGTGCTAAAATCAGGTTGTGCTAAGATCAGGTTGTGCCAATTCTATACTCTGCGGAACTTGTTTAGCAACATTATATTAAATTATTCTACTTGGTAACATTATAAAAGTTTTGCCCCAAGGACCAAATATAGGATTTACAATGTGGGACCCCACCTTTTATTGTTTGCAGTACTATTATTATCATATATAGGACCCACTTGAAGAAGTTACAACGTGATACCCGCATTTAAAAATTAGAACATGGAACCCATATCCATGTGATTTATAATGTGGGCCCACCTTTATAGGAATTATAATGTGGGCCAACTTTTTGTAAATATAAATATGGGGCCACCATTAAAATGTGATTGTGGACACGGGTCCCAGCTAGAGAAATTACAACGTGATGCCTACCTTTATAAACGATTTATAATGTGGTCCCACCATTATAGAATTATAATAGGGGCCCATCTTTTGTGATTGTGATCATGTGACCCACTTTTAGGAATTATAAATTGGGGCCACCTCCTTCGGGATTGTGAACATGGGGTCTACATTTAGGATAAGTGAGAGGATTTAAAATCTTCAAATGATATTCTTGAAAAGGCAAGAGATAAGAAAGAAACAATTGTGCCAGCAAGTTGTTTCTTAAAAAAAATAAAGTTTTTTAGTTCCAACTTTCTTATGCTAGTGGGTTAAGATTTTGAGATTCCTTCCCATGAGAACAAAACTCGGAACAATCATTTACACATACCAAACACGTTTTCTACACTCTTATCTCGTGGGAACATGGGAATATCTAAAAGGCACGATGCCAAACGCACCCTTAGTGATACAAAAAGGGCTCAATTGAACCCTGCCTTGGACTCATTTCGAAGGCAAGTTACCAATTTTCCACATAGTTAGCTTCTCATAGATTCCTATTGCCAGCAAACAATCGACCTGTCAGTGAAACAGATACATTACAGTGAGCTATACCCACATCTAAAAGAAACAAATGAATGAAAAAAAAGGGGGAACCAAATGCTCGATTAAGGGCATGCACAATTGAGAACAGCCTCTTACTTAAGTGGTAAGAGGGGTCACTTCTCACCTACTTTTTCTCACCCGAGGGTTCCGTCACCTCACCCGAGAGTGGGTCTCAGCCCTATAGCTGCATGCCAAAAAAAAAAAAAGAAGGCATGTACAATTTTCCTTTTGTCAGCAAGGGGTCCAATCCATGGCGTGCAAAACCATTGATCTGATAGTTACACCATCAATATACATTGAACCAACAACCCATGTGGCCAATGATTCATCCCCAGACTTCAAAAGGGTCATCGTATTCATGGACAAAAATAAATTAGCATTAGTCCATGTAGAATTTTTAAAATGTTAAATATTATCAACAGAGCTATTTATTTGACATATTAGAGTTGTGCGATATCACATTATGCAATATTCTAAAGCCCCGTGTGATATGTGCATATTGCCCTATCCAGTACTGTTATTGTACCAAAAATATTTAAACTTTGATATATAGCTATGGGACAAAAGTCAGATACAAGAACAGTTATAACGTGATAATCTCAATATTCAACTCTCACTTGCTCCGAAGCTCAAATTTTATCAAGCCAAGTCCATGGAAAGACGGCCGAAACAGAAGTAGGACCCCCAAAGCCATCAGGTGTCATTCACTCATTCTAGGGACAAGGAGGTTGGCACTTGGCAGTGTAGCATACGCAGTAGGGATGGTTACTGGTCCGACATGAATGGCATCATTCACTTGACACCAACCGTCCAATGCAGGTAGATATTTCCTGATCAAAATGACCCCATGTTCCAATTAGACTTGTCTTTCTAGAAGGCATTGATTGATGTTAATAATGTTGATGGTGAGATGTTCCAGTCTTCCAGAAGTCCAAAATGTAGCAAGGAAGCTCTCCTTCATGGCCGCATGTACGAAAAAAGTGACCTATCTCTTTTCATTTGAATTTGAGTTTGGATCCCCTATTTCGTCTAATTCGGGGACTGTTTGGACGAATTGGAGGGTGCCACCTCAGCACCATGGGGCAAGAACAATAAGAAAAATCCAGATCCGGATCCCTTATTTCGTCTAAACAGAGAAACCTTGTTTGGACGAATCAGGGGCTGCCACGCGAGGCGGCGCTGCACCTTCTCTTTCCTCTGCCCCCTCATTCGCTGCAGCGCCCCCTCATTCGCCCCCTTGCATGGCATCCGAAACAGGGGATCCGGTTCCGAAAAATCCTATTTTTCTTGCCACGTTGCGCTGAGGTAGCGCCCCCTGATTCGTCCAAACAGGCTCCCCCTTTTTGGACGACACAGGGGATCCGGATTCTTTGAATTTGTGCTCTACACTTTTTTCATCAATGTGGTGGGAACTGGTCTCTGCCTCAGCAGTCAACAACACTCACACAGGGTGTTTGTCTGCAAATCAACTCCAGCTCTCTCTCTATCCGTGGAAAAGAACAATGATTATGGCAGATTTCGTCGTGCTGCACCAAATGGTTGATCGAGGAAGGCACGCACGAAACATTCTGGCACCTTTTTCACTGTCTTTACACTACATTGAAAACCTTCCAATCATGCCTCTCGTCTCTATCCACTAGGAGTGTACACGGATCGGATTGGTGTTGATTGGGCCAAATCCGTCACCAATCCGTGACTGTTAAAATCCGATCCGTGGAGGTCCGGATCGGATCGGATTAATCCGTTCAATCCGTTCAATTTAATTTTAAAAGAAAAATATCAAACATGTTGTAAAAAATTACATCTTGACCCCTTAAATCTTTTTCTTATTTTAAATTTAGACATCTTAATTTATATTTAGACCCCTTATATATATTTTTTATTAATATTTAATGTCAACGGATCCGATTGGATTGAATCCCTGGATTGAGGGTGAAATCCGCCAACAATCCGTTGCCAACGGATTACAAAATTTTCAATCCGTTACCAATCTATTTACCTTCGGATCGGATAAAAACCCGCAAATCGGATCGGATCGGATTTCCGGATAGATCGATTTTGTGCACCCCTACTATCCACCATGTGTTTTAAGTCAATTGAAACTGAAAGTCCTCCCTTAGACAAGGAGGGACTGGGCTTGGGTCTGGCCAGCGCTTGCACAGCCTAGCCCTTAGGCCTCGAGGCTTGTTTGTTTGCAGGAATTCTAAAATTTCTTGTTGGGAGAATATCATCAAATTGGCCTTTCTGCTACATGATGAACTCTTTTTCTCCAATTTTTTGATTTATCTCAAGCCAAATCCTCAGATAAGACATTTATTTTTATTATCTCCATCCATGTCCTCTTCGACCCACTCCTTCTCCTTGATGGGCTATCAACCTACATAATGAAACTCTTGTTGGGAGAGTATGCCCTTATTTCTTTTAGGAATTCTAAGAATCTTTGTTGGGAGAATATAATTCTTCACAATTTCAAATACTTAAATACAAAACTAGCAATTACGAGAATTTCATAGGTCAAAAGTGACAATTCAGAAGCCTGTGTTTTTAAAATCTCACTAAACAAAAAAAGGAAATCCCAAATGCTCCGTGGACATGATTTGATATGTTGGCATACTCTTTCAAACTCATTGAAATTCTTATATGAAATTCCTCTTGCCCAAGTGTCCATCAATTTAATGCTTGTAAAGTAATCCGAACTTGTACCAATTAATATTCAAATCAATGTTTAGATTTGGAAGATCCATCTTTTAAAATCTTTTATTTTTATAAAATTTAAAAGGGGATTTGACATATTGGCCCCTATTAGACACTGTTGTCCCAATTCCATGACTCATAGTTAGCTAATGTCACCAGAGTCGTTTGACTCTGGTCTCCCATTTTTTTTTTTTTTACTTTTTTGCCCAGGATCCCATTATATCATGGGATTCAAATGTAAAAAGTAAAAAAAAGCATACATTTAAAAAACCCTTTTGACCTTACTCTTTCACCCATTTCGTTTTTCACTTTCCCCTATTTCTGCAATGAACGGCAACCAGAATCCAAATGGGTCATTCTTCTCCAGTCAACAGATTTGGCGTCGACGAGAATGGCGGAAGCAGTCTGGTTCGTCTTCCTCATCTCTGACTGGCATCGACCATTGGGCTGTCTTCTTTCCTTCTCCGGCTACAACAAGAACCAAGAAGACTCATTTCTCTCTTCGTCTATTAGAGAAAGTAGGCACGATTTGTTAATGTAAAATTTATGTTTCTATAATTGGATTCTTTTTCTTGTAGTTTTTCTCTTTTGTGTTGATGTTTGGGAAATGGGTTTTCTGTTTGGAAATGGGTTTTTATGTTTATTGATGATGAGAGAGCTATGTCACGGACTGGGTTCTTTTTCCTTGTCATTTTCTTTTGGGTTGGGTGTGCAAAAAGGGTTTTCTCATTGTGTTTTGGATGAGAGAGAGATGGGTTTGGACTATTTGATGATGTCAGAGATGGGTTTTCTGTTAAAAATGTATTTGTTTGATTCTGGAAGATGAAAATGTGCATGAGTTTTTTTTTTTATTTGATAGTGATGTTTGCTTTTGTTTGATTTTTTAACTGGAAAATGTTTGCTTCGTTTTGATCAATGCAGACAAACCCTTCTGTGTAAAGGAAGACTAGCAATGGGGAGTAACCCAGTCTTGGAGAGGATTAGAAGAGGAAAAGAAAAAGGTTGACCATCCAGTTCTGTTGTTCCATTTTCTTTTTGTCTCTTCTCTTCTGAGTGCAATCCACGTCACGAGCAGCTTCCATTATATCCCTCACCAACTGGCCCCATTGGTCTCCTGTAGTGTAAGGTATATGCCTTTTTTGATCCTTTTTTTTTTTTTTGTCAATTGGTTATGTTCCGTGCTGGTAGTTGGTGTGTTGGGGCCCAACTGTGGGAGAAATCGTAGTAGTTAATTGTTGACCCTTTTGTTTGTCTAGATCAGTTGTGTGGATGCTTGTGGAAACAGGTAGGATCTTTTAAGACCTTTTAATTGTTGCCTTATTTAATTTAATTCTTGGTTATTAAGGATTATGAAATACTTTAGGGGTCATTCGTATTTTATGCATCTTCACGGAAATGTGATTTACATATGTAAAAAGGTTATTCTTACAAGGTTCCTAGTCTTTGAGTTAATATTTAACGTATAACAATACTTTCTGCTATAGCAGGGAAGTATTGCAATGTAGTGTATTGCTTCAGCTTCTCATTTGTAACAAATAAGTTAGCTTTAACACCATAGATGACCTGATTATCAGGAATCCAATCAATAAAAGCCATCATCTCTAAACTTGTACATACCTCCACAGTTAATGCTTACAAGATCTGCAAAAGGAACATTAGAGTTCCATATTTGTACATTACAATTTGTTGTAAATATGATTTAGTTACAAGCTAAGCATATGGATCAAGTACTAAATCATGAAAAAGAATGGCAGCAATAATATTGTCAGTGGACATGATTTCCTCGCAATTAAGAGAATGTAATGCCATGAAACTGAGTAATAGTTAGTGATTCATAAAAATTAACAGGAGGGAACATACAGGGAAATAATGTAGCTTTGAACACTTTTTTTTTTGTCACTTTTCCATTATAATTCTGGTAACATGGCAAGGATGTGTGCAGTCAAGCCTATTAGATTAGTAGGCCTTACCTTAGATGTGTGCAAACTGGTAGACTACACACATGACACAATCCTAACCATAAAAATATTGGGAGAGAGAAGTTGGGAAGGGTGATACAGATGACCTCCCCATAATGAGGAGAGGATTTGGTCATTCCATCAATTCCATCTTGTTTTACATACTCTTATGTTTATTTGTTTGGCCGAGATTGGTTCCCTCATTGCTTTCTCCATTGCCGAACCCGCCTCTCTGTTTTATTTTTTTTGGTAGAAGCCATTTGATTATATTTTTTGAAATTGCTTAAATTTTCTTATGGATGAATCAATTGTTTTTATTATTATTATTTATTTTGAAATCTCTAGATGTTCTTTTTCTATATAAGTAAGACTCGACATGTTGTTAATTTTTAATCAACTGCACATGTCTCATGTCCTATGATCACAGCCATTCTGATTGAAAATAATTACAACCATGTTCCCATATTGTTAGTGGAGACCCTATTGGATCATGGAATCGGCTATTAAATTAGTTGTTGCTTGAAGATGAGTCATTCCCATCGTTGGTCTTGAACAAGTATGATTATGCATGATTATAGGTCCGAACTCGAAATTGAGGACCTGATTCCACTATTGAAGCATGAATATGCCGCATGGGCAACTTTGAACTTCGCACTTAGCAATAACTTGTGTCCGAGATGTCTTCAAATGCCGCAAACTAAAATTCGTGTACATTGCAAACTTGCTCAAGGTTTTCCTGAATGAGCTGCGATCAATAAAAATTCTGCCATTCCACATATTATGTGCAGAATCCTCTTGAGTCACAAAATCTTCAACCTCGTCTTCTATTGACACTAGTGTGTCCTCAATATTACACTTTTGCATGGTATTGGATTGTTGTCTGTTGCATTCTAAGACTTCTTGTTGGTAGCTAAGACCATTTACACATCTGACAGAATCATGTGGGGTTACGATCACTATCATTTTCATCTTGATTCAAGACATCATCCAAATCCTCATTGGAATCTATATCATCATTGTAGTCTTCAAGACTTGCATTCGTTTCGGACGCAACCTCATTGGTAGGGTACGAGAAATGATTATCTACATCTTCTGCGAGATTGACATCTGGATAAGTGTATTCACGGATATTACCCATTTCAGCCCTATAAACATCCGACATAGCATCCACATCAAAATTCATAGGTGATTTGCTGGGACAATATAATATGCAAATGACAACCTCCATAATTATTACATTCATCTAAAAATACAACAACAAAAAAAAATCTTGCATATGGAATGAAAACGAACCTGGTAGTCAGCCATCTACTCGGTGGACCCTCATGATCAATAGCATTAGACTTCTTATGTTTAAAAGCATGAGTTCTTGGCCTACTTCTACGTGGATTTTCATTGCAACAATATCCATCTCTAATTCCGGCAGTCTCTTCAACTTGTTCATTTCTTCCATGCATGTAGATCTATTTATTAAATCTATACATGTATATAACTTGGAAAATTATTGTTCTAAATTCTAAACATAAATGGCTTACCAAGAAATTAAGAGGTAATCATCTGCACCATCATTGATATTTCTACTTAGATATATGTAGATAGAATTTGTCACATCTTCACATGCTTTAATCATTACCCGAATATCATTGTCATTCTTTATACTAATCAAGGAGAATGCTTTGCCACTTTGATATAGGTATTATATACGAGGAGGCTCTTCAGACATTATCCAATTTATTGCTTGTAGGACACTTTCGACCAATGAGATGTATGTTAAGTTACGATTAACATAGATAGCAGTTTGATCACCATCGATGTAGTTAGGATGAACTCTATCCCACTCAAATTGACCACCGAAGTGAATCACTATCAATAGCTCACCATCCAACATCTTTAAGGAAATTGACACTGTCCATGATAAAAATGAAACATAAAGGAGTAATATTTAATATTTAAAAAATAATAATTTATCAATTTTCATTTATCACTTACGCCAACACTAGATCCAACATGTAAATATAAAAAAAAATTTAAAACCCAATATATAATGGGCTCCTTAAGCAAATACAACAAACACAATCATCAGAAGATAATTAGAATATGTATGCATTCACAACCCATTTGTGGGTTGAATTCTAGGCAAGAAGTCACAAACAAAGTCACTGTAAAATTTATAATTTGGGTTTTTTTTTTAAGAATAACAACTCACAAAAACAGATGATCGATCTGTCCTAGAAATGATGTTGCCGTGCAATGCATTTGGTGTGGGGTCGTCAAGGACGGCAGTGGGGCCAGTTGGAGATAAAAGAAACACATGCTGCGGGTGACATGGGTTGCACTAAGGAGAAAACATGATTACAGAACACCAAGGGAAAAAATGAATAACCAAAAAGAAAAAAGAGAGCGAAACTTAGGGTTTTTGACAAGAGGCGGAGAAAGTCGTAGGAAAAGAACCACAAGAGAAAAAAAAAAACTCGTAGAAAAAGAACCACAATTATAGATTTCTCTCTCATCATCAACAAACATAAAACCCATTTTCCAAACATCATCGCAAATTGAGAAAAACTAAAAGAAAAGGAACCCAATCCCTGAAATATCTCTACAAATATAAAACTCATTTCCCAAACATCATAGCAAATTGAGAAAAACTAAAGAAAAAGAAATCAATCCCTGAGATATCTCTCACATTATTAATAAACATCAAACCCATTTCCCAAACATCATAGCAAATTGAGAAAAACTAAAAGAAAAGGAACCCAATCCCTAAAATTCTCTCACATTATCAATAAATAGAAAACTCATTTCCTAAACATCAACACAAAAGAGAAAAACTACAAGAAAAAGAATCCAATTACAGAAATAGAAATTTTACATTAACAAATCGTGCCTCCTTTCTCTGATAGACGAAGAGAGAAATGAGTCTTCTTGGTTCTTGTTGTAGCCGGAGAAGGAAAGAAGACATCCCAAGGGTCGCTGCCAGTCAGAGATGAAGAAGACGAACCAGACTGCTTCCGCCATCTCGTCGACGCCAAATCTGTTGACCGGATAAGAAGGACCCATTTGGGTTCTAGTTGTCGTTTGTTGCAGAGGTGGGGAAGGTGAAAAACGAAATGGGCGAAAGGGAAAGGTCAAAAGTGAAAAATGGTTTTTTAATTGTATGCTTTTTTTGACTTTTTACATTTGGATAAAAAAAATGGGAGACCAGAGTCAAACGACTCTGCTGACATTAGCTAACTATGAGTCATGGAATTGGGACAACAGTGTCTAAGAGGGGCCAATATGTCAAATCTCCAATTTAAAACTTAAAGACTTCCTTCACTTCAAAAAGCATAAAAAAACAACCTAAGTATTACTTATCAAAGATAAGCAAGCATAAATCATTAAAAGAATTAGATCCTGAGTATATGGCCTAGCAAATCTGAGTATATATAGTCAAAAATTCTTTTTATTTTAAGAAATTAAGAGTCGAAGCTCACCTAGGTCACGAAGACAAGCACATAAAATATGGAAACAAGAAAGATCTACTAAACAAATAAAAAAGGGAATTACTTATCTTCATATATAGCTCTTATCAAGAGAATTAACAAGCCATTGCAAAGAACACAACTTGATTTATCATTAAGAACAACATCTTTACAAATTCGCTTTTAGCAAAACAATCACCCAGACCCGGACATGGGCCGCAGCATATCATAAAAATAAAGAGATTGGGAGAAGAAGAAGAGATAAGAGGCCGAGAGGGGCTGGATTTGGACGTCCCACACTTGTGTGGCTCTCTGGATGTAACACGTCCAAAGCTGGCTATGGGACGTCACATATATAGAGTTTGATTTGCTTGTTTTACTACAAAACTTGCCATCCATTCATGTTTCTATTTACCTGCTGTAATAATTCCAAGTGGAATTGTCTTCCTTGTTTGGCTAGGAGTCTTTCTAGATCAAGCTCTTTGGCAACCAAGACAGTCATCTAACCATCTTTCCTTTTATCATTGTTCCTTATTTGGCTAGAAGCCTTTCTAAATCAAGCTCTTTGGCAACCAAGACATTCATCTAACCATCATTCCTTTTATCATGGTCCATCAATCATGTAAATCTCCAATGGGTATATCCATATAGATGATAAAGCACATGATTTCATGGTCTTTTTTTTTACTTCCTTGTGATCTTCACTATAGGATACCTTCCAAACCATGTGATGATCTCTATCTTGTCCTATTTTTAAATTTTCAAGCCACCCGTCTTTATTATTTCTTGAAATGCATGTGGGCCATGTGAATATCATGAGAAAGATTAGAAAGATGGGTTGTATGGATGGAAGAAAAACAGAAAGAGGGAAGAGTTTGACGAGTCGGAGATAGAGAATTTAGGAAGAGAAAATAGTGGGTTTATTTTCCAACCTATCCTCTTGGTGTGCAAGAGTTTATAAAATTGGCCCCACTTGTGTTTATTGGAATTTTGTCATCACTGGGCTCACTAATATGGAGATTATATATCTTCAAAGGACTAATCCTGAAAAAAAAATAAAAATTCACAAGAGAGTGGGGTGTGCATGGGCATGCAATCCTTGAAGTGGCATAACTTGGAAGTCCTCTGTGAATTGCTTCTTTCTCTTTTTTTTTCTTCTCTCTTTATTTTTTTCTTCTCTTCTTTCTTCTTTTGCTTCCTTGGCCACCAAGACAACTTCAATTCTTTCTTTCTTGATTTTAGATTTTGAATTTTGAATCTTCAAGAAGAATAAGAAATTTCTGAATTTTGAACTCTATGTAGGTCCCACCGTGGCCATATGTGCATGGGGACGTCCCATAGGGTGTGGGTCCCATGAGTGGCTCTTGTGGAATCTTTCTTCTCCTTAATTTCTCTCTTAATTTCTTTTCAAGGAGGGCCCCAAAAATCTGAATAATCCCTACAAGAAAATAAAAAATAAGAAAGAAAATAATTTCATAAGGGAAATGAATAATGCAACATGTGGGGCCCGATTCACACTAAATGATGGCATAAGATATCACCATTTTATCTATTTTTCTTTAATTCAATCAATAGTGAAAAGGAAGTTTGTCATTTCATGTGTAAATCAAAATTTATAAGTCATGCCAAAGATAGAAAGTTTATGATTTTAAGTGGAAATGTGGGTTTTCAAAGAATTTTGACTTGGAAGCACAAAATCACGATTTTCAAATGAAATCAAGCATGATTTGATGATTAAGTCTTTAATTATTAAGAATTAATGGTGAAAATGCACAATTTTACGGACTTATCAGAAAACATGAATGGTAAAGAAAAATTAACGATATTCAAGTCGCATGTTTTCAAAGAAAGGCCACATGGCTCACAATATCTTCATTGTACTTGCGATATCGTGATTAAGGACATTTGTAAGAAAAAAAAATAAGATTCTATATACGAAGCACTCTATCCATGATTCCCAAAAAACTTTAACTGCCCTTTAATTATTTTAAACATGGGCTTTTTTTTGTAAAAGAAACCCTTCAAATAATCTCATAATATTTTCTAAACATCACAAAAAAAACGAGAGATTATTATGAGTAAAACCATTAGAAAATCAAAATAAATATAAAAGAATTTAAACAGTATTGATACTTATTGCTAATTCTTTATTATTTTAAATATATAATTTATTTTTCCCATATATATATTATAAAATCTCAAGAAAAACCTCAAAATTGAAAATATCCTATCATTATATCCTGACATGATAATTTTTTGAAAAGAATATTTGTGCCAAGTACTTAAACTGCTTTAATTGGAGAAGGGCATGAAGCGGTAAAAGCCTTATCAATCTACTCTTTCCTATTCTCGTCACCTGCTGGAACACGTTTTGTGATTGACAAGGACTTCCATAGTTCCATATGCATTATTGATTAATCAATGGCGTGCATGATTGACCCTTGATTAAAGTAACCATAAGTTAATCAATGAGTTCATACTGCTACACAAGAGGTGTCCCATGTGGAAAAGTGAATTGAACCTTTTTGATATACCCATTCAATATAAATCGTGTAGCCCACATAAAGGGTCACACAACTGAGAATACAATTTTACTTAATAATATAAGACTTAATTTGATCTTACTAATAAAACTCTTAAAGTCTAATAATTGTATTTTCTTGAGACCTGTAATAAGGAAGCTCTAGAGTTAATTTTATTATTTTATCTCATATAAAGAAATCCGCGGAGCTTTCTCAATTGCTAACGCACCGTAGATATCCAGTCACAAAGGGCTCATTCGTATTTTTCTTCTATAAACCCAATTTGAGAGGAAGAAGACGATTTCATCATATTCCTTATCCGGGCACGGGTACGGGGCGGAGGCAGGACCTTGTTGCATCGCGTTTCGTGTGTTAGTCAAGACATAAAAAGGCTTCTTTTCTGTTCTTTGTCTCATTATACAAGACATGAAAAACAAGGGTGCTGTCGTTTTCAAACTTTTTCCATAGTTGCTTGCTTCCAGCGAAAGAGAAGCACGTGCTTGTGTTTTTACATCTTCTCCTCGGGACGCGTGTCCAAAAAAAGGATAGGAAGTCACCTCTCTTCAGTGCAGGTTGGGTCAGAGAACAACCTGACCTGGATCCGACCCGCAACGTAAGACTGACGCAGGACGGCGTCGTCGTCTGCAGTACTAACGCGGGCACGGGTATAGTTAAACGTAGACAGGATGATTTTTGAACCGTCAAAACTTGGCATTGTAATATCTTGAGCATCCGGCTTTTGATCGACGAACGGTTTGGTTCTACAGTACTTTTACGAATAAATTTACGCTGTAGCAGCAAGAGGAAGATGATCCAGCGGTTCAGAAAAAAGAGTGATTTTTCTCTTTTAACGGTCAGTGGTATCTTAACTTTGTTTTCAATTCAGTAATTATGTCTTCCATATCAATGTTTCATGATCTTGCTATTGCCGATGTTCTTAACGGTAATAACTTAGCCGTGTGGAAGCGTCGGATGGAAACATTGCTGCATTTTGATGGATTAACATATGTGATCGAATTCGATCCAATCTCCAAACCCGCTAATGATGCCCCTAAGGAAGATTATGATGTATATGAACAATGAGTATTTGATAACAAATTAGCGAGGCATCTTCTGTTCGGATTCATATCCAACGATTTGGTAAAGCAGTTTGAGCACTTTAACACTACTAGAGAAATCTATGACTATGCTATGAACAAATATGATGAAACCTCCAAATCTCACTTGATGGAGGCATTCAGCGCATATGTTAACTATAAGATGCCAGAAGGATCGTCTATAAGTGATCAAATTGATCAAATGGCGGTTCGATATAGTAACCTCGCAGCCTTGGGAAAGGAAATGGACGAAGATTTTTAAATCATGTACTTGCTTATTAGTCTTCCACCTCCGTGGGAGAATGTATCTCAGACCCTTAGCCTCCAAAAGGGTGTAACCCTCAGTGAGGTTGAAACTAGATTGCTTGCTCAAGGACAAAGGTAGGCCGCCCGTGGTGTAACACCTACAAACTCTGTCATGATTGCTGAAACTAAGAATAATAACAGTGAGTTAACCGTCAATATGAAAAAAAAAAAAATTCAAAGACAATAAAAAACGGATAGGGCCTAAGAATGGTGTTTATTTTAACTACGGGAAGCCTATACACTTTAGTTCTCAATGCAGAAAGAAAATGGGTGAAAGTAGTGAGCAATGTAAAGTGACCAAAGAACATGGTGATTATCTTGAAATGGTCACAGAGTCCATGATGGTGGACACTAATGGTAAGAATTGGTGGATTGACTCAGGAGCCACCAGGCACATATAAAAAAACCAAGGCTGAATTTGTCGAAATAAAAAAGAGATGAAACCAAAAGATCAGAGTATTTACATGGGGAATGAAACATTTTGTGATGTGTTGGGTGTAGGAAAAATCAAAATTCCCTTACAAACTGAAAAATTTCTATATCTCTCTGATGTTTTTTTGCTCCACCAATGAGGAGGAGCGTCATCTCTGTGAGCCAGTTGGCTATGAATGGATTCGAAATCAGATTTAAAGATAAGGAGTTTACAATTGGCATGTATGGTCAAGTTTTAGTCAATTGTTTTTTTCTGATAAATTGCATTTGCTGGACACTCTTAATGATGAAATAAAATCTAGTTCCCATTATTCTGTGTGTGTGAATGTTTTTTTTTTGGCTAATTGGTAAGATTGTATTAAGAGAAAAAGGGCAAAAGTCCCTAGAGCAGAGAAAAGAAAAAATGCACCAAAAGCAGGAATTGAGCTCTCCAAAACAGGAAGGAGCAAAAGCCAGCTTCAAACGTGCAGCAACACAACCTGCTTACAAGGAGAAGAAATAACTACACAAAACCAGGCAGCCAAAAAGCCAAAACAGGGGCACTAAAAGAGCACCAGCTACAAAGAGAAAGTCAAAGTAGGGCCGAACTTTATAGAAGTGCACAAGACAAAAAGAAAGAAACAGAGAGCAAAACGGGACCCTCCACAAGAACCACAACTGATGCAGAAGAAGCTAGTTAATCTCCCCAACCAAAGGCTCTCAAAATGGGATGAGAGGGGATTGACATACCTGAAGAGGAGCTGAACATGCCACTACACCTATCAATGAAGTCCATCTGAGCCATGTAAAGGGAAGGCATTTTAATGCGGTGCTTTGCTTCATTCCTTAAGAACCATAGAGAATTGATGGCTTGGAAGAATATTGCAGCTGCAGCTTTTCTTCCTTAACCATCAGCACCCTTAGCTAAAGCTGACCACACAGAAGAGGCAGAGATAGTAGGAGAAGGGGGAAATCCTGATTGACTTAGGAGACAAGACCAGAACTGATGAGCAATGGAACAAGAGAAAAATAAATGAAGATCTGTTTTTGAATTACCGTGGCAGAAATAGCATCTCGAAGCCAAAGAGCAACCTAAAATGCATTGCCTAATAGTCTGTAGGAGTTTTTCGGAGAAGAAAACGCCAGCTAAAGCAGGAAAGCCTAGGACTGATGAACCTGTTCCACACTGAACCAGGCCAATCAACTGCTTCACCTCTTGTCCTCAAAGTGTTCCAGGCTGTTTTAAGGGATAGAACCCTTGAAGTTTGGCCTTTCCAAAGAATTTTGTCTGGAGCAGTGGGGTCTGTGAGCTGGATAAGGTTGGTCTGCTGGAGGAGGAAGCTTTGAACCTCAACTGGAATGGAAGTTGGGATAGACCAAGAGTTGCCTTGGATAATATCTGCTACCCGGTCACTAGCTGAGAAGGGGAGGAGGGGGAATCTATGAGCAATAGGATCATGGTCAATCCAATTATCTAGCCAAAGCTGGATAGATTTGCCATTCCCCAAGACCCAAGACTGCCAAGGTGAAGAAAGGAGGCTAAAGAACGGATCCTTTTCCATATACATGACCCTACCTTAAGGGTTTCCAGAGGACCAGATAGGAGAGGTCCTGAAGTATCTTTCGCGGAACCAAGAAGCCTAGAGAGAGTCTAAGGTAGCTGCCGACCATCCCAACTTCAGCAAGCAAGCGTCATGGATGGTTTGGCAATGTTATAGCATATGAGATTAGGGCATAGTAACAAAAACAGAATAAGTAGAATGGTTAGGAGTGGACTCTTACCAGATTTAGGTAAAGTGGAGTACCCTATATGTGAACCATGTCTAAGTGGAAAAATGGTCAAGAAACCGTTTTCAAAAGGAACTAGAAGCTCAAAAATATTAACCATAATTCATTCTGATATTTGTGGACCATTGAATGTACAAAATAGAACGGGGGAGGACTATTTTATCACATTTATTGATGACTACAACAGATATCACTGCACCATTTCAGGAAATACCTAACGGTCCAAAACCGTTACTAAAAAAAATTGTAATGGTTTTTTTGGGTCATGTAATGCCCACCCTACACGCATGCATGATATTGTCCGCTTTGGCCCACGAGCCTCACAGTTTTGTTTCTGATGGGTTTCAACCCATCAAAAGGCCTAATGTAAGGTAAGGGTGTAAGCTCTACATATAATCCCAATCACTTTCCTTTCTTTAGTCGATGTGGGACTCCGGGGCGTCACATTCCACCCCCCTTAGGGCTGCACGTCCCTGTGCAGTAGTCTGCCAGCCCTCTTGGCCCGCCCACATGAAAACCCGCCCACTTGCACCAGACCACAGTAGGGGACCCACACTCCGCCCACATGGAAACCCACCCACTTGCACCAGACCACGGCAGGGGACCCACACTCGAACTAGGCGAGAGTCGACTCTGATACCATTTATAACGCCCCACCCTACACGCATGCATGATATTGTCCGCTTTGGCCCACGGGCATCACGGTTTTGTTTCTGATGGGCTTCAACCCATCAAAAGGCCTCATGCAAGGTAAGGGTGTAAGCTCTACACATAATCCCAATAACTTTCCTCTCTATAGTCGATGTGGGACTCCGGGGAGTCACAGGTCACAGTTTGGGCGTTTCTAATCTGTTATAAACATCTCTAACGATTGTAAACCGTTACAAACATATTAACTTTAACGCTTTATTTTTGTTACTGAAATTAGTTCCTAACGGTTTTAATACTCATTTGTGTTAATAATTTTTGATAAAACAGTAACAGTTTCGCAAGTTTTGTAACGGTAGTTTACACTTAAATATTTATAACGGTTTTGTAAACTCTGTAATGATTTTTCGTGCCAAATTTTGTTACTGATTCATAACATTCCTAACGGTTGTGAAATCTTTTATAACGTTTTTGAAGTGTTGATATTTGTACAAATTAGTAACGGTTTATAACCGTTACAAAACTGTTTCATATGTAAAAAAAATTATCCAAGAAATACCCCTGAATACCGAACCTGCTGCATATATAAAAATGCCCTTTTACTCGTTCAAACATTAACAAGAAATCTCACACTTACACCCAGTTAAATAATTTTATTAAAAGATAACATCACCAAAAGAACATATTGACGTCAAGTAGCATCTTTAACAATAACGACGAACAAAATAGTCACTACGTACTACTCAACAACGCATCATCCATAGAACTCTTATGCGTGTAATATTAATTCATGAGTGTAATATTAAGTGGAGCAAATGGGTGCCATTGATTGCTATATTTTCTTCCAAGATAAAAGAGACACATATAAAATCATGTAATATTAAGTGGAGCTGCTCAGGGAGTTAAAACAAAACATACTCTCTACATGTCAAAGAGCTAAGTGACACATAAAATATTTGCTCTAAAAAATCTAATGGTTTATGTACTTTTGAAAGCAAACACTATCCCATTAAAATGCGACCCTCGTTTAGGCTATTAAGAGAGCTCGTAAAGAGAGTGTGGCAAATTCTTAGACCCTACCACCAATCTACCCAGCCCTCCTCCTATATTCAGGCTTGCAATCCACAAATGCCAAAGATCAAACACATGGCATGGAAAAAAATGTCAAAACATCAAAACAAGTGTTGGGCTCGAATATGAACTAAAGTTAGCAAACTGATTGGCCGTAAAAAAAAATGTCTGGAGAAAGCTTCTCTGCTGGCTAGTCATAACATACATTTGCCATGATGAAGTATCCAAAACCGATAAAAATGCAGACACAACCAGGGGCGGACCTACATGTAGGCCTAAGGGGGCCATGGCCTCCCTTAAGTTTTCAAAATTTTATTTTTTATCACTAAATTTTTTATAATTTTTTATTTTGACCCCTAAATTATTAAAAAAAATTAATAATTTTCCTTTGCCCCCCCTAGATCCATTTTCTGGGCCCGCCTCTGGACACAACAGACAAAATCTAATATGACAATGAATTACAAGCGTATGCCACCATTAACGTGTAATAGGAACTGAAGGGCTGATTGACAAGAAAGCCCATCTCATGAGGAAGATGAAAAGAAGGGAAAGAAACGAAAGACATTCCTTTTCCCCCACATAAGAAACGCATGGCAGTTTCTTAGCAAAACCCCCAAAAGTTCTAAATTAAAGAAACCCCAAATCCAGAAAGTCTACAAAATCAGCCCTAATTCCCATCTTTATCCACACATTTGAGAACCTCAAAAATCAAAAGCATGAGACTCTACCTTTGGATTTTCGCAGTGAGCAAAGAAAGAGCCAGAGAAACGAGAGCCCTCTCTCCTATCTTGAGCTGCAGTGAGGGTCGTCTTCAATGGGGTGGAGGAACTAGCCTGGGTTAGGGGGTTCTTCTCTGATGAGATCCAATCTTCTCCACACCAAAACCTACAAGATCGCCATCTTCTCTGACGAGATCTACAGCGAAATCGCTGCGGCTCAGATGGTGGTTGAGAAACGTCCGAGAAGTTAATGATTTTGAGCAGCAAGTAAGTCACAACAGAGGAGGGAACGGGAGAGAAATGGAGGGACGTTTTACATTTTGAGGAGGGAACAAAATAAAAAGGTGTTTAAGTAATCTATCGTGCTAAATCAGAGACGGCCTTTTCATTCAAAGCGGTTTGAAACCGTTTGTAGCTTGAAACGGCTCAAACCCGCACCTGACCAGCGTTTCAGATACGCAAATTTGGTGTAGTGCCTGCTGGGATTGTTCTAAGAGGGGTGGAGACGTGACAAGGGCTCTCAAATGGGGTTCGAATGGTTCTTGTGTGGCTCCTTGGTGGGTGGATGGCTACTTCGACGACCTCCGTCAGATTCACAGTGTAATAGTGCAGAACGAGAGGGACGGAGGGAGGGAGCGATAGGGAGGGAGAGGGAGAGGGAGGGAGAGAGTGAACCGGCGTAAGAGATCGGGAGAGGGAGAGAGCAGAGCGTGGGAGGGATAAGCGCGGAAGCAGGGCGAGAGTAGGGGAAAAAAGGGGGAAGGGAAAAATGGGTTTCGGTGGGCTATGTAGAAATGGATTTGACCCTATTTGCGACTACTTGAATAATTATTAAATCGAGTAAAATTAATGTAACACTTTAAAACTAATGTTAACGCCCGTAAAACGTTAGGAAACTAGTTACACTTAAAAACCATTATTTACCAAAAACCTTGAGAGTTACTAATATTCTATTTTGGTGTAGTGTATGGTTATGTGTATCTGATTAAATACAAACATGAGGCCTTAAAAATATTTCAAATATATGCTGCTGAGGTCCAAAATCAAAAGGGCAATAAAATAAAACGGATTAGATCCGATAGGGTGGGTGAATATGTTGGAATTTGAGATGCATTGAGTTGAATCTTGAAGCATTGGTGTGTTTGGTGTCTCAAGCATCAAATTGTATTGGAATTATTGTCAACACTATGTCTCAATCATGTGTTGAAAGAGTGGAAGTGATAGAGCTCAAGAAGAATGAAAAAGGAAAACAGTGAAGAAAATCAGTTTTTCCTGGTGCAGTGTACCCGGTCGACCGAGCTCCCTGGCCGGTCGACCGAGCATGAAGAAAGTGCAAAATCAGAGCTTACAGTTATTTTTTGACACAGAGGTCATCCGGTCGACCCAGCTCCTGGTGCGGTCGACCGAGCATGCACGAGGTCGACCGAGGCTTCCAGGATGTCGACCGAGCTCGGTTCCAGAATTTGACAACTTACAACTTTTTTAAAGTTCGTCAGGCGCCCAGTTCACCCGGTCGACCGAGGTCCCCAGCCGGTCGACCGAGCACACACAGACAGCAAGTATTGCAGAATTAGAAGTCTTTTGCTAAAAGTTAGGAATTTTTGGTAATTCGTTTGGGACTCTTTCTAAACGAATTGTAGCCTATTTTGGACACTCTTTGGGGTTGCTAAAACCTATATAAACACTCCTAATCTCGTTTTCAAAAATAAGCATCAAAGAAAGAAGAGTTTGAGAGAGTTTTGGAGAGAAGAGTGCTTGGAGAAGAAGGTGCTTGTGTCTTGCTGTTGTGGAGCAACTTTCTACAGCAAGTGTGGACGAATTTGAAGCCTCATGAAGATGGTATTTTCGTTCATAAGATAAGTCTCTCTTTTATGCTTTAGATTTCTATTTGTAAGGGATTGAGAGAGAGAGAATTGTAGAGGGGAAAGGGCTGTAGATCAGTTTATCTTCTTTGCTGTAATCATCAAGTTGGTGCTTGGTGTTTTGGGGTTTGGTGATCCTGTCTGTGGGTGCAGACAAATTGTAAAGGGAGTTGTAGCTTCCTAGATAGTTGGTGCTATCTGAAACCTAAGGGAGTCGGTGCTTCCTAGATAGTTGGTGCTATCTGAATTTAAGGGTTGGTGCTCTTTGTCGTCGGTGCGACTAAATAAGATTCAGACCTGTACCGGATTGTTGTTCGGACGGGATTGAACCGTGGACGTAGCCTTTTGGTGAACCACGTAAAATCTGGTGTCAATTGTGTGGTTTGATTTGAATTGTTGTTAGCAAGGACCTGTTTAAAAGAGATCACTGATTCACCCCCCCCTCTCAGTGATCACGAGATCTAACAATTGGTATCAGAGCGTAAGGTTTCCCTTGATAAGCTTAACACGCTAAGGGTGATCCTTGTCAAATCACATGGCAACCAGCACAGCGAATATGAAAGCACCGTTGTTTGATGGTTCTAATTACACCTTTTGGAAGATTAGAATGCAGGCCTTCATCAAATCTCTTGGCTATGACGTCTGGGAGACTGTCAGAGTCGGTTACAATTCTGCCATTGTACCCACTGATGCTGCAACGAAGAAGTTAGCAGACAACGACTCTAAGGCGCAGAATGCACTCTTTAGCGGCCTTGTTGACAGCGAGCTGATCAAAGTTATAGCATGCAAGACAGCCAAGGAAATCTGGGATAAGCTAAAAAGCATCCATGAAGGAGATGAGAAGATCAAAGAAGCGAAATTGCAAACTCATCGCTCCCAATTTGAGTCTCTTCGCATGGAGGATAGCGAGAATGTTGATTCTTATATGCAACGGGTGAATGAAGTCACGAATGACATTCGTGGACTAGGAGAGGAGATTAAAGAACCAGTCATCGTCAAAAAGGTTCTAAGATCTCTCCTTCCCCGGTTTGATTCTAAAGTCTCAGCCATAGAAGAAGCCAAAGATCTGAACGAGTTTTCAATGGATGAGCTGCATGGTTCTCTCACTGCCTATGAGATGCGCATAGGTAAGACGTCTTCATCGGATAGAGAAGCAGCCTTCAAAGTTCAGAAAAAGGCAAAAGAGATTGCTGGTCATGATTCTGATGATGATGAGCTTGAGGCTCAATTTATTAGAAGGCTGAAGAAAGGAAGCAATGGCAAGTATAAAGGGAAGCTACCCTTTAAATGCTTCAATTGTGGCGGTGTTGGCCACTTTGCTGCGAAGTGCCCGCTGAAAGAAGACAATGATAATGACTCTTATGTTGATAAGAGTAAATGGAAGAAGAATTTCAGAAAGAAGGGCAAAGCAAAGAGCTTCATCAGTCAGCATAATGACAGCACGTCTGAATCTTCGGACGATGATGAATCAGTCGAGGCGACTGAAGCACTCTTCATGGTTACTATTGAAGAAGACGATGAGCAAGAGCTGGAAAACGAAGAGGAGGCTGAAGTGAATCTTGAAGAAGAGCTCATTGCTGCACTTGAGGAGCTTAGCAAGGAGCGAAGATCAAGTAAGAAAAATCTGAAACTTCTTCATGAATCTGAAATTTCAGTTATTGCTTTGAAAACTGAATTAGAAGAGTATAAAAGAATGGTAGATGTCCTAGAAATACAAATCTGTACCAAAACTGAGGAAGTGATGAAACTTGAGAATGAAATCCTTGGAGCAAGGACTGAAAATATACAAATGAAACAAAAGCTCAAGGAGTTTCAAGCTATCAATGGTACATTGAAGCTGAATGAAATTTTGAAAGTTCAAAGACCCCCTCACTTCAGATTTGGAATAGGATTTGAGAATGGAGAATCTTCTAAGGTTACACCTTCTGTAGAGACGGTGTTTGTAAAGCAAGTTACTACACCTTCCAATTCTGTGAAGCCCACACTGCCTAGAAAAGAGCCTATTCAAGTGAGAAAGGACATGAAGCCTAACCAGCCATATAAAAGATACAAATTTTATGGCTATTGTTATCATTGCAATAGGTATGGACATAGAAGGGCAGATTGTAAATTCTATGTGAGAAACAGCCCAGTTGTGAGAAGGAACCCTTTCTCAATCCTAAATAGCCACAAAATTGAGTGCTATATGTGTCATAATTATGGACACTTGGCTAGGGATTGTAGGTTGCATATTGCCAACAAGTTTCAGGTTGAAAAGAAACCCAAGTTAGTCAAGGCTTGGAGAGCAAAGCAAAGTGCAGAAAGTCCCAAAGAATCTCTCATTGTGCAAACCGCTTTCAATGCACAAAAGAAGACAGCACCATGGGTCCTTGATAGTGGCTGTTCGAGTCATATGACTGGTGATAAAGAAAAATTCATCAAGTTACAGCACTATGAAGGTGGTTCGGTAAAGTTTGGTAACAATGATGGTGCCAAAATTGTTGGAAAAGGTGTTGTTCAGCTGATGGCAAACAAGATCAGATCTGAAGAGGTCTTATATGTGTCTGGATTGAGACACAATCTGTTGAGTGTGAGCCAGATCTGTGATAAGGGCCACGAAATTGTTTTTACAAAGAATGGGTTTGCTATCAAGAAGAGTAGCAACGGCAAAACAGTGGCTACTGGGTCAAGGACAGCTGGAAATCTTTACACCTTGTCAGATGGAGCTGAAAAGACATGCTTATTGAGTCGGTCAGAAGAGAGTTGGTTGTGGCACAAACGCCTTGGGCATCTAAACTTTGGCAACATGTCAAAGATTTGCAATTCAAAGGCTGTTAGAGGTATGGCTACAGTTGAAAAGCCTTCAAACCCCATTTGTGACTCTTGTCAAAAGGGAAAGCAAACGAGGGTAATGTTCAAGACGAAGGAGCATCATACGAAGAAACCTCTTGAGCTGGTACACACTGATCTCTGTGGACCGATGCGGACTCAAAGCACCAATGGAGATAAGTATTTTATGCTTTGCATTGATGATTTTACTCGCATGACATGGGTATTATTTCTTAAGCATAAACATCAAGCACTTGATCGGTTCAAAGTGTTTAAAGCACAGGTTGAAAACATGCTAGGGAAGCAGATCAAGACGCTAAGGTCTGATCGTGGAGGCGAATTCACATCTGATGAATTCACTAAGTATTGTGAACATCATGGCATCCAAAGACAATACTCAGCCCCTAGAACTCCACAGCAGAATGGAGTTGTTGAGCGCAAGAACCGCACTGTGCAAGAAATGGCACGCACCATGCTGGTTGAAAGTAAGATGGCTGATAAGTATTGGAAAGAGGCGATTCATACGGCTGTTTATATTCAGAATCGTTGCTTGATCAGGCCACATGAAGATAAAACACCTTATGAGCTATGGTTTGGAAGAAAAGCTACAGTCAAGCACTTCAGAGTCTTCGGTAGCAAGTGTTACATCAAGCGGCTCGAACAAAATCCGGGCAAATTTGCAGAAAGAGCCGATGAAGGTATTTTTCTGGGTTACTCATCCTCTAGTAAAGCTTACAGATGCCTTAACAAAAGGACCAGAAAAATTATTGAAAGTGCTGATGTTAGAATTGATGAAAACCATGAGTCAAAGAAGGTAACTCATAATGACAGTCCAGTGTATGAGGACTCGAGTGAGATTGATGATGAAGTGGCTGAACCTGATTCTGAAAAGGCAAAAGATGATTCAGAGGATACTTCTCCTAGAAAGAAAAGTACTTGGGTAGAGCAACACCCTAAGGATCAAATCATTGGAGATCCTGAGGCCGGTGTAAAAACTAGACAAAGTGTAGTTAGCAATTACTCACTTGTGTCCACCATTGAGCCCAAGACAGTAGCTGAAGCTAGTCTAGATGAAAGCTGGTTAAAAGCTATGCATGAGGAGTTGGAGCAGATTGAGAAAAACTCCACATGGGAACTAGTCCCTAGACCTACTGATAAGAATGTGATTGGTACAAAATGGGTCTTTCGGAACAAGCTGAATGAAGATGGTCAGGTCATACGAAACAAGGCAAGGTTGGTTTGTAAAGGCTATGCACAAGTTGAAGGCATAGATTTTGAAGAGACCTTTGCACCGGTGGCTCGTCTGGAAGCCATTCGTATGTTTCTTGCATTGGCTGCCTATAAAACCTTCAAGGTATTTCAGATGGATGTTAAGTCAGCTTTCTTGAATGGTTTACTTGAAGAAGAGGTCTACATTGAGCAACCTGATGGCTTTCTAATTAGCAAAAATTCAGACTTAGTTTGCAAGCTGAAGAAGGCTCTATATGGACTGAAACAGGCGCCAAGGGCATGGTATGCAAGGCTGGATCTTTATCTTCGCAAGATTGGTTTTGGAAAAGGACTAGTTGATAGCAATCTGTATGTCAAATCTGATTCAAGCAAACAGCTGGTGGTTATTGTTTATGTTGATGACATAATATTTGGAGGCAATGATGAGAATATGTGCAGGATTTTTGCTGAAGATATGACGAAAGAATTTGAGATGTCTATGCTTGGAGAGCTAAAGTTCTTCCTAGGATTACAAGTTCAGCAGCTGAAAAATGGTATTTTTATATCTCAGATGAAATATATAAAGGAAATGCTGAAGCGTTTTAACATGGAAGACAGCAAGCCCGTGAGCACGCCAATGACAACGAACACGAAACTTAGCAAAGATGATAAGGCTTCGTCCGTTGATCACACCACCTATCGTTCTATGATAGGAAGCTTGCTTTACTTGACTGCTACAAGACCAGATCTTCTACAAGCAGTATGTATGGTGGCTCGATTTCAAGCATCACCAACTGAGACGCACCTTACAGCAGTGAAAAGGATATTTCGATATCTAAAAGGTACTATGGAGCTTGGAATATGGTATCCTAAAGGTAAATCCTTTACTCTTGTCGCATACTCAGACGCCGATTGGGCTGGTTGCGTAGATGATCGCAAGAGTACAAGTGGTGGTGCATTCTATCTTGGTGATAGATTGGTAGCTTGGCACAGCAAGAAGCAAGACTCCGTCTCACTTTCGACAGCGGAAGCAGAATATATTGCAGCGGCAACTTGTTGTACGCAAGTGTTATGGATGCGGCAAATGCTCTCTGATTTAGGAGTTCCAACAACAGATCCTACGCCGATCCTCTGTGATAACACTAGTGCAATTCATATATCCAAGAATCCAGTTCAGCATTCAAGGACTAAGCATGTTGCAATCCGCTATCACTTTCTCAAGGATAAAGTTGCAGATGGTGAGGTAAAGTTGGAATACGTTCCTACTACTGAGCAAGTGGCTGATATCTTCACAAAACCTTTGCCAAAGGAAGTCTTCGAGTATCTCCGAAAGAAATTAGGAGTTACTCATTCTCCTACACCTTAGGAGATGTGCCAGAAAGGGGGAGCAATGAATTCGTTGAATATCTTATTTGCTCCTAGATTGGTCCCTTTGGAATTATTGTCAAAGGGGGAGAAGATTATGCATGGAAAGGTTGATATGCATGTCATCTTGAGAAGGTTATCTGGAGATTGGTATCAAGTTATGCTGAGAAGATTATGCAAGGAAAGACTATATGCATGTTGAAGTTAGTCTTATGCTAAGAAGATGGAAATATGATAGCATGAGGAAGATGGAAGATTGGAATGAAAATTGGTATCAAGATAGTGAATGAGAAGATCATGTTCCAAGGGGAGTTTATTGTTCTAAAAAGGCTCTATGATGTCAACATGTTCCAAGTGTCTGTGTTGAAGTTCCAAGTGTCTGTGTTGAAGTTCCAAGTGTTGCCAACAATTCCAAAGGGGGAGATTGTTGGAATTTGAGATGCATTGAGTTGAATCTTGAAGCATTGGTGTGTTTGGTGTCTCAAGCATCAAATTGTATTGGAATTATTGTCAACACTATGTCTCAATCATGTGTTGAAAGAGTGGAAGTGATAGAGCTCAAGAAGAATGAAAAAGGAAAACAGTGAAGAAAATCAGTTTTTCCTGGTGCAGTGTACCCGGTCGACCGAGCTCCCTGGCCGGTCGACCGAGCATGAAGAAAGTGCAAAATCAGAGCTTACAGTTATTTTTTGACACAGAGGTCATCCGGTCGACCCAGCTCCTGGTGCGGTCGACCGAGCATGCACGAGGTCGACCGAGGCTTCCAGGATGTCGACCGAGCTCGGTTCCAGAATTTGACAACTTACAACTTTTTTAAAGTTCGTCAGGCGCCCAGTTCACCCGGTCGACCGAGGTCCCCAGCCGGTCGACCGAGCACACACAGACAGCAAGTATTGCAGAATTAGAAGTCTTTTGCTAAAAGTTAGGAATTTTTGGTAATTCGTTTGGGACTCTTTCTAAACGAATTGTAGCCTATTTTGGACACTCTTTGGGGTTGCTAAAACCTATATAAACACTCCTAATCTCGTTTTCAAAAATAAGCATCAAAGAAAGAAGAGTTTGAGAGAGTTTTGGAGAGAAGAGTGCTTGGAGAAGAAGGTGCTTGTGTCTTGCTGTTGTGGAGCAACTTTCTACAGCAAGTGTGGACGAATTTGAAGCCTCATGAAGATGGTATTTTCGTTCATAAGATAAGTCTCTCTTTTATGCTTTAGATTTCTATTTGTAAGGGATTGAGAGAGAGAGAATTGTAGAGGGGAAAGGGCTGTAGATCAGTTTATCTTCTTTGCTGTAATCATCAAGTTGGTGCTTGGTGTTTTGGGGTTTGGTGATCCTGTCTGTGGGTGCAGACAAATTGTAAAGGGAGTTGTAGCTTCCTAGATAGTTGGTGCTATCTGAAACCTAAGGGAGTCGGTGCTTCCTAGATAGTTGGTGCTATCTGAATTTAAGGGTTGGTGCTCTTTGTCGTCGGTGCGACTAAATAAGATTCAGACCTGTACCAGATTGTTGTTCGGACGGGATTGAACCGTGGACGTAGCCTTTTGGTGAACCACGTAAAATCTGGTGTCAATTGTGTGGTTTGATTTGAATTGTTGTTAGCAAGGACCTGTTTAAAAGAGATCACTGATTCACCCCCCCCTCTCAGTGATCACGAGATCTAACAGAATATACCTCGGAACTGTTTAAAGAATATTATGCACATGAGGGAATCATTCATGAATATTCAATTTCATATACCCCACAACAAAATGGCATGACTGAAAGGAGGAATATGACCTTAATGGATATGGTAAGGTCAATGATCAGCCACGCAAGACTTCCGCTGTATTTGTGGGGAGAAGCATTAAACACGACACGATATATCTTGAACAGAGTACCCTCCAAAAGTGCGCTCAAGTCCCTGTATGAATTATGGACTTGTGCCAAACCAAAATCAGAACATGTGAGAGTTTGGGGCTACCCTGAACATGTTCTGCTACCACCACAAGAAAGATATAAACTGCAAGAAAAAACGAATAAAAATTATTCTTTCATTGGCTACCCATTATATTCTAAAGGATATCGTGTGTATGATCACGATAATAGGATAATCATGGAATACCGAGATTTGTTTTTCCTTGAGGATCTGACGGTCAGTTCTAGAGTAGAACCACAGTATGTGGAATTATATGAAATCTCTAAGGGAAAGGGGGTTTAAGCAAGTGGGGGTTCCGATGAAGAGGACGTTGGATATAGAATTCATGGCTAGAGCCCACTTGAGGTGATTGAACAACATGAGGAGCCGATTGGCAGGCCGATTTGGGCGAGGAAACATCTGGCATACCTAGATGATTATTATAGTTTATTGGAAACCGTGCATGATTTGGATCCGAATTCCTACTCTGAAGCGATCAAAGCGCAGGATACACAGTATTGATTAGAGGCTATGAGAGAGGAGATAGAATTAATTGAAAAGAACCAAGTATGGCAATTGGTTGATCTTCCAAAAAGATCGAAAAGCCATTGGATGTAAATGAGTTCTTAGAAAGAAACTAAAGTCGGATGGATCCTAGAATAAATATAAAGCATGATTAGTAGCTAAGGGATTCACACAAGTGGAAGGAATAGATTACGATGAGACATTGTCTCCAGTTGTAAACTTCCAATCCATAGAAACCTGAGCAGCATTGGTAGCATGTCGTGACCTTGAATTGCACCAGATGGATGTGAAAACCACATTCTTGAATGGCGAATTAGAAGAATAAATTTATATGAAACAACCCGAGGGGTTTGTGGTGCAAGGTCACGAGGACAAAGTGTACAAACTTAATAGGGCATTATATGTAATATGTATTAAAACAGGCCTCGGGACAATGGTATATAAAACTTCACCAGGCCATAGGTGAAATAGGATTTCTCCCTAATAATGTTGACACATGTTTCTATACTAAACGCAGTGGGAGTAGTTATTTATATTTGTTATTATATGTGAATAACATTTTGATCGTTGGTGACAAATTGGAAGCCATAAATGAAATCAAATAATGGTTAAAGTCAAGATTCGAGATGAAAGACATGGGTAAGGCAGAGTATGTCCTTGGCATTGAAATAACCCGTGATCGTCTGAATATATAGGCTATTGACTTTATCATAGGGATTCTATTTGGAAACTGTTCTGAAACGGTTTGATACGCATGGCTATGTGTAAACCAATTGACACTCCCATCTGCAAGAGCATAAAATTGTCAAGTGATCAGGGACTCACAAACGAGCAGGAGAAAGAAGTGATGAGAATGAAACCTTATGCTCAAATTGTGGGCAACATCATCTATGCGATGCTCTATACGAGACCAGACCTTGCATTCGCCGTGGGTCTCGTAAGCAAATTCCTAAGTAACCCAGGATTACAATATTGGTATGCGGTTAAGAGGATTCTGCGGTACATCAAAAGAATAGTGCAGCTACTCAGATGCAGATTGGGCCAGTGATTTAGACCAGATAAAGTCAACAACCGGCTATGTGTTTACCCTCAGAGGAGGTGTAGTTTCTTGGGGTAACAAGAAACAGACCTCTACAGCTATGTCAACAGACGAAGCAGAGTATATAGCCTGCAGTACAACAGTCAAGAGGCTCTTTGGTTAAAATATTTCCTAACTGACTTAGAGATAATTGGAGAAAAAGAGCATGTCCCAATGAACGTAGATAACACATCTGCTATTAGGGTGTACATCGGGCCGGGTCCCGGGTTATCGGGCTGGGTTTGACCCGACCCGGTAATTTTATAAACTTAAGTGACCCGCCTGAATGCCCGGTAATCTATATTCGGGTTTACCGGGTTCGGGTTACCGGGTCGGGTTCCCGGGTGACCTGGTTACCCATGTTTGAGTTTTTTTTTTTGGAAAACCACTGATCAGATGGGCAGAATCATCGGATAGGGTAGATAAGAAGGATGGATATTCTATGAAGGATCCACGTGAACAGGTTTGAGCATTGAAAGGTGGAACTCTGCTATATCATTGCCGACCAGCTAAACAAAATTCATTGCCATTTCCACAGATATTCCCTCTTCTACATATACTTCTACATATGCATATATGCACAAGATTTTCTGGGAGAAGCAACATTCTGCTAAAGAATGATGTCTGAAAGAATACAAACCATTTGGCATTTGCAAACAGGTTTGAGTAATTTAGCAGCCATCAGCACGACAACACCTCGTCAAAATCTCTACACCATCCTGAGTAATCAACACAGTGAGTGCCCAACCCCTCTTTTCTTCTTCTTCTTCTTTTTTTTTTTTTTGTTTTTTTGTTACCGGGTTATCGGGCCTGATAACCCGAATAGCCCAAAATCTGTAACCCGGAACTCGGACCGGTAAAATAAATACCGGGTCTTGTTAAGACCCGACCCGGTAAATGACAAGTGTAACCTGCCCGATTATCTCCGGGCCGGGCCGGGTTTAGGAACCCGGTGTATACCCCTATCTGCTATATCCATGGTGAATGAGCAAAAGTTCAACAACCGATCAAAACATGTTGAGATAAAGTATCACTTCATCAGACAGAAGGCTGAAAAGAATTATATAGAAATTTTTTATATGCCTTCAGAGGAATTGATGGTTGATGCTTTCGCCAAGGCTTTGCCTGCAGAGGTTTTTGCAAGGCATGTGATGCGCATGGGACTGAGATATATTTGATGTACATGGCATTCGTATCAAGTGATAGATTGTAGGAAATCATGTGGCCCACATGCCACGGGTCCCATGTCAAATCAAGCAGGGCTGATGCCAACAGAGAATACAATCTCACTTAATGTAAGACTTGATATGGTCCCACTAATAAGACTCCCAATAGGATTAGTGATACGGGTTTCTTGGCGAAGAAGTTTCTAGTAAGTGTGACTCTTTGGGACTGGTCTATATATATATAAGATAGGGAGCCCTATGGTTGATTATTATTCCATCCCATTGGAGAGACAAGAGGTGAAGAGATCCGTGGAACTTCCCAATCGTCGGAATGCACATAGATCTCCGGCAATGTGTCGGAGTCTCCGCATCCAAATCCATCACAACCTTCATGTTAAAAAGACATCTTTGGCATTGAAGTAGAACAAGGAAACTTCAAACCACCCCCCACACAGCCCCCCCAATGTTCCATTATCAATTTGGTTATATCCAAAGTAGCTAGACATGTACATTACTCCATATTGCTCTCCAACTTTAATGATTTACACCCACAAACAAAAGTAGAGCCCCTTTTGAGCGACGCTTTTCTGGGCAAAGTGAGCAAGAAACATCTAGTCACACTAGAAGGTGCTTAGACATTTTTGTTTTGAAAGGCAATTTACTGTCTTGACGCATGACAATCAGGGTAGGCAAGATGGACATTTTTGGTTCTCAATGGTTGATGGCTATACACCATGCAAAATTGCACATCTATTATATGATAAAGTAAAATGTAGGAACCATTGCTAGATATATAGGGAGGAGGACAGGTGAGTGTGTGGGAATCAAACCATGAGCAGGTAACAATGTATCAAACCATCATAAAGGATGAGAGTAAAATGCCTTGGTGGAGATCATACCCATTTTAACTAAAGTGCTCTCCACTGATTTTCAATATAGGAAATGTAGATTAAGAAAAAATTAAATGCAGAAGGGCTTCTAGATTCCACTGAGTTGTGCAGTAAAATCAAAAAGTTCAATTTTTAAAAACAAGAGAGAGATTCATATAGCTGAAGTTGCAACGAAAAGTACGCACCCATCAAAACAGATGGGGTAAAAGTCTAATGGATTTAGTGGCCCATCCGTCTAACTCACTGCCACTTTGATGAGCGTTTTCTGCTACAATAAGTAAAGCACTTTCAAAGCTTTCATGTAGAAGAAATTAAGAGCACTTTCACCGTTTCATGTGAACACAAGAACGTGGTAAATATGAATGATGTCTCTCAAACATGAAAATCCAAGAAACATTTCTCCATTGTGTGTCATCTAGAATCCTATGTCCACCAAAACATCTCCATCACCCTACGCATATGATTACATCACACCTACGAACAGCAGTGAATTGGATAAGGTCTCTTCCACTCCCCTTCCTACACATAAATAGCTGTAACCATCTTCAATTCATACCACTAAGCCAAGCCACCTCTCTCTCTCTCTCTCTCTCTCTCTCTCTCTCTCTCTCTCTCTCTCTCTCTCTCTCTCTCTCTCTATATATATATATATATATATATATATATATATATATATATCTATGGAGTACCTTAGCATGCTTTTGGTGGTTTTGCAACTGTTGTTTCTCTCAATCCTGTGGAAGCTCTTCAGTTTTCTTGTATGGAGACCATATACCTTGACAAAATGGTTTGCAAAACAAGGGATAAGGGGACCTACCTATTCACTGGTTTCAGGTTGCCTAGGAGAAATGAAGAATTTGAGGAGGGGTGCAAGTGAGACTGTCATGGATACATACTCGCATGATATTATTCCAAGGGTTCAGCCTCACTATCACAAATGGGTCTCACTATATGGTCATTTTCTATTCTCTTCTCTTCTTTGTTGAAATAAATGGGCATGTGGGCACTGGGCACCTTTTCGCTCATGTATACTTGCTCTTGTTAGACGTCTAATAGCCCTTTTCATAGCCTATTAGAAATTAGATGAGATAGCATGGACAACGAATGAAATTCATATGTTATTGTCTCCCATCTTTCTTCTTGTAACTATAATATATAACTAGCTACCAGAAAAAATGAAGATGGGAAACAAAAGGAGCCTCTCTGAGGTTGTTTGAAACCACAGGAGCCTTTATGAAGTAAATATATGGGAAGGTAATCTCAGCCATCAGATTTTTCACTTTACCTATGTTTTATAATTAGTTGCAACAAGTGGAAAAGTACAGGCATACCCTTCAAAAAAATTCTACTCCATGAAACACAAGTGGTTACTTCACCATTTGTTGACTTATCATCTCACTTCAAATTACTCTACCTCATGAAACAAAGGAATTTTTACTTCGTCGGAAAGTATATTTCTTTACATAACCATAACCTTTCTCACGGATTTGACATTTACTTGATTGTTTTCCCAGTACATTATTCAAATATGCTCCAAAGCCTTGAATATGTTCATGTTTTAATGGTTTGACTGAGAGTGATGTATGTGTTTGAGCAACAGGAGAGACTTTCTTCTATTGGCATGGGACAGAACCAAGGGTCTTCATTTGCGAACCCGAGCAAGCCAAAGAAGTATTATCAAACAAGTTTGGCTTCTATGCCAAGCCCAAAGCTACGCCCGAATTAGCGGCCTTGTTGGGGAAGGGACTGGTATTTGTTGAAGGGCTGGATTGGGTTAGGCACAGGAGAGCTGTTAACCCTGCTTTCAACATAGACAAGATCAAGGTTAGATATATATCCACGTTTCATTTCCATTCTCCATACCCTTAATTGTTGTTGTTGTTGTTGTTTTGTTGTTAATGTTCTTTTTATATTTGTAGCAATTTAAGCTCCTTTTGAAAGATGGCTCTTGGTTTTGTTTGACAGATGATGACAAAGAGAATGGCAGCTTGCGCTTTGTCCATGCTTAATGAGTGGCAAGAGAAGTTGATTGAAGCAAAGGGACAATGTGTGGAAATGGACATGAATGTGGAATTTAAGCAGCTAACTGCAGATATAATCTCCCATACTGCTTTTGGCACCAGTTTCATGGAAGGGAAGGAAGTCTTTGAGATTCAAATGGAGCTAATGGAGAGGGTCATTGCTTCTAGTGCTGATATCGTCGTCCCTGGCATCCAGTAAGTATCCTACACCTGTAATGAGGATATTTTAAACAGCACTCTAACAATATGGATTGAGCATGCTAGCTGATGGCACATCGTCATCCCCCTCATCAGATAATTTAATGGGTATAAGTTAACGATATCCATTTTAAAAAACCCCTTTCTGATGGTCCCTTCCCTTACCTTTTTGAGGTCCTCATTAATTATTTAGCATGTTTTATTTCTTATAGAGATGCTAGGTAGTTCTTTCATGTATCAGGGAGTCTAGGGTATAATACATTACGGCAGATTGCGATGTTGGTTTGCTTTTCATTGTATAAATTCATATCAATTCTCATATGAATGATATGGTGAAATTATGACCTATGATGCACGGATACGGCAAGGACATGCCATAGACATGGCAGGGACATGGATTTTACACATAAAAAGTGAAGTATCGGATACGATACGACACGATACATTGCCCATTTTGAAGTATCCGTGCATCATAGATTATGACATATTGCGATCTTGTGATCAGGCCAGCCATGGTATTAGCCCAATAAAAAAATCGCAACATCATCCTCCTCCAGCATCATGTGATGTCTATCAAGCCTCATGATTTATTAGTTCTAGAAGAGATAAATGACAAATTTGATCTAGTAAGCACCAACAAATTAACTCAGAAATTAAGAGCAAAGTTACAACAATGATGATCTTTACCACCATCCCAGATATTATTTCCTGTTATTCATGCATAGTTTTGTGACCCCGGCCGGCCACTTTACCTTTTGCAGGTATCTTCCTACTAGGTGGAACATAAGAACATGGATACTGAAAAGAAGGCTGAGGAACTCACTGAAGAACATCATAGCGAACAGGTTAAAGTCAAAGGTGGATGGCGGCTCAGACACCAGCTATGGTGATGACCTGCTTGGATTGATGATGGGACTATCTACCACAGAGTCCAGCAAAAAGCAAGACAGCGGTCTGGAGCTGAACATGGACGAGATCATGGATGAGTGCAAGACCTTCTTCCTAGCAGGGCATGAGACCACCTCTTATTTGCTAACTTGGACTATGTTCTTGTTGAGCATAAACAAGGAATGGCAGGAGAAGCTTAGGGAAGAAGTGTTGAGAGAGTTTGGGATGGGAATCCCAGATTCAGACAAGCTTGGCAAGCTGAAATTAGTAAGTTAACCAAGTCATGCACCCCACCAATTTGGCCAATTTCTGAAGTGGGCTGGGCTCGGTGCACCCAGGCTAGTCCGACCCTTCTTGAGGTCTAGTCCACTTAATTATTTGTCTCAATAATCTGGCCCAAATCTAGCCCATCCCCGCCCTCAGTAAGTAAATTAAGGGTCCGTTTATATGCTGGGCTAGGCTCTGACATATAACTGGACCTTGAAGCAAATACCACCTTGGCACAACAAACATTTGGATAAAACATCATTGAAACTCTGACCATTTCTGTTCTGTCGAGTGGATTCCCCCTGGATTAATTCAGAGACTTTTGCAATTTGACACTGATAGTACAATTATCCACCCTTGGATTGAATCATGATAAGGTAAGCACTTGTCATACATTGGCTTCACACTCCCCTGCTTCTTGGAGTTAAAGAGTTACAAGCTGAGGTACCTCACCTCCTTATCAGTGATCAAGGCTTTCGATTGGTTCAGTTTTGGATAATTTCATCTTCCTCGCTGTGATGGGTCAGTAAGTTGTGCAGATGAGTAAAAACATGTGCAATCCAACTTTTTAGGATGAGGTGCGCAATCACAATAATAGTTTTCTTTGGATAATTTGATGACACAATCAACCAAATTCAGCCGTATTCCCTAATACCAAAATCATAGTTTGGAAAGAGACCTTTTAATCACTCCCTCCCACCAGCTATTCATTAAAAACTACCTACAACGGAATTTTACCTATGATCATGGTCACTCAAGTACATGAACAAGAAATTAATTTGGTGTTTTTTGGATTGAGTGGTTCAAACCACGGTCGACCGCTAAACTCATTTGTTACACGCAGCTACAAGGTAAGGGCATTTTAATTTTAAACATCTTAATTGGATTTGGCCAACATGACAAGACAAGCAGGCTTAACAACAGTAAAGGTGGTCGACTAATATTATCATGGCTTAATCACATGCCTCCTTGTATCAGTCACTGCTTCAAATTTCATTCCAGTCTGTTGTTATATTCTCACCTTTTAAAGACAAAGGATGTAATGACAAATTACTGATTTGTATTGCATTTAAAACTATGATATTTGTTTTGCAGGTGAACATGGTTCTTTTTGAAACCTTGAGGCTGTACAGTCCAGCAATCATTCTGTTCAGAAAGGCTTCTAAGGAAATGAAGTTGGGGAATCTGACAATTCCTAAAGATACCCATATAACAATTCCACTGGCAATAATTCACAGGAACAAGAAGTATTGGGGAGAAGATGCAAATGAGTTCAATCCAATGAGATTCGCCGAAGGAGTGAAGAATGCAGCAAAACATCCAAATGCTCTGATTGCATTTTCAATAGGCCCAAGAGCATGCATTGGGCAGAATTTTGCAATGATGGAAGGGAAGATGGTGATGGCACTGATCCTTCAGAGGTTTTCCATCTCCCTCTCCCCTAATTATAAGCATGCGCCCGCAGACAGGGTCACATTGCAGCCACAGTATGGGCTTCCTATTCTTCTTAAGCCTCTGCAAGTGTGAGACCATTGTTCAATATATCCCATGTAATTCATATGCTACAGTAAGTATCCGTTTGATCATTGTCATTGTATGATGCCCTAGGTTTGATTTGGATCAATCTATAGTTCTCCATTTCTGCATAATATTACATATGGAGCAACAATGAATCTCTGTTCTTAGCTCTAGTTTAAGAGAGATTACGCTGTTTGTTTCAATATCTTGTATCCAAATACACTGAAAATAAAAATGAGATTTGTACCCGCCAGACGAATTCCTGTTACATTGCCAAAGAGGTACACGTGGCACATTACCGATCAAGTATGACCTTTCTTTTATCCAGGCTTGGGACCAGCACACCATGAATCATCGACCTAATGTTGCAGTTACCTTGCAAATCTGTGGACAATTGATAATAAGGTACACAACTTGCAAATTCATAATCTAACAAGAAACAGCAGTCAAGACAAAGTGAGAGCTACTGAAATATCCACATAACACATGGACAGTCTCATTTGGATCTTTTTCCTCTAATGAATAAGATCTTGAACCCTGATACAAAGTGCTTAATAGAGAGGACCAAGATGCCAATACTTCACAAGAGTCGACCAATATAGAAGACAGATTAATCAATTTCATTCATTCGGGTCACAAAGAACATATTACTGCTGCCTATTGACTAAGGCAGCAAACCTGTTCAAACTGAAACTCTGTACAAACACCATAAAAGAAAGAAAGCTGATCTCCTAACAGAGATTGTGAACACCCCAACTCTGCCTATACTGGAACACAAACTTTCCCCTGCCTAAAAGCTAGCCGATGAATTTGTAAATTGTGCATCTACAAACATGTACATATGAGAGAGAGAGAGAGAGAGAGAGAGAGAGAGAGAGAGAGAGAGAGAGAGAGAGAGAGATGTCACACTTTGAGGCCATCGATGTTTACTCGTCAGTCTCCTCTCGTTGGTATCAAATTTTATGGGTCATTGTTTGAATCAGTCACCTTTCAATCTTGATAATGGACTTCTTTCCAATCCAAAAGAGGCAATGCAGGGCGCATAACTTATCTCATGAAGCCTTTAGTGTCCACTAAAAGGGCTCAATACAACCCTGCCTTGGACTTATTCCAAAGGAAAGTTAACGGCTTTCCACAAAGTTAGCTTCTCATAAATTCACATTGCCTGCAAACAATCAACCTGCCAAACAGATACATTTTAATGAGATTGACAGAAGATATAATATAATAAGCTCAACCTGCGTCTAAAAGAAACAAATGAAAGAAAAAAGGAAACTAAATCCTCGATCCAAGGACACGTGCAATTTTCCATTGTGATACAAGGAGTCCAGTGCAAAACCAATGATCTAATAGTTACACCACCAATAGACCATGCTCCAACCTATCTGGTCAATGAGTGATCCCCATACTTCAAAATGGTCAGCATACACATGGATAAAAAGAAAAATAGCACCATTTGAGGTAGAGTATATCATCATCATCATCAAAGCTTGCCCCAACTATGTTGGGGTCGGCCCATGAATTCTGTAGAGCACATCAGATCATTAATTTTATCTTCATGCCATGGACCACACATGTACAAACTCAAGGCCCAAGGATACAAATAGTATCACAGATCAAGGAACCTCATCATCAGAGCAGTGTCCCATCAATCTGAAGTCAGATAGGGTTAAAGAAATGAAGAAAATACATTTCCTATTAACAGACAAAATGAATTAGTATTAACTAGTTTTTTAGTTTTGACCTTCTTCGCAAAAGGCAAATACGCCGCCAAGCATGTCATCATTGTCCCCATCTCCCACAGGTTTTTCTCTCTCGCAGTGACTGCTGCTGCTGTCCGCATCATTGACAACTTCAGCAAGCTCACGGCAGTCATCGAGCTCTGATATTTTACAATAGCCCTCATTAAAACATTGAGCAAAATCAAGTGAATTGTGTGAATCTCCATGCTCAGTCTCTGCCTGAATGCTTGGACCCAAATCAAAAGGATTAGAACCCGACGTGTTGGACACTTCACTTTCCAGACTGTTGCTTGAAGAGAGAGCACCTTTGGTGTCAGCTCTTCCAACAGACATGGAATTGCTGTCTAAAGAGGATAAACCACTTATAAATCCATCACCCTTGTCAGAAAGCTCAGAAAGAATAAATGCAGATTCTTGATCAGAAAAGCTTTTGCTTTGCAATTGAAATCCATTAGATGTATGCAATTGGGGTGGAATTGCAGGCATTGTGCTCCCTCTTTTTTCACTATTCAACTCTTTCTTCAAATTGGTAGTTGTCGCCGAGCACTGTAAAGATCGATGAGAAATTTGAGTTTCCATTGACTGCAATCCAATGGGCCCATAAGGCCCCACTTGATTTGTTTGATCCAAATCAAGTAAATTCCCACTTGTCCTTGCCGTCCCTGAGGCAAAGATTAGAAATGGAAGTAAGTATATGCTTCAAGACCCAAAATATGAAAAATGCTTACTGCATATAGATTCAACTATCATTGACAGTCTATTCCATTCCATTTTTCATCAGCCATCTAGCAAAATCACACTGATCAGATGATCCTAAATTTGAATTTTGGACTAGTTCATGTAACTGTCCATACAGAAAACAGAAAAAAAAAAATGATTTACAAGCATCAGACACCAAATTGAATGCTAGGTTTAATGTTTGACCCATTTTGTTCAAAGTAATCCAAACTGAAAACCCTCTGTAATTGCTGAGATTCTCATGATGTGGCCCATAAGAGTGTTACGGACAAAAGGGAAGGTTCAGATCAATGATTTGAAAGGCTCACTTGTCCCAATTTGACAAAGTGCCAGAGGCTTAGGGCTGTTTGTTTGCATGCAATTGAATTCATAGGATTCCAATAAATGTATTCCTAGGAATGATTAAAATCGGAGAAACAAAGGTGAAGATCCATAAATGGCTGGCTATCAAGTAATCTTCCCTTAATGGAAAATGAATCAGGGGGGAGATGTGAAATCAATACCCAGCCATTACCCTAGTAAAGTTCATGACCTAGAAAAGTCAAGGTCCTATCTACAATCTACATCACCTTAAATAATCCTTTATTGGAACCCATTTTACCATGAATTCCTATTTATTCAATTGCATCCAAACAAACAGGCTCATATAGTAGACTGGATAGTTACAGTAAAAACAAAAATAAATTGATAAAAACAATGAAACATAATATATGGTTTTGAGCCAATAACAATAATGACATGGTAGTTATGATTACAATAAACTTGAATGCTGCACTTACCAACATCTGATCTTTCTATTGATCCCAATGGTGCAGACTTGGAACGACTAAAACCAGCCCCTTCCATGAACTTGTCATTAGTGAGGTGACTTGAAGATGAAAAACTTGGATTTCTTCCTCGAACAAGCCCTCTGCACCATATAACCCACTTATATCTCTTAACCAACAAAAGAAATGGTAATAATACAAGTTGAGTTTTGAAAGCTTCATCCTCTAAGAAAACAGCTGGTAGAGAAAATTTGTTACAATTCAGAAACATGATGAAATTGGGTAGTAAGAAAATCAGGTCCCCCTGTTGAGGATTACCAAGACTGAGAATCAGGCAGTTCCACCCATCAGATGGCATCCACAGAGAATAAAGACACCGAAGCCCCCTTTCCCTTTTTTTTTTTTTTCCTCTTTTGGAATCATCCATTTACCCTACATGAGAGAACTGATCCCCCAATGATCCCTCAAGAGGATGAATGTTGATGTAAGCCATGTTGGACCATCCAAGTAGTCAACTGTTGCCTCTTGATTTTCATGTAGTGCATATGTTTAATATCAGCGAAGTGGACAAAACTAACAGAAAATCAAGGTGCAATCATAAGAAACTCACACGAAGGGTACTCAAAATAATGAGTAAATCCTAAAACAGCCTGTTAAAAATTGGGCAAAGATTCAGAGCAGGGCCAAAAACCAGCCCTTGCTCCTCACAGTAAGTGGAACTTCGTTAGTCTCGGACCTAGTGATTTGAGCTAAATATCACCAATTTTCTGCTAAATGTGGACTTTGGAGGCTCCTAACTAAATGGTTGAAGTGATTTGTAGGCCTTACCCTAAACATAATAAGGTGTACAAGAGAAAGTTCAGATAAATAAATAATTGCTACATGATGCAATCCAAGTCAACAGAATTGTAATCTCAATACCCAAGATCCAAAGAGAAACAAAGAATAGAATGATGAAACACTCAACATGATAATGCCACATAAGTGTTGATTTACACGTCCATATAGTCTCTCAATAAAGAATTATGGCAAACCCAAGGAGATGATGAGCATGTAAAATCCTTGTTTGCACATTTGTAATAGTCAACCAGCAGTCCTTATTGTTATCTTATATAGTCTTTGTAACAACTAACAAAAGGATCCCTGAAGTGCAATTTCAACCATAGTAGGACACAGTATGCTATAATAGGGAATTAGGAATATATTCACCTGCACACTTGTGCATCGCATCTGGACCGTGCGTTCATGAAATTTAAAGGTGCGCAGGTGAACATTCTCCTGCTACAGTAAGTTACTATTGCACAAGGATAAATTATTTTTCTTACGTTTCACTATTAAGATGTTAGAAATAAATGAAAATAAAGACAAGCATCGATTTAAATGTTCTACAGAAGATAAGTCATACACAGTATAAAAAATCTTAATAGAAAAATAAATGCCAAGGTACGAATGGGACACCCCTACCTGTATGAGTGTCTTAGATAAAAGCACATTCATATCTAGATATCCATATCTGGGTATCATAACTGTACAATTTTTCCTCTCTAAAATGTTTTCGCACAAAAGTTGCCTCAATAACTTCTTGGAAATTTTGATTCTTGTTTTGGACATTGCTCATTCTTCTCATTTGGATTTTTATCATATAATTCAAAAGTTCAATAGCTTGCACATTGCCAAATCCCAAATGCATCATATATACTTGTAAAAAGAAACCACCACACTTTCCCCATTCTTTAGACAATCGTCTTTAGAGCAAAACTCTGCAAGTACAAAAATTTTAAATTGCAGCTCATGGACTCATTAGTATAAACCACTAAAAGATTCCAGGAACCAAGTAGTTATAGAAAGAGGCATTGGTACTTGGGAAACCTCATCCACCAATGCAAACCCATAACCCCCTCTCTGATTTAACGCATTGTCGAAATCCGCCAATATATGCAACAACTAATCAATCTAAGTGATGCAATGGTAGTAATGTCAAAGGTGGAAAGAATGTAACTCCCATTTTTTAAATTTTTTGGTAAATGAATGTCAACCATAGTTACGAGATTCGGTTCGGTTGGGCTGAATGACCGAAAAATTTTGGTTCTGCAATGAAACCGAGCCTAATTACCCCTTCAAAAAAATTCAGCCTAGAATTCGGACCAGTTCGGTCGAAATCTGGAATTTCGGACAAATTTTCCAGATTTCAGCCAAACTGTCCAAAATCTCGGACAAATTTTCCAGATTTCAGCCAAACTGTCCAAAATCTAGAGATTCGGTGAGATTTAACAAAAAATAAAAATTGGAACGGCCTGGCCGCTGGTTGCAGAGAAGGGAAGGACGGACGGGAAGGGAGAGAGAGAGAGAGAGGGAAGGAGAGTACCTACCTGGCTTTGTAGCCACTACTGCTCGCCAGACCGAAGTCGAAGCTGCTGCCACTGCTGCTTGCCAGCCGAAGTCGCTGCTGCTTGCAATCACCACCGTGATGGCCATCATCCATAGTTCAAAATCGCGGGGTATCAGTCGCGGTATCAGCCAGCTCCAAAAACCAATACGGTACCGGCATCGGTAGAGGTTTGCGGTCCGTCGCGGTCTTTGCCATGTGAATTTTTTTTTTCAGTCCAAAGAAATTTGAAAAAAATATCCAAAAAAAACTAGAATATTGTAAAATGCTAGAAAATAATATTTTTCCCATTAGTAATAACTATAAATCAAAATATCGATGGTCCTCTTAAATCATAACATACTATTGCTGAATCGTAATTTTGTATGAGACTATTTAAAATATGTCCAAAATTAAATAGAGTTATATGTAAGTATTAAAAGAAGTAAAATAAAAAATTGATACTTAATTCAATTTTTTAAATAATTTTACACATATTTTGTAAGCAGACAATGGGCCAACTCTCATGGTAATAAATATTTAAAATTACCCTCTAGGCTTTAGAGTGGGAGACATGTTTTTAGTGGTTTATAGTTTCTTAAATGGTATGGTAAATGGTATAATAAAAGGTCCCATTAGCATCATCAATAAGAATCACATCAAAATCTGTCACTTAAACCCTCTTATAGATCTCTTAGGGCAAATTGTTCTTTTATCTAACTACTAAGAAATCCATCGGTCTCACAGTGGGGCTTATCAATTGACAATCTAAGCCACTAAAAAAGATTCCCCGCTTTCAGGTCAGGCTTGGTCTAATTTTACTCTAATTTGGATAGACCCATTGATTATTAGAATTAAATTAATCAGAAATCCAATCAATCTCATAGTGGGCCATTTGTTAGTAGTGTGAAAATTTACAAGGGCTCATATAATAATGGGCCATTCACTTAGATTGTCATGGATGGTTGACAGGTGGGCCCTCACAATGGAAAGTCGATAAAGTAGAGATATTATCGAATCCAGACTTGAAACATCTTGGGTTGTTGACAAGTGGCCTTTCACCATGGCGAGTCTGTAAAGTGCACATAAAAGAGAGTTCGGAATTGAAAATTTCTTAAAAGGGGAAAAGGGCTTTCACCCCTTTCATTTGATGCTGGAACAGAGGGAAAGAAAAGAATGCAGAGGAAGGGAAAAACGAGAATAAGCAGAAGATGATTCGGCAGCAAGCGAGCATAGTTATCAAATTCGTTTCGGTTTAGACGAAACGGCCAAATTTTCGTTTCGAAGGCAAAACCAAACCAAACATCCCGCTTGAAGATGTTCGGTTCAGATTTCGTTTGATTTCGCCCGATATATAGGGTTTCGATCCAAAAACCCCAATTTCGGACAAACTATTTCTGAATCTGTTGATTCGGACGAATCGAGTGGCCAAACATTAAAAGAAGAAAAAAAATGGATGAACTGTATTTGGGCATTTGAACAAATCTGAACAAATAATTGTACATACCTTTTTTCGGGTGATCGTTTGTTCCATCTTCTTCGGTAGCATGGAACCTTTTATCTATAAATTGAACACAAAAGATAGTAGAAAAAGAAAACTTTAGGTACCTTGGATCTATGGTGCAACAGGATGGAGGGATTGATACTGATGTAAGTCACAGGATTCAAGCCGGGTGGACCAAATGGAGGAGTGCTTCGGGGGTCTTGTGTGATCGGAAAGTCCCCCTCAAGGTTAAAGGAAAGTATTATAAGGTGGCGGTACGGCCAGCGTTGTTATATGGATTAGAGTGTTGGGTAAAGCATAATCATGTCAAGAAGATGGAAGTTGCGGAGATGAGAATGCTAAGATGGATGTGCGGGATCACAAGGAGAGATAGGATTAGGAATGAGGAGATTAGGGGCATAGTAGGAATAGTACCGATTGGAGATAAAATGAGAGAAAATCGACTGAGATGGTTCGGCCATGTTAGAAGGCGCCCAACAGAGGCACCTGTTAAAAGGTGTGAAAGTATGGAGTTAGCCAAGAGTAGGAGAGGGAGAGGGAGACCCAAGAGAAGTTGGAAAGAAACTATTAAACATGATCTTGCCTACATGGATCTAACGGAGGACATAGCCCTAAACAGATTTGATTGGCGTCGTCAAATCCATATAGCCGACCCCACCTAGTGGGAAAAGGCTTGGTTTGATTTGGTTTGAACTCGAAACCGCAAATATCAACCACATAATCTTCTCTTGCCCTTTTTTCATTTGAGATTGTTCACTGCCGAAGCAAAAGTGTGAATCCTTGCCCTCGCCGTGATCATCTTCCTGCATTTCCTCCCTCGCCGAAGGTCGTCACTGCTGCCCAACTCAGATTTCCTTGCAAAAATCTCACCTAAATGCCAGGAATGTCAAATCTCGTCATCGTCTTCCATTTCTTCTTGTTTCTGTTTTGTTTCTCTTTCTTTCGTATGTTTTGATAAATGGGCAACGGGGTCGAAACTCGGGATACTATCTTTATAAAGGCATTTTGATGTTGCCTTTATGAATGAGGGGTCCTGATGAGTTCCGGAAAGTGAGGCTCATTAATTTTTAATTGCTGGAAAATTCTTCACAGGCCCACTTATATTTAATCAATGATGAAATTGGAACGATACTTAGTGTTGAGTAGTTAAGAGGAGTGTTGAGTAGTTAAGAGGCCCACTTAATAAATAAAAAAAATCAAGGGACAAAAAAAGAAAATGCTTATGATCAAGGCCCATCACGAGTTGAGTACGGTAACGTTTGGTATTATTAAATATTTTATGAAATCATTTTTAAAAACATCAATCTAAAGTGGGCCATTTAATTTGAGCAGAGCAATAATGTTTAATTAGTACTGTTTATGAAGAATTAACTGGTTTTGATTTTATATAAGTGGCCCAGTGAAATTTATGATCAGCAAATTTGAGTGTTGGGCCCTGGCTCACCACTAGTTGAATGGAATTTTGTAAATTGTTTCAATATATATATATATTTTAGTTTTTTAAATTATCTGAAATGAATTCCCTAATTGGAAAGCGAAATGCCCGAATCGGCCAAAATGTTTCACTTTGGAGCCAAACCAAAACAGGGTCCAAAACGAACTTGACAACTATGCAAGCGAGCGAAGGAGCAATCCTCTCTCTCCCTGCCTATATTTGTCCGTGCCTAATATCTATCTGTGATTCGATTTCTTCAACATCTCTCTCACTCTCTGTTTTTTTTTTTTTCCTACTTTCTAAAACATGGATGGTGATCAAGGGTTTCTGCAACCTTCTCTCTTCACCGTTTTTGTCTTCATCCGATATTTTGAAAATATCGGCCAATATATCGCTTGAGACCGATATTTTCAATATATCGACCGATACTAGGTGGTTTTTTGGCGATATTTTACTGCTCCAATACCATGACCGATAAACAACATAAAATCGGTTCGATCAGGGCCTATACTGGTACGTATCAGCCAATATTTTAAACCATGCCATCATCGACTTCTTCTCCCCCATCTCTCTCTCTCCCCTCTTCCTTTTCTTTCTTTCGTTCATTTGCTCACCTTGCCCTAGAAACTGATTCGGAGGATGCTTCGAGAAAGGCACTTTTGCCTTTTACATTTGGTGAGTTGGGCTTTGGCAACGCTTCGAGAAGCCCATAAGAAGCACATCTCGTGAAATATAAAATCGGCCACAAAGTCATAGTTGAGTACCTGGGTCCTCATGTTTAATCACGCCTGGTCCTAGCCTAGAATAGGAAAAATAAATAAATGGACCTAAAACATATATATTACTCCTTTTCTTAGCATATATTAATATATATATAAATATGAAGTGGGTCTAGCCATTTCTTAGCAATATGGGTCTAGCCATATTTTATAGAATACATTAAACGTGTTAATTTATATATTATTTTAAAACTTTAATATTTAATATTGTATTTTTTTCTGAAATATTTCACCGAACTTCCGAATTGGCTTAAATATTTCAGTTCGGCCACCAAACCAAATTGGGTTCCGAAACGAATTTCTCAACACTATGTCAACTCCACTGCATGTATACAAAACATGATTACAGCGGTTTTGTTTTGAGCCACTTTGGCAAGTGTAATTATCCAACCCTAATGCTTTTTTCTCCTAATGTCAGTTATGGTTCCCATTAATTTAGTTTTACGATATCGTTAATCATCCCTCGATTTGGTTTTAATTCTTAATCCATTTCTTTCTCATACTGTATTTAGCACGTCTTAAAGGTATGTCATTTTAAGATAGGTTCAGAATGTGCTTCGTTTTCACAACAAAAATGTACTTTATTTGGCTAATTTCTATAATCACACATCAACTATAAATAAGAGTCGGGGGATTCTTGGTTTGTTAATCAGTCAGCTTCCATGTCTTTTGTCTACAAAATATGATAGGATTGACCATCAATAGACAAAGATAAAGAATTTCAACTATCCAATTGGATAGTCGCAAAGGGAATCTGACAAGCCAAATGCCCAATTAATAGAAAAACAATAATCACCCATTAAAACTACATCACTAGTCCCAACTTTGCGAAAACCCTATATCAAATTAACAATAAAATACTGTAGCACCATTAGAACTCCCCCAGTGAATGGACCGAAACAGTTTCTAAACACATTACCATCTCAATCTCTTATGATCTACGATGCCCCTCTTGTGATCTATGATGCCCAGATATAGATACAGATATCAATACAAATACAGTGATGGCGATAAGATTGCCCCTTGGAAACTCAGGACATTTCTAAATTAAGGAAATTATCATTGTTTACATTTCTTTTAACATTTTTTATGTTGTATAAAACAGAACTAATCCCTTGAAAACTCAGGACATTTCTAAATTAACGAAATATCATTGTTTACATTTCTTTTTTAACATTTTTTATGTTGTATAAAACAGAACTGATAGAACTATATGAAATAATGGAGTTAATGTGGTAGGATATGCTAAACTAATGTCCTAGGAGTATCCGTGCAGCATATAGTATGAGTGTCGTACCAGTCTGACAAGAATACGCTAGGCGTGTACAATTATCACCATAGCAAAGATTAGAATAACCCCCAAGACCAGCCCTATTAGGCCCCTGATTCACATTTCATCAATACTAAGTTCTAACCGGCCGCAATGTGGAAGGATCCAACAGACAAGTTTAATCAAATAGAAGAAAAATGAAAAAGTCCTACCCAACAACACCATTAGTCAGAAGAAACAAGTTACAATTCTACCCAACAACACTCAAATCAGATGTTTAAACACCTTTTAACTCCTGAATGTCAGGACCTGAATAGTATGTCAGTGCCCAAGTTATTACCACTAGACAATGACAATTTGATGATCACGGAACTTAGAAAGCAAGAGTTTGAATACCACTGAGAATGTATTGTCCTGTGTCTCTTTGGATATCATCACCACTATATATAGATATTACATGCCTTAATGAAGGCTCTAATTTAGGTTATTACAGCAATATCTATTCTAGTTTAGGAAAACCACAATATTTCTAAGATAGGAAAGCTACTAATATACTATCTAAGATAGGAAAGCTACTAATAAAATAACATGTACAAATGTGTCACAAACCAATCCACATGAGATATAACTGAATCTTCCATGGGCCTGTTTAACCAAACCCCCCCCCCCTAATTGATGCAGGAGAATCAACAAGCATCAATTTGCCAACCAAAAGCTGATGACGCGGTCATGGAAGGCCCTTAGTAAGAATATCAACAATTTGAAGCTCAGTGGAGACATGCGGAAGACTAATGACATCATGCTCAAGTTCATCACATATGAAGTGACAATCAACCTCGATTGCTTAGTACGTTCATGAAAAATCGGATTTTCAGTAATCCGAATGGCACTTGTATTATCCGCATAGAGAGGGGCAACACCTTCCGCTGGGAACCCAATATCGGAAAGTAGTCCGTGTAGCCAAAGAATTTTGGAGCACACAACAGACATGGCTCGGAACTCAGGCTCAGTAGAAGATTTGGAAACATTTGCATGTTTCTTGCATTTCCAGGAAATCAGGCTATTACCCAAAAACAAAAACATGCACCATCCAATGGTAGATCTGCAAGTATCTAGGTAGCCGGCCCAATCAGCATCAGAATAAGCGGTGAGAGAGATAGGATTGTTTGATGGAAAAAACAACCCACGAGTCAGTGTGCGAATAAGGTACCGAATGATGCAGCGAGCAGCAGCCATATGAAGATGACGAGAAGCAGTCATGAACTGACTCATTAGGTTTAGCGCCTAGGAGATATCAGAGCGAGTGATCGCGAGGTAGATCAAGCTACCAACTAACTGGCGATATGTGGTAGAATCGGGAAAAAGGTCACCCACATAGGAGATATCAGGGCGAGTGATTGCGAGGTAGATCAAGCTACCAACTAACTAGCGATATGTGGTAGGATCGGGAAGAAGGTCACCCTCCTCTTTACTAAGTTTGACATTCAGTTCGACCGGTGTATCTACTAGAGCTTAAGCAGTAAGGCCAGCCAAGTCAAAGAGGTCAACTGTGTATTTGCGCCAATTGAGAACTATTCCTTTAGTCGATTGATGAACTTCAAGACCAAGGAAATAGTTTAATGGGTCGAGATCTTTTACATGTGAAATGTCTTATTAAGAGAAGCTTGGAGTTCCTGAATCATATGTGCATTGGGACCAGTAATTACAATGTCATCAACGTAGACCAGTAGCACCGTAATCCCGGACGGAGCATGATGTAAGAACATAGAAGGACGGCTCGGATGAAATCCAATCGGAGAAGAGCATCTTGAGATTTCTCGAACCATGCGCGAGGAGCTTGCTTCAGACCATAGAGAGAGCGACGGAGTTTGGCAACCATACCCTTCCTAGATGAGTACCCCTGAGGCAAATGCATATAAACGTTTTCTTTGAGATCGCCATGAAGAAACGCATTTTTGACATCCATTTGATATAGAGGCCAAGACTGAGATGCAGCAACGGCAAGAATTATGCGAACCATGGTCATTTTGGCGACGGGAGCAAAAGTTTCATCATAATCGATGCCATATTCCTGCCGATTTCCAAGGGCGACAAGATGCGTCTTATATCGGTCCAATGTGCCATTTTTTTTAAGTTTTAGAGAAAAAATCCGCTTACAGCCAATAGGTTTGACACCCACAGGAGACTGGACAACATCCCAGATGTGATTCTGTTCTAAAGCCTCCAATTCTTCTTGCATAGCCTGGTTCCAACATTGGTGCTGCACAGCCTAATAATAGGATTGCGGGATGCAAGAGGACGACAAAGTGTCCATTAAGGAAGTATGAGAGAACCCACAGCGGTCTGGCAGGACTGAAATGCGAGTGGAGCGACGCAATGAATGAAGTCCGGATGGACCAAGTTCCGAAGGCGGACCTGATGCCGGAGGAAGATCAAGAGGGGGAGTACCTATAGGCGCATCTTTGTTCTGTCTGTGATACACAAAGTTAGGATTAAATCGAACAATAGATTTGTTTTCAGAAAAACCAGGAAAGGAAACTAATGAGGGGTCCGGAGGATCAAGGTGTTGGTGAAAAAAATACTTGTTTTCAAAAAAACACAACATTCCTATAGGTACGGATGCGACAAATGTTGGGATCATAGCAAAGGAATCCTTTCTGGAAGGGTGCATATCCTAAAAAAACACACTTAGCTGATTGAGCTATTAGTTTGGTCCTTTCCGAAGGAGGCAAATGCACAAGGCAAATTGACCCAAAAGCATGAAGATCATCATAGGATGGAGATATCTTGTACAATCAGTAATAAGGGCTCTGATTTTCAATAGAGGGTGAGGGCATGCGATTGATAAGATGAGCTGCAGTAGCCAATGCCTCAACCCAAAAAAGGGTAGAAACCGATGATTCAAGCAGAAGGGAACGAGTGACATCAATGAGATGTCTATTCTTCCGTTCAACGACTCCATTCTGCTGTGGAGTATAAGGACAAGTTCGTTGAGAAATAATGCCTTTGGTTTGCAAAAACTTTTGAAAATCAGAGGACACATATTCTCCGCCTGAATCAGATCGCAAGATTTTAATGCAGGTGGAAAATTGATTCTCAACATAAGCAAAAAAAAAATGTAAAAAACATTAAAAACATCAGATTTGGAATGCAGAAAGTAAACCCAAGTGAACCAACTCAAATCATCAATAAAAGTCACAAAGTATTTATAGTGAGCATGAGAAAGAGCTGGGGCAATTCCCCATACATCACTATGAATCAAATCAAAACATTTAGTGCTGTGTGAAGTGGAAATAGGAAAAGGAAGAGTTTTACTCTATCCCATTTTACAAGTAGCACAATCAAAAGGCACACAAGAAGATAAACCGGGAGTTTTATTTAATAAACCAGAATTTAACATAAGGGACAAAACTTTTGAATTAGGGTGGCCAAGTCTATTATGCCACAATTGGCAGTTATCTCTAATAGAAAAACAAATTACATCATTGTCAAATATATTCCTAGAAAGCTTATTAAAATCCAGCGGAAACAAGCGTCCATATTTAGGCCCCCTCGCGATCTCCTTCCCGGACATCTGGTCCTGCACGACACAACCAGAAGAAGAGATAGATGTTACAGATATTTTCAACAAGTTGTCCAACTGACAATAGGTTTGAAGTTAAATTGGGACAAAGGTAAACATTTTTTAAAGGAAGAGGACCAGTGATATCTCCGAGAGCAGTAATGGGTACATCGCCTCCATTAGCAGTTTGTATTTGAAGATTGCCATTGTATTTTATCACATTGGAGAGTGCGGAACGAGAATACGTCATATGATTAGACGCCCCGGAATCAAATAACCAAGTAGAAGATGGAGGGGACGTACCTGAGAAACCAATGGCAGAGAAGGCATTGATAATTATTTGTTGAACCAGTTCAGGAGTTAGAGATGATGAAGGCCCAGACTCTGAGGGTGTAGATGTGGTAGCAGGCATAACTGAAGAAGCAACATAAGCATGTGGAGTCTGAAACTGCAGAGTCTGATACTGCGGTGTCTGTGGGGACGGACGTGGTGGGCGGCAACGACATTCAGAGATGATATGTCCCGACTTTTTACAGTAACTGCAGACTTTCTGTTTGCATTGAGATGCAAGATACCCAAATTTTTTACAACTGTAGCATTGTGTTTTGTTCAAGTCTCAAGGCGGAGGCTGAGAAGCTTTATTGGCTGAGAATGCGACTGAATAGGTCTCTGTCTTTTGCAGAGCCATATGGACAGAGGTTGCCATGCGCTGTTCCTCACGTAAGAGTTCATTCAAGCAGACAGCCAAGGAAGGTAGAGGCGTCCGATTCATCAGGGCAGATCGGACACTTTCATATTCATTCCGTAATTTCATCAAAATTGTTCCCGCTGACTAGAGGCCTGAAGATCGCGAATGACGATCAAAACGTTGGTAGCCACACCTGCATACTTAATACTATCGTATTCCGACCATAGGATCCGGAATCCCGAATAGTAGTCTTGGATCGACAAGGTCCCTTGGGCATATTCAGCAATCGTACATTCAAGGTGAAATTGACGTGCGGAGTTATCTTAATGGTACACTTGCTGCAGATACTCCCACATTTCTTTAGAAGTGGGGTAGGGTTTGAGGTTCATTATCAGATGAGGCTCAACGGATCCTAGAATCCAGGTTTTGATTTTGGCATCTTTAGTATGCCAAGAGGAGAACTTCTTCTCATCCTCAGTGGGTATAGGATCATAACTAGAAATATATCCCCACAATTCCTTAGCCTCAAGGTATATTTGAAACTGAAAGGACCAAGCGAGGTAATTCTTTCCAGTGAATCGGATCAAGGTAACTTCAGATTTTTCCATCTTATATTTATATTGGCCAAAATTAAGGGAATCGGAATAAAGCAAACAGCAATAAAAAAAACCAGCAACAGCCAAGCGATGAAGGAAAAAAAACATATGAAAACCTTTCCTGTGTGCAGAAGTGAGGATCCAACCAATCAATGAAGAAGAAATCACAACAGAATAAAAAATAGGGCAAACAGAACCCTCTGACGACTGAATCTGCAATGATTGTAAGAAAAACAGTTCTTGTGTGCAGGAGGCAAGATCCAACCAGGCAACCAGGCAGCAATGAAAAAATTCGATCCAGAACAAAAATAGTGAAAAAAACCCCTCTGACGACCCTGAATGGAGCTGTGATCCTCTACGTGGGCCCCACAGATGGATCTGGGTACTGATCAGATATCTGATCTAAGGAATGATACTATTTTCGCACCTACTGGAACACGTTTGAATCGATTCTGCTAAATATCTAGGATTCTGGATGGCCTTGATCAAACTTTATGTCAGATTTTGAAAAAACACGAGAACAATAAGAAAGCCTACCTTGCGGTGCTGAAAAATCTTGAAAAAATCACTAAAAATCTCAGAAGGCCCAGGCGACCTTGACTGGGATAATCTTTGAAGATGCTGTGATCACAGGTGGGCCATAGTGGATCTGAGGCTATCGCAGGTCCTAAATGACTGTCGAACACTTGAAACAGATTCTCGATCTGTTTTTCTTCACGAGAGAGAGTGATCTCTTTCTGATTATCTCCTTGGATGACTTCTAAGACTGAAAACTAGATTTATGCTCTGATACCATGACAATTTGATGATCACAGAACTTAGAAAGCAAGAGTTTGAATACCAAACTGAGAATGTATTGTCGTGTGTCTCTTTGGAGATCATCACCCACTATATATAGATATTACATGCCTTAATGAAGGCCCTAATTTAGGTTATTACAGTAATATCTATTCTAGTTTAGGAAAACCACAATCTATCTAAGATAGGAAAGCTACTAATAAACTATCTAAGATAGGAAAGCTACTAATAAAATAACATGTACAACTATGTCACAAAACAATCCACGTGAGATATAACTGAATCTTCCATGGGCCTTGGGCCCGTTTAACAAATAAGCCCTAGCCACCACCCTCTAATTGAAGGTCTATCAAATGTGTATATAATTGCTTCCTCTCAAAAAGAGGTCAAATAAAATTTTCTTCCTCTTTTTATCAGTAAATCCCAAATGGTCTCCACATAAGTGAAATGCTACAATATAATCTCCTACTAGAATAGGTCGCTGTATACCTTGATATGATCGCTGTATACCTTGAAAGATCAAATACAAAGAACTAGGCACTTTTAACTGATGAATCAAATGCTGATCCATTCATGTCATAGAGAAATATAAGATTTGAGATTGATCAAGGAAGAAAGAAAAATATGATAAAGAAGAGTAATAAATTATCTTGAATTATGCAATAAGAATAATAATGCTAGAGCTAATACCACTTATTGTGTTTATAAAAAGTTGGCATTCATGCTTAGGAGGAGGAAAAAAAAGACTAAAAAATATTCCTAGTCATATTGAACAAAGTTACTTACTATCAGTCCTCAACTCAAAAACATCCAATCAACATAGATACCAATTCTTTAGCCTTTCTTTTCCTCTAATGCAACAACACCTCAACCACTATGTAAAGTAAGTTCCGAAAAAAAAATATATACATATATATATGTATATAACCATTAGAAGTCAATGTGTACAACTATAAATGAAGAGAAATCATCACCTGTCAATCCAACCTGAAGGGATGCTTTGGAAATGCTCAAAAACAGGCAATAAATCCTTCCTCTTAATTTCCACCTCATGAACAGGGATCTTTTCAATTTCAATCTCTCCACCAGAGTATTCATTTTCAAATTTCAGCACATCAGCCTCAGATGGAATCATAGTATAGACACAAATCTGGAGAAAAATATGAGAATTCCAACCAAAATAAGGAAAATAATACAGTCACCATTTAGCAACTTAAGGCTAAGTTTTGCATGTTTCAATAAAATAATAACCTTGCAACATTTCTGTATTAAAATATTGTGATGTCGAAAAGTTGGAAATAAGAACAATAATATATAGATAGGTACCATCTAACAACTTAAGGCTGAGTTTAGCATATTTCAATAAAATAACAATCTCACTGCATGTGTTAACATAGCCACTGGTATAACAACATTAGAATATTTTGATATTGAAAACTTCCAAAATGAACACACAGTAGTACCTTAGATTTCTGCCATATAGGTATCCTCCCTGAGCTTATCTGCACTTCTGCATTGGAAAGGTACCAGTGTGTCTTTTCATGGGTTTTAACCACATGGTTTTCTTCCAAAGTGTTCTTATATGATGCCGAATACATTGTATCATTATCTTCGCAATCAGAAGTGTCCATTACTACCTCTGCAGTTTCAAATCCATCAAAGGTCATACCAGAAAAGCTTTCCTCTCTCTCGGGCCAATTTGATCTTCGGCAAACATCCCACCACTGGATGGGTTCAGCCCTCACCCGTAATTCCTCATCTTGAACTGGTGCTGACTGACTCAGCCCACTTCTAAAACTATCGTCACATGACTCGATCCCTGATGATGGAAGAAGGTCATGTTGAATTAGATGACCCGATGGAGAGTAAACTATCAGATGCTCCATTGCATTACATTTTAACTGAACCGGTTGAAGATTTTTATAAATGGAATTGTAGAAGACAGCCGCAACAGCACCAGATGGCACAGATATTTTTCCGGCTGCAGATGCTGCAGCATTACTGACTGTGTTAAGCCACCCAAAGTTACCATTCTTAATCCTGCTAACTACAGAAAGTGTTACAGGTGGTGGAGGTGGACGAGGTTGCTGATTTGTCATGAAAGATGAAGTTGACCACCAAGGCAATGATAGGCTTGGTAGAAGGGACGGTCCATCACGATAAGCACTCTGTGTATGGAGGCCAACATCACCACCAAAAGGGAATAAGACAAAAATATGGCAAGTTCCCCGTGATGATACAATCGCTACCCACTGACTATAGTGACTAAAACAGATGTCTTGTATGACCTGTGACGAGAAAAAAAGTAAAACAAAAGAATGCAAATGAACAATCAAAACGAGAATGCATTAGTAGTATCAGGTATGGAAAGCATTGACTGCTCACAGCTGCAGTTAGTCCGCGATAAAGCTTGAAAAGATGCACATGAGATGAACTCCAATCATAACATGAAGTATCTGAGGCACTTTGAACACGGGATGGCATTATGCGGAAGACATTTATGTTGTGGCCATGTACAGAGGCAGTTACTAAAAGTGTGCCAGTTGGATCAAAGCAAAGTGCAGATATTGGACTGGTATGAGCTCTAAATTGAGAGACAATGGCCTTTGAAATAAAATCCTTGACAACAACCTGCAGTAGAAACATTAGAAGAATTGTCAACTCATGCAAGGGTAGTGTGTGTGAAGAGCTTAAATTAATGATATGAAGAACACACGAGGGCTGAAATAGTTTCCTCTCAAGCAAGCTGTGAGAGGTAACTCTGAGCAGAAAATTATCATAAAGATGAACACATATTTTTGGTATCACATCTAGCCAATGAAACTAAGTGCGTACGAATTACATGATCCTCAGACTCAGACCAAAAATAATTATTTCACTAATGTGCATCCATAATGGGGCTTTCGAGATCAGCACTCAAGACAGAGAAGGCGCATCCCATTTAAACATACACAAGTCCAAAAGGATACTAAGCATTTCCTCAGTTCGAGTGTCATATCATATGAATTCCTCATGATTGTAATCCAAAGCAAACATAAATAGGAAAACTATTTAGAAATTCACTAACCATCCCTGCATTATCTGCTTCAGATGGATGTGCTGCAGACGTAACCTTCCCAACTTTCCAACTTGAGCTTGGTGAAACAGGAGAGCTAGAACCATCAGGTAAAAGATCTTGATAATATTTAGACAGTGTTTTATATCCAATGTCACCCAGATTTATAATTCCAGCAGCTAACTGTTTACCAGACTCCATTGCATAACGGGCAACCAAGTTCCCACTGCTGGGTGATGTTGACGGACTAACACCTGGAGAGGGTGTAAGATTTTGTGGACTTAACCGACCTGTGTTTGACAAGAGAGGATTGTTTGAAGCATATGCTAACCACCTGGGGCCCACCGCCATTGGACCGTACCCAATGTTCACCCCAACTACTCCTTGTCCTCCTTGAAGCATGGGATAAGTCAGCACGCTAAATTTGGTTTCAAGAGTGATAGCATCAAAGCAGTATATCTGCCACAAAAGCAGCAAGCAATCAGTAACCCTCAACCCCTATCTCCAACTGTAGGCATATTTAAAAAAAACATAAAAGCCTCAGCTATTACTGTTACCCTCTTGCTTTTCCTTTTCTATTCATGTAAGAATGGCATGCAAGCATGAAAACCATATTGTTCATCCATCATTTGCCACGGTGAATGGGCATGGCCCAGAAACACACTGATCTGGCAATCCCCTCCACAGGAGGAAACTTTAGGAAGATTGGCAGTTGAATGTTTGAGTTTCCACCCTTTTTACACAACTACTTTCTTTCCTAAAATACCTCCAGATGAAACATTAAGATAGTGATGAAAATAGAGTTATTGATAACTTGAGAAAAACACTATATTCTAGTGGTGGCGTTGGTTTGGGTGGTGGTGGTTGCGTTTTGATAACACACACTATGATAACATTTTTGTAATAATGAATCAGTCTCGGTGCTTACTTGAGCTGCAAGAGCAACAGCTATAATTCGAGGACTGCATCGTATCATATATACAGCAGATCGAAATCTAAGAACATGCACATAACTGTCAGATTTCAGTGAGTAGAACCGAACAGCAGTAGGAGTGGGAACACCATGCCCTGGTTGAGGTTCACTGGTGGGCACACCCAAATGGCCACCTTGAACCAGACTTGTGCCGTTGTTCTCATCACCTGCGACAACTAATAGCAATGGATGTGATTCTCTATATCCCTCATGGCCCTCTAACTTATCCGGAATGGGTTGCATCTGCAAAAATGTGACTGGACCATCGCGCTTTGAAACCAGTTCTCGGACATTTGAGGCATCTTCAATGTCAACAACTTGAAACCCATTAGAATAACCAAGTAAAAGAACATGTCTGAAGGTCGTTGGACCAAGCTCTAGCTTGTCGAACCCAGCCCATAGCACCTGTTTGAGTAAAAGAACAGTTAAAAGTGCAGATGCAGTGCTGGTTCATTGTGTGTGTGTGTGCGCGCGCGCATGTTGGCAAGCATGCACATTGGAATAACCAAGTAAAAGAACATGTTTGAAGGCTGTTGGACCAAGCTCTAGCTTGTTGAACCCAAGTGGCAGATGCAGTGCCGGCACTTGTGTGCGTGTGCATGTTCGCAAGCATGCGCGGGTCTGTATGCGTGTAGAAGAGACACACAGAGAGCATAATGGCATTTCTTTTCTGAATTATATGGTGAACAAAAACTGCATGGCATAATATATGGTGCAAATCGATGGCTAGTTGGCTACTCAAATTGTTGGAAAAATCCAGTTCATTTCAGTCTATATTTAAAAAGAAAAGAGAAAAAGGTGCATGTGTGGGTTGGTGGTGGTGGTGTTTTTTATTCTATTTTCTTTGGGGTGGGCAGGTTGGGGTTTCCCCTCATGGTTCTCATAACTTTTTTGGTAGGCGGTGAACAAATTCCATTTTAAATTCAGGTTCCCATCAATTTATTGAGTTCTTGGGACTGATCCAACAGGCCTGCAAGTCTTGATTCTTCTATTAGGACCAACTCATGAGTCTGATAAAGCTGTTGCACAAATCTTCTTTTACTCTCACTTCTTCCCAATCTCAAATTTTATCAAGCCAGCACTTGATACATCTTGCAAATTGAAGGAATTTGGACATCTTGCAAATTGAAGGAATGTGACCTCCAAATTAGAGAATGAGTTTCGGTGAATTTACAAATTTCTGTTCGGTTGAGGCTGGCACTCATGTGCAGAAGTTTCGCACGGCACCTACCACGCGAGACAGCCTAGGGGCCCCACATGATCAATCCGAACCCTTAATCCCGCCAACCCACATATATCATGGATTCCACTGGATTTTCACTGATCCAAATTGACTAGACCATTGGATCAAAATAAAACAAAACCATACATATTAACACCGTTAAACTTGAGGACAACAGAGCAAGGGGTTAGGATGATGGGATTGACTAGAAATTTCATATAATGGTTGGCCCATTTAGAAATTCCATCCCCCTCCTAATCTGTGATTGGTGGGGCCCAGGTGACCCAATAGAGTGTCTTGCATGGTCTCCTGTTCGAGACATCCACACGGGAGCATGACCCATAATTCTACAAAATCCCCTTCCAAAAAGGGGCATTTTTACCCACATTCAATAAAAAGCATCCATATTTATTGTCATTCCATTGGATTCAATTCATTGATAACTACACCTTAAAATAGTTAGACATTTAATTAAGGATAACTATAGACAACTAAATTTTTAATCGAAATATAAAATGGTTTTATCCTTGAGGGAAATTTTCAAAATCGGGCCTAACTTCTTAAGACTTTTCAAAGCAGGACAAAATAAAAGACACATTTCAAAAAGGAACTTAAGGGCCTGTTTGGCACTGTGTCATTCAGATGTTCCCGTGTTCCCGGGGAATAAGTAACTAAGAAACGTGTTTGTAGAGATTAATAGTCTGTTCCAACTTCTGATTCCACGGATGATCCTAGGAACATTGCCTCGCTGGAACAAAAATCTTTGAAACGATCTCCCATCATTTTTTTAAAACAGCTCGCTGGAACACCTTCCGTTCCCTAGTTTTGAAAAGTTCCACTCATAAGGAAATCTCTCTCTCCCCGATCCTACCCAGAGTCTCTCTTTGTTTCCTGTTTTGCTTCGAATTGCTATTTCCTAGCATCTCTCTCTGTCTCTCTCTCTACCCAGCTTCTTGATGATGAAGGCAACAAGTGGGTTGAATGATGGATTGGGCTAATCTGAAGGTGGGGAGCAGGATGGGTTGGATTGATTTGAAGCCGGGATCTATGATGGATTAGAGATGAAGATAATAGGTTGGGTAAGGATGGGTTGTGTTCTCTCTCTCTCTCTCTCTCTCTCTCTCTCTCTCTCTCTCTCTCTCTCTCTCTCTCTCTCTCTCTCTCTCTCTCTCTCTCTCTCTCTCTCTCTCTCTCAGCTTATTGAGGAAGAAGGTAACAGATGGGGTGCGTGAAGTGTTGATCTACAAATGGGGTGCAAATGATGAAGAGAGCAGGTTGGATGCTGATGGGTTCGGTTGATCTATAGATGGAATTTGTAATGGTTGGGTTGGATAAAATAGAATGAAATTTATAATTTTTTCCCAATTTCTTAACCCATGACTTGGTTTTAAGCAAAACTAATACAATGGGTTGAATTGATGAAGATGATCTTCACATGAATTTCACCGAGTCTACAAGTGAGATACTCATGATGCAATAAATATAATTTTGGATTTTCATAGGTTGTTGGTTTTAACATTATCAAACAAGTGCTGTAGGGCATATTCTTACCCGCGTATATTTATGAAATGTTACCAAACAAATTCTACCTAGCACAACCTCATCCCAGCGCTACCCAAATCCAGTACAAGATTGGGAACACTGAAGAACAATACCAAACAGGCCTTAAGTTTTCCAAAGTTTTATCAAGAGGAATTTACCCACCAGGTCCCCATAGGACACTATACATCTCTACAGGTACCACGTTTATAATGGACACGGATAAGGGCATATGGTGCGTTTTCGTATTTTTTTTTTGTCGTTTAGTGATATTGTCGATATCGACCACTTTATGGTCGATATCGACCATTCTGCGGGAACCAAAAAAAAAAAAGGGTTTTTCATGATGGAGAAGAGGGGAGGAGGAAGAGGAGGAGGAGGGAGGAGAGGGCATTTGTCTCTCTTGATTGCTGGTGCTGTTCTAGAGCAATACACTACAAATGGGCCAAAAACATTTGACCCTCTCTATCCTTTTTAAGAGGGGAGGAGGAGGAAGAGGAGGAGGAGGGAGAAGAGGGGAGGAGAGGAGGAGGAGGAGGAGGAGGAGGAGGGAGGAGGGAGGAGGGAAGAGTCGGCTCTAAATTTCAGTTGGGTTGCCCATCAATTAGCAAAAGAACACATGCAAATGAGATTACAGATTATACATCATGTTTCTCCTCTTTGCCTCATCACTACCTTTGAGGAATAAACAACCCATCACATGAAACGTGAGGAAATTGATGCATTTTCTAGTGGAAGAAGTTGTGAATTGGACATCTTTTGTTCATTGCAACCTTATCTTCCCTTTTATGTTACTCTGGTCAACAAGTGATTTGGAAAATTCTATGGTTGGCAATTTCATCAGGAAGAGAATTCTATGATTGTCGTCCATGAAATCCGTGAAAACCCTCACCTCCTTCTGACCCAGATCCGTTCATCCTATGCAACACCACCCTTCCCTTCTCCTCCCTCCTCCTCCCCTCTTCTCCATCATGAAAAACCCAATTTTTATTTGGGTTCCCACAGAATGGTCTTGAGTTTGCACGCAAGGTGTTCGATGAAATGCCCAAGACAAAACCGGTGAGTTGGAGCGCGATGATTGGTGGGTATGTTCGTGGGGGGCGGTGTAATGAGGCTGTGGTGGCTTTTAGGATGATGCTGGGTGCTGGGGTTAGGCCAGTCATTGAAGGAAATGGTTCAAATAATTATGCACAACAAGTATTCCTACTTGATGTCATTGCTAGGTTGGTATTTGACAGGATGCGAGTTAAGAATGTGGTCTCATGGAATTCAATGATAGATGGTTATGCTCAGTGTGGAGATTCAGGTGAAGCAATGGCCCTCTTTAGGAAGATGCTTGATGAGGGGGTTAAACCCACTGGTGTTAGTATTATGGGTGCTTTACATGCATGTGCTGATTTGGGTGATCTTGAACAGGGGAGACACATACATTAGCTATTGCTGCGAATCGGACTTGGTTCTGATATTCATGTTATGATATCTCTTAGAAGAAGAAGAAGAAAAGGCAAGAGCTTTTGGACAAGAGAGGAGGAGATGGCGCGAGAAAGAGTTCAGTTTTTCTTTTCTTTTTTTCTCTTTTTGAATGGATTTGCATATGAGAGGGAAAGCTTGTTCTTGGGTAGGAAGGTGGACTATATCTTGTTTTCATTCTGCCTCAAATCATGATCCCCTAAAGAATTTTGTATTTCCAAATGGTGCACTGCTATTGACAAGCATCATTTTTTTTTCTTTATTTTATTATGGTCGATATCGACAATAAAAGTGGTCGATACTGACAATGACTGTAAATTAATGTTTCAGTTATGTGGTCGATATCGACAATAAAAGTGGTCGACACTGACAATGACTGTAAATTAATGTTTCAGTTATGTGGTCGATATCGACAATAAAAGTGGTCGGCACTGACAATGACTGTAAATTATGTCTTTCAGTTATATGGTCGATATCGATAACTATTATAGTCGATATCGACCACTTTTGTGCTTACTATACTTAATTGTGAGAAATTTGTTTCCACCATCATTTGGGTATAACCTGGATCACCAGAACCTTGGTTTTTAACATAGACATATTACATATATTATTTGAAGTTTCTGGTCATTTTCTTAATATATGAGTATGAGTACTTTCCTGCCCCAACTTGTAAGTAATGTATCATTAATTAATTTCGATAGTGATTCGGGGTGGATTTGGAACGGGAGGGGGAAACCCACATCCCGCACAATGTAATACAAATGTTCCACTTGAAAATCCTCATATGCTTGGAGACACATGTAACCATCCCCACTGCTCGAACACCCAATCTTCCAGTGATCTAAAAAACGACATCTCTACAACTCACTTTCTCAAACACCAGTCGAGCTTCGTCCATTCTCATGCTCTGCACATACCCAAAAATCATAGTGGTTTGAGCTGCAACATTTTTATAAGGCATTTGCTCAAGTAACTCCCTTGCTTCATCAAGCTTCCCGACACGAACAAACCCATTAATCGTAGTCGTCCACGACACAGAACTCCTCTCGGGCATTTCAGTAAAAAGCCGATAAGCCTCTTCTATCTGACCATTCTGCACATAACTTGTGATCATAGCATTCCAAGCAATCACATTCCTCTCAGGCATCTGATTGAAAAGGCTCTTTGCCTCAACAATTCGACCACTCCGAGCATATGCACTTAACATAGTCACCCAGAAAATCACATTGGGAGAAGGTACTCTTTGAAAGAACTTCCATGCCGAATCCAAATCATAGACCTGAACATATCCATCAATCATTAAATTCCAAGAAACCACATCTTTCACCATCATCTCATCGAAAAATTCCAAACCCAAACGCATCTCGCCATTTTGGGTATAACCGGCTAGCATCGAATTCCATGAAACCAAGTCCTTCACCGGCATCTCATCGAATAATCTACGGGCTTCTCCAAACCGCCTGTTCTTAGCATAACCCGAAATCAACGCGTTCCAACAAACAAGGTCATTCTTCTCAGGAAGCTGATCAAAGAGGCTCCTTGCCTTTTCCAACAATCCATTACGGGTATAGCAGGTCATCATCAAAGTCCACGAAAAGACATCTCTTTGGGGCATTTTATCAAACAGCTCAGCAGCATCTTTAACTCGATCATTGTGAAGTAGCCAACAATCATTGAATTTCATGAAACCAAGTTCTTGAATGCATATGAACACACTCCACTTCACTATGCTTGATTTTGAAGCCTAACTGCTCTCAATATTTTCACTTTCTATGGGAAACTATGAATCATTAGGGTGAATGTTCACTCACACACACACGTATATCAACATTCCTATGTGCCTCTTATCTGTCTATACGTTTCTTTTGCTTGAACCCCAACCTGTCTTGCACTGCTACATTTTTGAAACATCAAGCCAATCGTCTTTCTTGCCCTGCTTTGCTCTGTTGCTGGACTGCTATTTGTCTGACACATGCCATGGATCCTCATTGGAACTTCAGCTATAGACATCCTTATCCTTAACCACCAAGCAATTTTCCGTGCTTCTCTGCATCACCAGTCATCTTGCTTCCACTTGATCGAATTTACTCCAAGCTCCTCTTCTTCCGTTTGCCCTAACTGAATGATTTAACAGGTTCTGAGATTCCAACCCTCCTGATTTCCACATATGATCTGCCCTCAGCCTATGATGCAGCCCACTCTTTGCCTTTGGGTATCAGTTTCATTTCACATATCACCACCCATTGCAAGCCCTTGAAATGCCTCCAACCATCCTTTGTTTCTACCATGTCCATCTACTTGTACCAAAGGAAACTACTATCTTTGTTCCTTCATCTCTGCTGCAATGCTTGAATGTGGATTGTGGAAGTTCACATAAATAATTTACTTGGCGTGATCCTCCCTCTTCCTTCCCCTCTCCTCCCTCCTCCTCCCCTCTTCTCCATCCTGAATGGTGAAAAACCCAGTTTTTTTTTTGGATTCCCGCAGAATGGTCGATATCGACCATAAAAGTGGTCGATATCGACCATTCGCTAAAAGACAAAAAAAAAAAAAAAAAAGCACATGTAGAGCCTTATTCGTGTCTATGGTAAATACGACACCTCCGAAGTGGTATAGGATCCTATGAGGCCCTACCAGGTAAATTCCTCTTTTATCAAAATAGGCCATCCGGCCATCCTCACCGTTTGGCAACTTTTTCTCATTTCTTTTCAAAATTCCCAAAAATGCCCTTTGGGCTCCCTGTTTCAAAAGAATGGGCTTTTGTTTGCTTTCTGAAAAAGATGCAAAGGGTCTTAAAGCTGATTCAATGAGACATCCACGTGCACTTTTCCAAACAATCTAAAGCACTCATAAGTCATAACATCTATTTGAATCAATTTTAAGTCGAACAGACTCAAAAAATAGAGTCGTCAAATGGCACCCAAGACATAAATCTAAAGAAGCCCTTGCAGCAGAGTCCCTAACTGATGCTTAACCGCTTAGGGACATGTGTATTGTGCATGTGCGCATGTGTGTGTATTTGAGCCCCTTGGAAAAAAAAAAAAAGCAAAAAAAAAAAAAAAAGTTGCAGCAGACAGGAAAAATAGGACATTAATTGAAATGGACAATTTATATAACCAATAGTTCAGGCTTACCCATTAACATTTCCATCCCACTAAACCTAAATGCAAAAGATCAATACTAGAATAACCTACAAGAATCCTAAAAAAGCAAAATCTAGTCCATAAAGCAAGGCAGAAATTCAGACACCTGTGAGGCCTGAGTTTCTAATTCTGCACATTCCCACAAATCCTTCAAATTCAAAAGAAGAAGAAGAAACAGCAAAAACAATTTCTACTCCCAGATTAACTTGACTTGATCACTACTCAATCTCCTCAAAAGGGTCATCCTTCTCCAGAAGGCACCCTCAACAAATCCTAGCTTGTAGAACATATTTAAAATGGGAACAAAATGGATGTTTCAGTAATGTCTCTCACATGTAACAACAATCATTACAAATAATTAATAAATTAAGTAAAATTTTCATAGGAAAGAAACCAATTCGGTATTTTCAATTATTGACTACATCAATCCCAAATCCAAAAGAGGAATGCACCCAATCACCCATCATCACTAGACTCCAAAATAAAAATGAAATCTTGCTAATAGAAGAAAAACACAGATACCAAAACCAATCAAAAAGGCAAGAATCCAAACTTACCTGGTCCCTCTGGTCCTCCTCCGCCGCGGCGATCGATGCCGCAACAGACGCACTAGCCGAGCGCACGGCGGTGCCGGCATTCGTCGACACGGTCTTCAAGCACGACGAGATGATCCTGATCGAATTGGGGAAAAACCCATTGCTCCTACCAACGCCCTTCCCCATCCTCACCCTCCAAAACCCCTCCCTCCGCCGTCTCCCGCCTCTGCCACAACCTCTCACCACAACCCCCTCCGCCTCCTCCGCCCACCCATCTCAGCCTCCCCCTCCCGCCGATCGGAAATACCATCCGACTCCGACCTCTCGCTCGCCGGATTCCGACTCATCAAAACAGCAAAAGGAGAAAAAAAAAACAGAGAGGGGGGATTTTGGTTTCCTCGTTTTCTTCTCTCTTCAGTTCCTTGATTTTGACTTCATTTTCTTTCTGGGATTTGTTGGGATGTTTTTATTACTTGCACTTTTCCTTCATTGAAGGGTTTGAAATCCGAATTTGGAAGTGTTTGGTTTCCGTGTTTTCTCTTTTCCTGGATTTTGAAAAGCTGAGACTGAAATGAGGAAAGACAGGGAAAGAGCTGATAGAGATCCTAAGATGAGATGAGGCCTCGTCTTCTCTCTTTATTTATAGTTCTCGTTTCTGTTGCTGTGGTCCAAGTGAGCATTGAAATTGTGTCTCTCTCGCTTGGGGATCTAATTCGGTAGATTCGGTTCCATGTGATAAGGCCTAACTTCTAGGAGTTTTTTTTTGGTACAAAACTCCCAGGAGTTGGTGGAAGGATATGTCTATTGGTTATCCATGGCCAAAAATGAAAAGACGCAAATTAAGATGAAATCACTGTCAAGTTGTCAAAAATAGTTCTTTATTAATTTTATTATTTTTTGAAAAGTTCATGTCTTTAGAAAACATTTTTAAATTGAAGTTTTTTTATTGGGAAAAAGTTTTTTTTTTTAATTTTTGGTAAATTCTTTTAAAAGATGCTTTATACGTGGCGGACTTTTAGCTTTTTTAAAGAGTTAGGGACGCTTTCTTTTCTATGAGAGTTCCTTGGAATTTTGGAGTTCTTAACAAAAATTCGTTGTTTCTTGAGTGGAGCTCCCGACGTTCACAATTTCAGCTTTTTAAATTGCCGGAGATCCGGTAATTCAAGAATCCCAACCCTCTTACTATGAGTACTTAATTAAATTCGTATATAAAGAATGCATACATAACTGTAGTTTTGGTCATAAATTATTATAGCTATAAAACGGAAAATTTATGAAACTCGAGATGCATAGAATTTTCGGGTAGAAATCTTGATGTGAATGAAATAGGGATTTTGAAAATGACACAATTCATTATCATTTGGAATTTTAGGTATATCTATGAACATGAATTTCAAAAAATGTTTTACATCATACTTTTTAAATGAGAGACTATTGGTATATCTATAAGTGGAATGGACAGATTTGTCTTTTTTCCTTTTTTGGACAAAAATGCCAAAAATAAAATAGTTATTATCTGATTAGATTACAATTAGAAAAGGAGCCTATATATAATTTTTTATTAGAAGCTATTATGTAGATTTCATTTCAATTTTTTCATTTTTATTGTAATGTGATCAAGATGTTCTCTTATTATTGTCAGATATTTGTGACACTGAATCAAACCACATCTTAACCATATAAAATTCCGGACAAATTTGATCCATGGATACAGTTGGATTGAAGGTTCATAGAGAGCAGAGCCACCACGGATCTTACCTTTGGGCACTCTTGTGGGCGTTGTGAGAGCCACATAAATTCAACTGTTGTTTTTTTTTTTTTTGGTAGAAATTTTCAAACTGTTGTTGATGGACTCAAAAAGTGATATGATCTAATGAGATTCTTATAAAAGGGCATGGATCAGATCCATTATTCCTTCTTCCTTTTTCTTTACCCTTTTTTGGGTCAATGTAACTCAAGGCAGTAGATACATGTCCCACCTGATCAGCGGTCCTGATATAAACTGTGCCGTGGGCCACACAAAGTAAGTGGTCAATAGAACCTAGACATATATTAACATGGTCAAAATTGATTTTGGGATGAATGAAACCTGCACAAAATGAGTGGTCTCGAAATGGTAATCTCGGGGACCCATAAATGAAATGTCCACTCGAATTCCATTTGTGGAAGTGGTGGGGCCCAGGCACATGATCAAGTCAGGTATTAAGCGGTGGATTCAATTGAATACTGAATACAGTAGTCCAGAGGACTAGAGATTCAAAGCAGAGAAGGGAATCGTGGGGAGGACGAAGGAACACGGCTCCAAAACCGTTGATTGCGATCAAATCAAGGAAAGAATTAACTTGCGCTTAGCGGTTTAGTACGCCACCCCCACTCTTGGAGGGCCCCACAATATTTGTGCATTTTGATAAGCCAAAATAATCCCTATGAGCCCGTAAGAAAAAGCCGGACAAAATTTTCCTATGTGGTAGTATAGATTTAAACCCACAACATTCAGGTGTAAAAACTGTGGTCTTAGGCCAACTGAGCTATTCTTCGATATTGTTTTGATTTTAAATTACACACCCTTGATAATTTGGGTGTATTTTTTTATAATAAAAAAATTGAGTGAAACAAAATCTAACGATTATAAAAGAAATTATAACCGTTAGATGATATTTTTTTAATAAAAAATACAATCATTAAATTTTAATTTACTCTATTTTTATTCTATTTCATTGCAAACAAACAAGCAAACGAAAGTCTAAAAAAGACATGGGTGACTAGTTTATGTCCATGTTGGATTTTTGGATATGGCTCATCTCTAATGGGCCCACAGACTGGACGATTGGAAGAGAGGGTGCATGGAGGAATATGAAGAGGCATGTGTGATGGGTGGGTTTATTGAGAGGAGAGATTGATTGCAATTTAATTGAGTGATCAGTGTTTGTTTTGGATAACGATTTGGAATTTGAGGAGTTTGTTTTTTTATTGAAAGATGTGGGATGGTGTGCGTACAGGAGATGAAGGGGTGATGGGGGTGCTTCCAACGAGGCACCACGGCTCGTTGGATTGGTGGGGCCAAAAAATTACGTTGGCTATTTGATTCCTACCTTGAAATGTGTTTGGAATTTGAATGAAGTGATTTTTACTGATTTTATATTCGATGCCATGATCATTTGTAGGCAACAAAAGCCGCATATAAATTATAGAGATAACTTGCTTACAGTGCAACAACAGTGGTAGAATAGAAGCATCCATACAGAACCCCAGTAAATCTGATTAATTAATAGAACTTTGTGGTAGTGTTGTTTGGGTTATTGGCAAATCTAATTACATGGGGTTCACTTGTATACATTTTAGAAAAAGACAATGAATCTGTTTGTTTGCATTAAATACATATGAATTTGATTGAACAAGCCAACAAGGTGGTTAAAAATGAAGATCAAAAGTGTATTTTAGGAAAAAAAAAAAGCATTAAATAATATTTTCTTTTCATTATGTTTTCATAAAAGAGAACGTTATTTGATGTTCATTTTTTGAAACTCATTTTTAATCCTAATTTTTTAATTATCCTATGTTTTCAATTTCTATATATTTTAATCCAAAGAAATAAGTACCAGGAGATTTTTCTTTTCTTTCCCTGCTGTGGAGTGAGTATGAAAATGTGTTTGGTATTATAATGCAGATTAAGAATTTCTTGAAATTTTCTTTCATCTGATCTTGAGACTTACAAAAGGTGTAACTTACCAAATACATCCAAACACCGAGGTCACCTGAAAACAAAAGTGTGACGCCTCGGGCGGTTTAATAAACCCAAATGGGCCTTGGCATTTATGAACTTTGTTATGGCACACTGATTCATCCACTTGTTGCACAAATGCATCTAGTCTGAATGACTAATGTTTAACCGTAAACATCACGGTGATGATGTAATGGTTGATCCCATGGCGTTTTTAACTTTTTATTTTTCCTTGTTAGAATTTTGAATCTAATCATCTAAAGGATTACTTTTATCTTTTGAAATTTTCAAATTTTAACCCTCTTAGTCATTTTTCGATGCTCCGGCCAAGAGGATGATTTGAAAATTCCACCGACAGCTTTTGGAGAATTATAAACTCTCCAAACATGATTTCTTTGAAATAAACAAGCTCTTAAATAGAGTCAGTTTTGTCAATGAAGGGTGATTGTCTACACCATCCAAAGGTCATTTTCTTACTCTTTCATAGGTCATTTTCGAGATAATTGCTTATTATATTATACCTGAGACTGAAATTCAAGAGTTTGTCATAATTAAAAGTGGGTCCCATATGCATAACTTTGACTCAAACCTTAACATAAGGTGGAATGTATCTAATCAATTTTCATTGGTAAATAAATGATTATCGATTTGAGGGCTGTATTGGACCTGGCTATGATCTTTTCTTTAAAAAAAAAAAAGGGAATGCAGCACAACAACATAGAAAATCAGGACTCCATAACTATTTGAGACAAATACTAAATTGATTGGGTCCAAGCCTGTATTAAATGACCCATAGATGCATGTGTTAAGCTCAATTGACTGTGACTCGGGTTGCAAGTGAGTGCAAGTCCAATCCAATGCATTACCTTTTATTAAAGGGCTAAATGTGGGCCTGAGTCTCAATCCTTGGTCTTGATTAGCGCCTTAGGCCTTATAATTAAAGAGGCTGTACTTCAACAAGGCACAAATGGGCTGCACTTAAATAAGAGTTGGATTAGCCCGGGGAGGCCCATTAGTTACTCTATCACTTCTACTGTTCTATAGCCTTCTAAGTGAGGCGTGTGTAATTCAAGGGGTAGCTCAGTTGGTCTAGAACCACGATTTGCTCCTGAAGGTTAAGAGTTCGAAACTGCACTACCACACGAGGGTCACAGAGAATTTACCCGGCTCTCCCTAGACCCATAGGGATTAGTTCAGCCCAAATGACTGGAACGTCCTAGTTATTAAAAAAAAAAAAAAAAGCTGAGGTGTGAGGATAGTTTGGTCAATCTATTGGTTTGTATGCTGAGCTGTATAAAATCTATTGATTGATGATTTTAGTTTTAGACTTACCTAATTGTATTGACCTTGGAAAGCCAAAATATAAACTAAGCTTTCATGTCAATTTTGAGGTAAGTTCCTTTTAGCTGTAACACTAATGGCAATGATCAAAAGCTAAAGGAGCTTATAGGCTATAGCCCTACATACTTTTTTGGTTGAATCTACCACAAAACCTTACTTTTTGAAAAATGAAATTTAAGACAAAACGTTTTCTTGTTTGTGTCTCTGTGTGTGTGAAATGTGGGTCTATGTGTTCTTTTGCTTAGTTCTTACTAGTAATGGGTACATGGGACACACCTACAAGGAAAGCAAAATCACATAATTGACATGTTAGATGTCACTTGCCCATTTATTTGTATAGAATGCATAAGAATTCGTGATCAGTTAGCTCCGCCAAGGATATTCAATAGGTGAGGGGTGAGCATATATAACCGTAGACTTTCCTAAAATTAAAATTACTAAAGTGATAACTGAGTTTTTATTTCTCATCTTCCTTCATTCAATTTCAATTAGAGGGGAGACAATTTGATAGTAAGTTTTGAAATTCTCATTTTTATTTTTTGTTTTAATAACCATGTTTAGAAATAGAAGTCTTACAAATTCTATGTATTCAAATGCATAAAACAAACAGGCCATAAGTGATTTTCAATTTTTACCAAAGCTTCCACTTTTTTTTCCGTTTTGCGAATTTTCAAACTATGACTTCTTCTTCTTCTTTTTTAGGAAGTTCTAATTATTATCTTCCATTCCATTATTTCGAACAGCACCCTCTAAAAAGTATTGAATAATTGAATTTCTCCTGTCAATTTGTAGTAACCCATTCTTTTACCTCGACTTGCAATTGACATGAAGTGCCCCTAAATGAAGTTGCAAACCATGGTTGATCATCATCAACACCATCCTTACCATTGAAGAGGTCTCATTCTATCTACTTTTAGTTTTTTTTTTCTTTTTTGGTTGTTACTGAGGACGGCATCCCTGTGATATTTGACCCGACATGAGCCATCAATTGGACCAAACCTCCTCTGCCAAAGCTGAAAAACTGGGGAAGTACCAGCAGATGAGGGACTGAGGGAGTTGTTGGAACCCAACACATGAACAGTAAAGGTCATCAAATCATGAGGTCCCCCCATAGTACAAAATCAGAGGGCTGAAGACGTTAGATTTGATCCCTATCTTGGGTAGATGATCACATAATTCTCACGTCCAACTAACCATTTTGTAGATTTCTGCTGGAGAAATTCCCACAAAGTGGTTTTGACTGATATTGTAGTTCGATCGGTTGGACTAGAGCATATATTCTAATTGAACATCTGTTAAATGTGCCATACTCGACATTTCAAAATTCAGGAGCATCTCACTTGTGCATGCATGCATTCATTTCCGAGTCAAAGTTCGGGGCCTCGGCTATGCATTATTTTATGTAAACCACGTTTTGAATTAGGTCTATCTCACTGTCACGGGGTAAATTTCTCGCCTAAAAATCTTTGCCGTATGGCGTTAAGGACACCAGTCTCTTAACCAGCCAACCAACAAACACACACACAAACAGCACTAAAGGAAGTGGAAGGAGACAATTGCAGACAACACAATACAAATTCAGATCACTTGATTAATTTGGCTCCAGCCCTCTCTTATTAATCAAAACTGTGGGACGAGCCCTTACAAAGAATTACCACTCATAACTCTATGTAATACTCTCATACAAAGATCCCTCTTGAATCTCTGTCTGAACCCCGAAGCCCCGCCTGAGATTATCTCTTAGGCCAACTCCTTTCTCTGTCTTAGTTTCTGTTCTAAGACTACAGTTTGAGACTTCTCTTTGTCTCTACTTGTCTGATTCGGATCTGCAACCATACAGTCCTATTTAAACAAGTCTCTGGCCAATCAAATAGTGCTACCAAGGCTAACTGCCTACCACTTTGCCCCTCAAACAGTTGCCAATGTCTTGCTGGAAATAACCCACAAATGGGCAGTTTGTCTGAGCAGTTGTATGCCACCTGTCATGCTTTTGTTGGTCCAAGTAGTCCTCCACATGTCCAACACACTTTACAGACTAAACTGCCATGGCAGTTTCTCAAACCACCCACCCAAGTGGCTACCACGTCATTCCAAACCAACCAGCAACTGTCTAAGTGAAAAGGCATGCCACACAGCACCAACCGTGTCTTCCACATGGGCTACACCCGCCCCAGCACAAGGGGAATAAACCACCTACATCAATCCAGCACGCCACCATCTCCATTCAGGCCTCCAAGCCCAGGCACGAGGGTGTGGGCCCGATGCACCAAATTCCCAACCGCAACCGAACCAATGCTCAACCGAGGCCAACAGTGCACATCGTCCGTTTTTCCACCCAACAGGCATATCTACTACATAGTAGAGTTTTGTGCCACCCATTATTTCTCACCTCCTGTGTATAAACGTTCGAAAACGACGAAACGAGACTTTCGGGCACTTTCCGGACTCCAATGCACAAATCCTTTTACACAATGATTGTTCAGCATGTTTAACATCCTTTCAATGCATTAGAGATGCAATTGGATGCATAAAACACAAGGTTTTTTTAGGGTCCAAAATCTGCCGCACGCAGTTCCTGCACGACGTCGATAGACAGTTCGTGTAAGCCTCGCAGTGCTTGCACGTTGTCGACAGCAGCACCCGCAGCACCTGCACGACGTCCACCACAGTTCCTGCACGACGTCGATAGACATTTCGTGTAAGCTTCGTAGTGCTTGCACGTCGTCGACTGCAGCACCCGCAGCACCTGCACGACGTCCAGCATAATTCCTACATGACGTCGACAGACAGTTCGTGTATGACTCGCAGTGCTTGCACGTCATCAACCGCAGCACCCGTAACTCTCGCAGCACCTGCACGACGTCCACTGCAGTTCCTGCAAGCCTCGCAGCATTCACACGACGTCGTTTACAGTAACACCAGCACGCGAACAACATCCCTCGCAGCAACACAGCAACGTGCACGCTGCCGTCCACACAGCACGACTGCTACACACTCCACGTGCAGCATGTTGCTGCACACTCCATATGCAGCACAGCACGTCATGCACACTATTCACTGCATAACATTGATAGGCACTAACATCCATCGCACCAACGACCGAATGGTAGAAATCATCCGTACCAAGGGACCATTATGCAGTGTTTAGTTATCATAGCACAGTCCATATGCACCAATGGATTGTTTGTGCAGTAGTTAGGTCTAGGACCACCAATTCCACTGCACCATCTGCGCACCAACGCAGTGTGACCATTTTAGGGGCTAACAAACCTCCCCCATCTGATCCAATAGTCGTCCTCGTCTGGTGATTGAAGAAAGCCACATCTTCCTTGAGTCTTCTTCACCTGTTGTTACAGACTCCTACTGCCTATAACACAATAAAATATGCTAAATGCACCTACACTTAGTCTTTAATACATCATTCAAGTGCTTATACCCAAAAGGTACATGAATAATGAAAATTACAACTGTTTTACATGAACAAGTACAATAAGATACCCAAGCCACTCTACCTAAGTCATCTTCTGCACCCCCAAGTCCATCTTCACAGTCAGTCAGCAATCATTTGCTGTGTGCATCGACTCCAACCGAGACACTCCTTTTTTTCAACACTGCACCAACAGTGTTTATTGGTTCAAAATCATAATCAAATAGCCCCTACTGTTCTAGACTACAATCTTCTACAAGAACCACCCTTATCTCCTTGATAAGTTTCACCTTCTGGATTACCCAAAAGACTGGAATTTGTCCACAAAACTCCAATTTTGATGCCACCAAACACCACAGTCAAAAGTATTTACTGTGTGACGCCTCCTTCTCCAAGGCAACTCAACACCAGGGCCTGGTTAGTGATCCTCAGTTGACCAACAGAAACCCCACAATCCTTCGTTATAGTCCACTCCACGGACAACAACTTCCTGCAGATTGATATTCATTCTTGGTCTCAATCACCACCAAAACCTTGGGGAAAAAGCCTGTTAGGTCCCACCTAACAGTTGTATGGGACTCACCCTTGCAGGTATCTCTCCCGGTTCAGCAACTATGGCATTCAGACTCTCCTTCTTAGGACAATCCCGTGCTCGATGCGATCCTTGGCAAACGAAGCACCCAAAGTTGGCCTTTGCAGGCTTTCCATGTTCCCCATTGCCATTGGACTGTTTGTCCTTGCCATTATCACCGTTTCTGTTCCTCTTTTTCCCATTCTTTGAACCTTTCGACTTGGACTTCTCAGCGTCTGAGGCCTCTGCCCATTCAGACTTATAGTCCACCAGTGCCTCTGCTGCAGCAATTGCAGTAGGCAAATCTTTCACATTCTGGCGTCGCAATTCTGCCTGAGCCCACCCCTGCAGACCAGTCATAAAAGTAAACAGTTTGTCATCCTCAGACATATTTTTCACATCAAGCATGAGAGAGGAGAACTGTTTAACATATTCTTGAATTGTGCCAGTATGTTTGAGTTTTCTTAGAGCTTCACGTGCCACCCAGGCCACGTTACAGGGTAGGAATTGATCCTTCAATTCCTTCTTCAGATTTTCCCACAATGTGATCTCTGCACGACCTGCCTCTTGGTCGTTGTCTACACACGTTCGCCACCAAAGCTTCGCGTCACCAGCAAGATACATGCTAGCAATAGTCACCATTTCTTCCACGGAGTATGAACAGCCTTGAAATACTGTTCCATATCCCAAAGAAAGTTTTCCAGATCCTTTGTGCTCCGAGCACCAGAGAAGGGTTTCGATTCAGGAGCCTTGACCCGTCTCTTCTCCGAACCAGCAACCGAACCATGAATGGCCCTCTTCACCAGGGTCAATTCACTATAGAGGGAATCAAACTGTTGTTGCCCTTGTTCCATCCAAGACAGGATGTCTGCACGCAGTTCCTCCAACTGTGCAAATCGATCCTTTAGCAACTCCTCAATTGATTCCGTCTTCTCAGCCAACATCGTCAACCTTAGGCCAAAGGTAATTTGCTGAGCGTTTGCATCATTCAGGCCTTCGACCTTCTCTTCCAGACGAAGAACGTGCTCTCGAACTTGTTCCAGCGCTGACTTTGACATGATCAGCGGACTGAAATTACTCCTAGTTTACCAAAAGTGAGGCTCTGATACCAATTGTCACGGGGTAAATTTCTCGCCTAAAAATCTTTGCCGTATGGCGTTAAGGACACCAGTCTCTTAACCAGCCAACCAACAAACACACACACAAACAACACTAAAGGAAGTGGAAGGGGACAATTGCAGACAACACAATGCAAATTCAGATCACTTGATTAATTTGGTACCAGCCCTCTCTTATTAATCAAAACTGTGGGACGAGCCCTTACAAAGAATTACCACTCATAACTCTCTGTAATACTCTCATACAAGATCCCTCTTGAATCTCTATCTGAACCCCGAAGCCCCGCCTGAGGGCCCGTTTCTTTTCTAGAATTCCTGGAATTCATGTCTGGTGGCTGTCTGGGATTTGCAAATGCTGGAATTCTGAAATGCTACTGAATTCTGTCATTTCTGAATTCCCTGTTTTTTTTATGTCTGAATTCCTGTCTGAGAATTCATGAGTTCCTGGATTTTCTGAATTATTTGTTTCATAACTATAGGATTTCTGAGTTACTCCTGTATGTACTGTTTATATACCAATTTCACAATTCAAGCAGCAAAAAATTAAAAATTAAAAATTAAAAACAACATCCATGCAAAAACTAATCACATGTCCATGAGCCAAACAAAATAAAATCACATAATTAGATAAGAACAAACAAAATTGGCATTTTTTATGAACTAATGGGGTCAGGTAGTTAATCCACTAATAATATATTGTATCCATGATTAAAATAAATCCAAAACAAATGGTCCCAGCCATCACCCCCCTCTCTACTAATGCACCACATGGCATCTCCATTCAACTTCCTACTTTTCCTCTTTTATTCCCATGCACCCTTAGACCACCATACAGTCACTCATCTCTTTCCTCTCTTCTTTTCATTGAAGAACAAGGTTCTGTAACACACGAATGCTTCTCGCCTGGGGTTAGGAAAATAGAGAAATCGTGGGCCCCACTGATCAAGGGCCCACGATCAACCCTCATCATCCAGGTCGCCCAAGGCCCCACAACAGATCCTAAGGTCCTGATTTGGCATCAAGTGATCCTACTGGGCCCACAACCTGATGTTCAAATAAGAAAATCCATTTGTGAATGACGCCCAGTACTGTGAAATCCTAAGATGTGGGGTCAGATGGGACCCAATCCCCATGGGTCCACCACCATCAGGTTCGCCCCTGGGTCCACTATCAGATGTGGGGTCCGGATTTCCAAAGGTGGCCCACAGTCCAAGTCGCCCCACTATATCCGTCGTGACCGTTGAGTACAAGAGAGAGGTCAGCCGGAATTCCTGCAACTATGGGTTTTTGGAAATCCAGATGGAGAGGTGGGATTTGAAAATACTTGTTTTTTGGCATTTGGAAATACTGGAATTTCGGAATGCTATGAATTCTTGCCAAGAAACACTGAATTCCTGACAGGAATTCCGGAATTCCCAGACAACCGGAATTCCTGTCAGGAATTCCAGAGAAAGAACAGGGCCTGAGATTATCTCTTAGGCTAACTCCTTTCTCTGTCTTAGTTTATGTTCTAAGACTACAGTTTGAGACTTCTCTCTATCTCTCCTTGTCTCTACCTGTCTGATTCGGATCTGCAACCATACAGTCCTATTTAAACAAGTCTCTGGCCAATCAAACAGTGCCACCAAGGCTAACTGCCTGCCACTTGGCCCCTCAAACAGTTGCTAATGTCTTGCTGGAAATAACCCACAAATTGGCAGTTTGTCTGAGCAGTTGCATGCCACCTGTCATGCTTTTGTTGGTCCAAGTAGTCCTCCACATGTCCAACACACTTTACAGACTAAACTGCTATGGCAGTTTCTCAAACCACCCACCCAAGTAGCTGCGACGTCATTCCAAACCAACCAGCAACTGTCTAAGTAAAAAGGCATGCCACACAGCACCAACCGTGTCTTCCACATGAGCTACACCCGCCCCAGCACAAGGGGAATAAAACCCCTGCACCAATCTAGCACGCCACCATCTCCATTCGGGCCTCCAGGCCTAGGCACGAGGGTGTGGGCCCCACGCACCAAATTCCCAACCGCAACCCAACCAATGCTCAACCGAGGCCAACAAGGCCATTCCTAGTGTATTCCGTGCATATCATGTGCCAACAGTGCACACCATCCATTTTTCCACCCAACAGGCATACCTGCTACATAGTAGAGTTTTGTGCCACTCATTGCTTCCCACCTCCTGGGTATAAACGTCCGAAAACGACGAAACGAGACTTTCGGGCACTTCCCGGACTCCAATGCACAAATCCTTTTACACAATGATTGTTCGGCATGTTTAACATCCTTTCAATGCATTAGACATGCATTTGGATCCATAAAGCACAAGGTTGGTCGAGGGTCCAAAATCTGTCGCACGCAGTTCCTGCATGACGTCGACAGACAGTTCGTGTAAGCCTCGCAGTGCTTGCACGTCCTCGACTGCAGCACACGCAGCACCTGCACGATGTCCACCACAGTTCCTGCACGACGTCGATAGACAGTTCGTGTAAGCCTTGCAGTGCTTGCACGTCGTCGACTGCAGCACCCGTAGTACCTGCACGACGTCCACCACAGTTCCTGCACGACGTCGACAGACAGTTCGTGTAAGCCTCGCAGTGCTTGCACGTCATCAACCGAGCACCCGCAACTCTCGCAGCACCTGCACAACGTCAACTGTAGTTCCTGCAAGCCTCGCAGCATTCACACAACGTCGTTCACAGTAACACCAGCACGTGAACGACCTCCCTCGTAGCAACACAGCAACGTGCACACTGCCGTCCACACAGCACGACTATTGCACACTCCACGTGCAGCACGTTGCTGCACACTCCATATGCAGCACAACACGTCGTGCACACTATTCACTGCACAACATTGATAGGCACCAACATCCATCGCACCAACGACCGAAGGGTAGAAATCATCCGTACCAAGGGACCATTATGCAGTGTTTAGTTATCATAGCACAGTCCATATGCACCAATGGACTGTTTGTGCAGTAGTTAGGTCTAGGACCACCAATTCCATCGCACCATCTGCGCACCAACGCAGTGTGACCATTTTAGGGGCTAACAATCTCACTCTCTCTGAGTCGCGGACATCATGTTGATTCCCTTGTGGGGGCACACCTGGGGCAATATTAAGTATTATCCCCTTGATCCATTGTGCACAAATTTAATGATTTTAAAAGGCATAATTTTTTTGGAAATTCAATTCAATTGTACAAATTTAGGCTCGTGCCAATTCATGGGGAAGGGTAGGTAGTGAGTGCGAGGAGGTTGGATTAATCACCATCAACAAGGACGGGGCGCAACGACTCCAAGATGGGTGTGTATGCATGGTTGTTTCTCACAAGAGTGCCCGTGTGTTCTACTAACATTTACCTCCTCACGCTTACTAAATCCCCCATGAATTAGCACTCATCTAATCACTGCTCAGATGAGTTTAGGTGAGTGCCAAATTAGGGTGAATGCTAATCATGAGTGAGGGGGTTGAATTTTTCATCGGGTGTATCCCACGTGGTGGTAAAAAAGTTATCTCAGTCAAATATGTGAAAGATATCTTTTAGTATAACATAGCCCTATGTTGAAAACACCATTTTATTATTGAGAAATCTCTTTTTTTTTTTAATGAAAAAATCACAGATATTGGAGACACTTGTATGAGGGCAAAATTTATGTGGCCGTTTAATTGGGCAAGATACCGTTTTGACATTTTGGGCACATGGCTGGGTTGAGGCTGGATGTTATGGCCCTAGAGTCAAATGGGCTGCACTGCACCTATGCCAATGTTTTAACTTATAGACCCGACTAAATGCCTCGGACTAGCACAACAAGTTCAACACCAGCAGGTTTATAGTATGTTTAAAATGCATGGCACTGGATCATTCCTTCAGACATCTTTTATATAATCAGTAGAGGCGATTAAAATAAAATAATTGCATGATAACATTCATAAATCATCATGATTTCATTTACAAATGAACAGGAGAAGAGCTACCAAAAGTGATAAGTCCATACTTAAGAATGTGCATGCCTTTCAGCGGATGTCCGACTAATCAATCCCTCAAAAACCGTGTAAAGATCTTTATTATCTGACCCAAAAATTTCATCAGCCTTCCGAAGGGTTTCCTGAAAATGGTGTAACAGAGGCCTCTAGATTATGATGATTTCAACATGGATACGCCAAAATGCAATGCAACATGGATTGAAGGAGGGAAAAAAGACAAAAAAGAAATAGAGAAATGGTTGAAACCATTTACCTCTCTTGTTTGCTTGTGTGCATTCAGTTCTTTGACATTGGCTAGGAATGCACCAAACTGCTCATATGACAAGCGGCTCCTGAATGAAGTGAAAGAACGAGATTACGAGCAATCATTAATTACTTGATAAGCATGCTGTTCAACAGAAACAAAGAAAAAGAAAAAGAAAAAGAAAACATTTGCCTTATTGAGCACCTGTGGATTATGCATATGCCTTTTCATTAAAAAATCAGATGCATAATCCACAACCGTTGAGGTTCATGGACAGTTTTTAGTACTCGCATCTAAGCAGCAACTTTATGGAGAACATCAGACTTTGAAGGGCAGTGCAACCACAAAGGTACAAGGGACTCGTGGATGTGCAGCTTTGTAGATTCATATTTATTAGGATTGGGTCAAGTGCATATATATGAAGGTATGATGATCTTTATAAAAAAACAAATAGTATATTTGTTCTATGCATATCAGTAAATGGTATATACAGATGGGAGTCTCTCAGGAAAACCGGGTCCATCTGGAGTGGAAGGATTAATCAAAATGACAAAGGTAAATTGCTTTTGGCTTTCTCTGGCCTGTTGAGTGTTGGAGATTCTAGCTGGGTGGAATTGTTGGCAATAAAGAAGGATTTTTTTTTTCCTGAATTCTTGCTCGGATTCATTGGAAATTCAGGCAGATTCAGAAAATACTATTTGGTGGGCATGATGAATTACCTCAGTGGAGAATGATAAATACCATGAATGAGATTCTTCTACTATCCACAATAGCTGTTTCAGTTGCACATATTCTAAGAGAATGGAATATGGAAGCAGATCAACTAGCAAAGTTCAGGGTGTTTGGATCAGAAAAGGTAATTGGAAGCTTCTCATCCTCCTAATTTTCTGTAATATTTTGGTTCAACTGTTTGCAGTTCAGTACATAAGATCATTGGACTGCCTTGATCACAGACATACTGATTCTAATTTTTCTATTAATAGTTCTTGGTTGTCTCTTAATAACAATACACAATAAAAAAAAGTGTCCTGTGCATACCGAACTTGGCGAAAGAACTCTTTGCCATCAACTCGGCTTCGTCCTACAAGAAGTAAATAATGTAGATTAGTGGAACAACCATAAACATAGCCAATATTTAATCATACAGTACAGACACAAACAAATTTTATATTGATTTTATTTCAAAGTACCAGCTTCAAGACTCCAACAGAGTTGTTAGTTGCAGTGACAATCTTTCTACAGCATCAGTTTCCCCAAGTTTTAGCATTTAAAAAGTTGAGAAATAAACATGCTCACCACATATTTTGGGCACTGTTATTTAGGTCAAATGTTATGTACCCAGAAGGCCCACATTTCAATGATCCAGATCATTCATTTAGTGAAACCAATCATGTATGAATAATCTAAGATGCATAAGTACAGTTTATGAGGAGTTCAATTTGGCATCAATGGCCAATTTAGCAAATTCCAAAAGTGGAGCTTTGGATGGGACACAAATTTTGAACTAATAAAATAAATCTCCATTTTTCAATATAAAATAATATGCAAAAGAAATCAATAAATAATAATTTACAACCTATACCAAAAACAAATCAACCAATCAACACCAAATGGATGGCATAAGGTTGGGTGATGATGGTGACTTAAAACAATTAAGCAATTAAGAATTCCAATATCCTTGGGTGGAATATCCCCCACTAGCGGTCCAAGTCTCCATAATGTTGGTCACCCAACAACGTTTACCTTAGGAGGGACATACCAGACAGCAGGGTATTACTATGGGATCCATCGGGGCATCTCTTGGCAAACTTTTTCTTCAAGACTATAGGCAACTGTATCTGGCTTATTCTCTTATATGGTATAATCTTCTCCCAACCAGGGTAGAAGCCTTTTGCTGGTAAGAAATCGCCAACAAGACTCTGACAAAGGATAGCATAGTTTTGTTGGACCATGTTCCCAACCTCCTCCTTATTTCTCTGATGACTGATTGGCTCCTCTGTCTTTTTTATTTCTCTGATGACTGTATGGATCCTCCCTCTCTGGACAGACCATGTTCCCAGATCTCTAGATGGAGCAATCCTAACCCTTTATTTGAGCGGCCATAAATAGACACATTGTAAAGACAGAAAGAGATGGTTCATATTCGACAAATAGACCATAGCCTTTTGCTGGGTTACTTTGGGCAGGGTCTCCTATACTGGGTTCCATCAGTAAATGCCTACAGCATCAACTGGCAGGCACATCAAAGGCTTCAACAGTCAGAGTCATGCTTAAGATCTTTCCCTATTCTGGCAGACAAGCATGAAGAACAACTGACCTCAATCCAGTACAAGAAAGAGCACATGAATAATCAAAGCTTAAAATCCACGGAAAAAAGTGGTATATAGGTAAAAACAAGGCCAATCCCATGGAAGATCGGGCTCAAAAGCGTTACAAATCAGCCCATTTGATTGTCGGCTCCATGCTTTATTGATCATGATGCAAGTTCCAGTATCTTCATAGTTTTAAAGAAAAGGAAAACTTAGCAATTATAAATCATAATGAAGCATTCAGTTTTCAATGTTAAGTAACAATTATAGGAAACAGTACATGAATGATCAGTACATGAAACAATTATAAGAAAGAACAATTAAATAAAGATCCAGTTTTCAATCATGACTAATAAACAGGGGTGTTCATGGAGGCACAAGCCCAAGACCAGCCCAGCCTACATTGGCCTGGGCTTGGGACATAGGTTTTACTACTTGGGCCGGGCCCTATTTTTTATTTGGGCCTGATTAATATGTGGGTCGGGCTTGCATTCAATGGTAGAGAGCCCAAGCCGGCCCAGCCTGACTGTAAAAAAAAAAAAGAAAGGTAAGAAGAGACCAAGATGGGACTTGAACACATAACACCTCACACAGGAACGGTAGCAAAACCAATTGAGCTATTGCCTGGGATAGTGTAAAAAACCTTTTTTTTTCCTTATAATGTTAGCTCGGGCCAGACTCGGGCCTATTCTTCTTCAGGCGGTCTGGGCTCGAGCAAGACAGTTATGGCCCAAGTCGGGCTCGGGCTGGGCTTCGGCCAAGAGTTTGAGAATCAGGCTCGGTCCAGGCTTGAGCCAAGAGTTTGAAAGATTAATCAGCCCAGCCCCTAAACACCCCTACTAATAAAGTATGCTTTACTAGGGTTGCGATTGGCTATATTTAGGGGTGTTCATTGGCCGGGTTGGGCCGGGCGGAGCAATATCCACGCATAGCCCTATTTTTAATCCACATGCCCAAGCCCGACTTGGGCCATGAGGGCTTGGCCCAAGCCCAGCCCACCTGAAAAAAAACTAAGCCCAGCCTGGAACGATAACGACTTTTATAAAACAAAAGGCAACTATTAACTAACTCAAGCTGTAGCCTACCTGGTTGGGTTGTGTGTACCCATGTGAAAGGATTGCGGCAAAAACTTTATTTTTGCTTTAAATTGTGTGTATCATTCAAGCTGGGCTGAGCTTCGGGCTCTTTGCCACTAAATCCAAGCCTAGCCTGAATATTAACCTGGCCTAGGTTTTAGGTCCAAGCCCGCCCAGCGTACCAAAAACTAAGCTAAACCCAGCCAAGAGTGGGTTGGGCTTGGGATGGACCGATCCATGCACACCCCTTGCCAAATTCATGCCCAATCAGGTCCTTCAGTTATCTCATCCTTGAAATTCAGCCCAGGAACCACCCCATTTAGTAAGAAAGCCTAGGCCTACTTGGGCTTGGGCTGGACCTCAAAAAGAAAGATACTGGACGTGCGCACAAGGATGCGACATATCCTAATCGGACTTGAAAGCGTGCACAAGGATGCGACATATCCTAATCGGACTTGAAAGCGGCACAAGGATGCAACATATTCTTATCGGGGTTGAATGCCAAGACAAGGCATACATGGGCTAAACACAAGTCCTAGCCCATCACATGTGAGGTTCAAAAGCTTGCCAAACCAGCCTAATTGATTGTCAGGCTCATGCCATACTGGCCATGATGCAAGTTATATCATCTCCAATTCTCCGTAGTTTGAGTGAAGGAACAATTAACATGTAGGACTGTAGATACAGTGTTAGTAGACATAAGAAAGGTCAAAGAACTAACCAGTTTGCGATCCAGCATCAAGTGAACCTGACAAGGAGCTGTGATGACTTGATGGCATGGAAGAAAATATTGAAGATCTATCATCAAACATACTCCTTGAAGTTGAAAATGAAATTGAGTGTCTTCGCGGTGACGTTGATTTTGACGATCTTGTAGGCGACACTGCTGCAGAAAACCTTGGTGGAGAATCTGGAGGAGTAAGCCTCGGCGTGCTGCTGTGGGATGCTAACAGAAAGCCATGTGATATGCCATGCTTTAAGGCTGTCAAGATATAACAACAGTGAGGAGAAAGCAAAACATAACATACACTTCACTTAATAACAGATGCAGTATCAGATCTGCATACCATCAGTCTCAACCAAGCCACCATCTACTGAAAATGTATTTCCCATTTCTGACAATTGAGTCGGTATCAAAGGCGGTCTTAAACGTAGTGAAGCATCCTCTTCTGACAGAATTTGTAAAGTTCACTTTAGTATATCGTGTCATAGATTTTCTAAATTATACCTTGATGCGAGATATATAATCAGTTATAGAAACTCTTGATGAAAACAGGTTGTTTCGAAAATATAAAATCATAGATTGTAAGATTAGCTCAGCCATACAAATTTTACATGTGGGGAGTCGGGGACAACTCATTGATGACCAAACCATTCGTGTGAGCACTCTCATGGATGGGAGATTCCACAAGAAAACCCTAAATAGAATAATACCAACCATCCAATTTTTGCAGTGCTGCTTCTTTTATATTGTATAGTGTATACTTCTAGTAAAGGTAGGTTTTCTTTTCTTTTCTTGTTTCTGTTGCTATGTATACAGTATACTTCTCCTATACAGGACACTTGTACTTTCACAATCTAAATACTTTCTATATCAATTAATTCACTGTTACCAATAAAAAACAAATAAAAATGGAAAAGCAGTTTTACATGTAAATCACTGGCCATACTTGTCTATTTGCAAGCCATTAATCTGATAGCAAGGATAGTATAAAAGGTAAGAATGAGCTTTCGGGCCCACCATATGAATGGCTTATAGACGGGCCCCTACTGTACCCTTGCTGGTCACAGTAAAAAGGAGAAAAATTCTCTTATTTACAGAATCACAATATACCTCCAAGTTATTTGAAGATAGCTTAATGTCATTTCAGCGACCTTAATGATAAAGAAATGACTACAACACATGTGAGATATTTAACAACGACTGAATTAATTAAGTAGTAACATAACACCTCCACGGGTTGATCCGGATGAAAAACTGCTGCTGTTTGGTATCTGCTGCGACGCAACACGAGGAGCTCCTGCCTGCTACATATGGAAGATTTAATTAGACCAATCTTTCACCGAATTGCACTAGTCCAAATCTTCTCAGAGTATGAAATGAATTAGAAACAGTGAAGTGAGTGCCTACACCTTAAGCAAACACTTAAAATCAGTAAATATGGGACCACAAAAATTCACAAGAAATTTTCAAAAAGGTAACTTACAGAATTGTCTTCCTCCTCTTGAAGGGACTGCATGAGTGTTTTTCTGAAAGTCTCCAACTGCAGACATTATTACAGTAAGATCCCATGTTATGAATGAGAATGATTATACAATATCCGTTAGCACTGTCTCATGTTCTATGATAGGCACTATAAGTACATGCTGCATTTGCACATCTAGCCTAAAAGCAAACAGCAGACTTATTCCAGTAGAACAGCACATGCAATTTCATCGAATAATTGTAAAAATGAGTGTTAGCAGAGATAATAATGTTGAGACGGATATAATGTAAAACTAGCAAAGATAGAATTGGAAATGTGCGCATTTAGGGGTATTTAGGGGTAGCATCAATAAGTCATAAATTAAGAGAGGCTCTTTTGAGATGATTTAGGCATGTCCAATACAAGCCAACAACGGCACCGATAAGGAAAAGTTTCTATATAGGTTGATGGTCCTCAAGGAAAAGGGGTAGGCCAATGAGAACATGGATGAAAGTAGTAAAGATAGATGTGAAGAAGTGTAACCTATCCAGGGATGAAGAAGTATTGAGTACTATGATGTTGCTGAAAATAATGATGACTAAAAATGAAAAAATGTCACTGATTCTCATTGAAGCACAAAAAATAGACTTACATTCTTTTCCTTACGATCTTTCCAAGTAAGTAATGAATAAACGGAGCATTAAAATTGCCTACATAATTATCAACGTGTGTGTCCTAATCCAAGCCACCATGAATGTAATTGTTGAGGACATATATGATTTTACCTCAAATTACAATCAGAGTGAATATTTTTAGCAGAATGAATTTTTGGTGGTGCAGAATGCAGATAAAAGGAATCACCAAATATCTAGTTAAAGTTTGCTTAACTTAAATTCACAAGGTGGACCACAAATTTCAGGCTAGATAAATGCAATACAGTTCCCACCTAATACAATTCCCATTATTCTGTTTTGCAGTCTGTGTTACAATCTGTTCTGCCAAAACATGCACTCCACTTGCAAGAAGCAATTGTGATGACATCTAAAAGCACTCTAAACAATTTTAATTCACAAACTGATTTGCCCAAGTTAGTAAATTAGGGAATCAATACCAAAAAAAAAAAAAAAAGGCCAAGCAAATCCCTCATATCAGGTTCACTAAACACTCCACAAATCACAAACTACAAAGTACAGACTCAACTCTACCATCATGATGCTGAAAGAAACACAAACGTGGACATCTACTTGAGATATCAAGAAACACCCAGATGGGTAAGGTCAAAATTACCCAGTTAAATCACAACAGCTTTATCAAAACATTATCCATACACATCAAAACACACAGGCATATATGAATTAAGTACATATTCATGATTGGGACGCCCCATATATCATCACCTGAAGCAAATCATCCACATATAAATACATTATCCCAATAAAACCATCTACCAATCAAATCCCAATTCATTCAAAACCCACAAAAAAAAATTCAAACTTTACTCCAACTACTGCGTTTCTATAAAAATAAAAACCACCCCAGAATCAAATTCAATCAAATAAGGAAGAAAAAAACAAAGCAGGAACTGAACTTCCATACCTTGGAAACGTCTCTACTGAGCTTCTTCACAGTATTGGAAAGGGAAGCGTTCTCTCTCAACAGACTTTCCTGCAAACAAAGGAAACTCTCAGAACTGAACCGACGCAAGAAGACAAAAAAAAAAAACCCGGGTTCGGGGCCGGGTTGGTTTTTACCTTCTGCTCGACCGCCCGGGCGAGTTCGTCGGATGTTTCGGAGAGAGAGGCGTCGAGGGACTCGATCTGAGCTTCCAAGTCGGCGATGAGGTCGTCTTTCTCGGCCGCTTTTTGCCTGAGACGGGACGTCTCGGATTCGAGCTTGGAGACACGTGTCGCGAGGGCGATGGAGGTGATCTTGCGGGCCACATCGAGCTGCTCGAAGGGGTCTGTGGGGAGGACGGACAGAAGCGGGTCGGGTAGGCCGAAGTCCGGAACGGCCGGTTTATCGGTTGACTGCATTTGTTTATTGGGAAAAGGAAATGGAGGGCTGTGGCTGATGATGAAGAGAGAGAGAGACAGTTTTTTTTTGGGAAGATGGGATTGGATGGAGTGGAAAGGAGAGAGTTTTGTAAGAATTTTTTTGTTGGATTGGATTTGGGGAATATGTGGTTGGTGTTAGATTTGATATGGATGGGAGTTGTTAAATTTGAGACATGTACACATTGGAGAGAAACTGGTGGGGTTTAGTAAGTTTCCCTATTGCATAGTTTCTTTTACTAGGTGAATATACTCACATCCAGACACAAATACAGGTTTCTAACCAACCTAGTTACATAAATAAGTTTATGTTTTCTCATATCCACAAGTTTATGTTTTCTCATATCCACATGCAAACACAAGTTTCTAACGAATGCAGCTACATAAACAGGTTTAAGTGTTCTCAGGTGCATTTTTTTTTTTTTTTTGTTATAAATGTGCTCACAATACAAGTTTCTGACCGATACGGCTACAAATAAGAATTTTTCCATAAGGTGATATTCATTTAGCCAACAATAAAATAAGGACTTTTCATCGTAAAAATTCCCTTAGACTCTTAATAGATAAAAAAGGACCTAAAACTTCGTTAGTAACAAGATTGGACTTCCCTCCACATTTTATCCTTTTTTTTTTCTTTTTTGCACTTTTGCGCTAATGATATCGCTGCTTATTTCACTACTACATACATATGGACTTGAGTTTTCTTTTCTCATTTGTTATCTTTTCATCTTAGAAGAGAATCTCTACAACATTTTCATTTTAGAATCCATTTTTAGCTTCGATGGATTTATTTTTTTAAACAAAGGTTTTTTTTTTTTCAACTAAAACTTGAAAGGTGGTATCTATATAGTGGTTTCCATGTATTGTTTATTCATATTTTTTGCTCCATTAAAGAGTTTGTTGTGCCATACTATAGAGGTTGTTGGAGTCGTTTTTCTTTCTCTAATGTCATATATGGACATTGGCATTGACATTGTCTAAAATGTGCAATAACTTACATTCATCAATGTGTGTAAAAGCTTAGATACGAATGTGCAATAGCCTACTGTGAGCATAGATATCGTTCTTTGTGACAATTAAAAGTCACCGAATAGATACAAATCTGAGACTTAGCTTGGTACAAGCATAGACATCGCTACTCATAGCAATTAAAAGTTAATGAATGGATGTCATTCTGGGACTGGTAGCCCGTGTTAAGCATAGATGTCGCTGCTCATATGAGGGTTTGGAAAAAAGAAAAAAACCTTTGATATTCAATGATCATCACGAAAGTTCATTCCTACAATGATCAATTGACTTCAATCTTTATGTCTAACCAAGCTAACAACCATTTCAATTTTGCACTTACCATTTGATTCACCTCTACATTCATTGCACGTAAATGCTCTAAGAAAAAGGATTCTTCTATAAAACGACTTTACGTTTTAGGAAATCAAGTTCTACTTCCACGCAACAACTTCAACCAATGCTAAAATCACAAAATCACAACTTCAACTATGCAACAACGCACTCCCATCCATCATTAAACATCTCCCGATTATCAATCCAAACCATTCATCAAATTAAACCTAATCTAGCATACTAGCATGAAGCCCCTGTGCATCGCACAGGTTAAGTCTTGAATATTCATTGCTTAATCCACGTCTGCATATACAAAATAAAGGATTCATATGCATTTACGCTCATTTTGAATACTAAATAAAAACTTTAAAAATAAACTTAACTTATAGAGTCGGAAGGCATCCCTTTGAATTGGGTTACATCCACACAAATAGGCTCAAGAGACATTTTATTGAAAATGCACATATTTAGCCCAAGAGACACCTTTTATTGGAAAGGCACTTATTATGTGTTTTTGATATGACACATCCACAAATGGGCCTCAATAAGCTGATGTGGTTTCTCCTAAGGCCAGAATTGAGAGTTTTTTAAGGTTTTTTTTGCAACCAACATCCAGCTTTAAAGAGAAAGAATTATATTCCATTTTTCAATTTGAGCATTAAAGGTAATCTAACATGAAGATTAGCATTTGAATTCAAGAATCAAAATTGCATAAATATATGGTAACAAGAATTTCTACTTGCCTTGGTTTGCGAAAGCTCAAAAGACCAAACCCTAACTCAATGGTGCCCAAAAATCCAAAACCTAAGGAAAAGACCAAATCCAAACAAATCACCATACTAAATCTAGACAAGGGAAGGATCTAAGCTCGTCTATGCTAGAACTACACCGAAAACACAAAAGCCTAAGCTTAGGGAGAGAGAAAACCTTACCTAGAGTGGGAGAGGATGGGAGAGATGGCTTGAAACTTGGCTGGTTGAGGTCATGGGGCCCTCTTGATGAAGATGGTGGAGCTTGATGGAGATGGGAGGTGCTTGGTGGCCCACGTTGGCAAGAGAGGGAGAGAAAAACGAAGGAGAATGAGACAAGAGATGTTGCAGTGAATGGGGGTGAAGGGTCAAAATGGGATCGGTCCTTATAAAGGTGGGATATTTTGCGAAAATCGCAAGTTGGTCCAAGTGGGTTCGGGTCAACATTTGGAGGGGTTCAAGGGTTCAGATCGAGTCTACACAACAGTGCCAAAATCTCAAAAATCTAAAATTACGTAAATGGCCTCTAAACTTTTTAAAAATTACAACACACTCCCCCTACTGTATCCAAACGGACTCAGATCCTAACCAAGCTTTGCACACATTATCCTAATAGTAAATCGGACCTTTTTAACCTCTAACTACGCTTAATTAGCTAAAACACAATTAATTACGCTAAATACATCTTCGGGCTACGGGAACTATCATCCATTCAACATGGCTCACCGATGTTGAGCCTTTTCCACATAAATTGAACTCATGTTGATTCATTGTTAGTTGTTTTCAAGCTATCTATGAGAAGGCACTGCTTTTAGAAATTAGAAAAGTTGAGATATATACGATGATCTAAGCTTTTTCATTTTCATCATTTTACATCAGTCCCATCTGCAATAGACAACACAGTTGATGTGAACATTACATTTATGCATTATGCTAATGCCTATCATTCATCCACCATCAGCAATCCAACGGTTTAAAATCTCGGGGGGGGGGGGGCTTGCGCTTCTCGCCTTCAAAGCCGAGATAACAAATAATCCGCTTCAGGCATTGAGTTCATGGAAGAATGACTCGCTCCATTTATGAGAGTGGTATTGCATGCTTATTGATAGAAAGTTGTTTAGCTTTATAGATTTCATTTTATTTTATTTTTTGTTCTAAAAAAGAAGTGTAGATCAAAATTAGCTTGTAGATTTTATGGTGATGATCTGTAGCTATTTATCAACAGCTCACCTTTGTGTGCTCAAACCTATTGTGGAATCCTAGATATGGGCGGACCCACGTGTAAGGCTCTAAGGGCTTCAGCTGCCACCCAATCTGAAAAATTCCATATGGGCCGCAAGGCCCATTTAGCCCAGCCCCCACTTGAAAAACCCAATAAGCCCCCCTTAATCCTCTCTCTCTCTCTCTCTCTCTCTCTCTCTCTAAGCTAAGTGCCCAAAGTGAGGGCGAGAGCACTAAAACGTTAAATTTTAAAATAATTATATATCCGAAGCACCTATACAATATAGTGCTTGTGGGTTAATAAGCAATTAACTAATGGGCATAAATTTATTTTATCCATATATTCAAGTATAAAAAATGGAGAAAAAAATTTAACTTTTCAATTTGATCGATCACATAAAATAGATAATAATTAATAAGTCAAAAGAAGGTTTTTCATTCAAAAGAGAAGTATCAAGCTTACAGAAAAAGAAAATGCACAAATATACCAAAGATTCTGCATGGTTCGTTCTATATTTGATCGAACCGTGCTCCGAAAAAAGTCGAATCCGCGGTCCGAGGACAGATTCGCTCCGAAAAAATCGATCCGTATTTTCGGAGCGAGATCGAAAAGGTTGAGAAGAGGTTCCAAGCACTAAGTCTCAAAGTCCCCAAATTCAGCATTGACAATATTCCTCTCTCGCTACCCCCTCTGTAGTTCTAACTCTAGATCTCTCTCACAACCTCTCTCGATATCTCACAGTTTGTCCTTATGATGTTTGGAACTTTGGGTGTGAAATTCAAATCTTAGGACTCAAGTGTAATGTTGAATGAAAATGGGTTTCAACTTTCAAGATTAATGAAAATGTGTTTAGGAAAATTGTACTCTCATAAGGCGATCTAGATCATTCATTTGATGAGGCTCAAGGTGTGTACAATGCCAAAGAAAAAAAAAATGAAATCTCATACATGGAAAATCCTGACCGCCACAATTATGTTATCAATTAAATATATATTCATATTTTTGTTGTTCTTTATTGTTTCTCTCTTAATCATACAAAGCAACTTGCTCATTGAAATACTCAACACATCACTTAATAACATATTTCTGGTTAAGATGAATTGATGACAGACCACAATTAGACGATGTAGTATGAGATCAACTCATTTGCAAATTGCAATAACATTTGATTTTGTGAAAGTGTGGGTATTGAAAAATAAAAAGTCTGCATGGAGTTCATGGACAGACCCCATAATTTTAGAATTAATTCATGAATTGATCCATGGATTAGTCCCTGTAGGAGGGCTCATTGAAAAATCCTAATTTGCAATCAGCCGTGCTGCCACCGCCCGATCCGGCCGGTCTCAGAACCGGGCGGTACAGACATTTTCATTGTTGCAATAGGTGGGCTGTGGGCCTAGCAAAGCTAGCAAAGTCATAGTCGGTCAGAATGTCAGATGCAGGTGACTCGCTCCCACGTCAATCTAGACAGCGGCCAAAGTCCAAGGACGTGACATGATTCCCAACATGGTTATTGACTCCAGTGTGGGTCTTGCACACACTGCAAGACTGTTTGAAATCATTTATTAAAGAGCAAAGCACGTTGCCTATCTTGCATATAACTTCCAGAAGGTGGATTATATTTACCAAAAAACACACTTCCAGAAGGCGGATGAATTTTAAGATCATATGATTTCTCCTGTCATTTTTAGTTGGGAACTTTAACAGCCCACTGACTTAACCTCCACTGGTAGCACAGATAGTGAGCCACCTTTCTTCCATAAAAGCATTTAGAAATCAATTTCTTGTTGTAGAGTTAATGGTGAGCTATTTGCATGAATGGATGAGTACTTAAATTACCTTTAAAAAAGAAAAGAAATAAACCTTTACCAGCCCACTAATTACATATCAAATCTTCAATTTAATCATCACAAATTGTATTAGAGGTAGTACTTGAGCAAGCCAAACCAAACACACGATCCAATGTTAACAGAAATTAAAGTTTTGGGCTGCTTTGATTTGGATCAGTATGATTTACAATGTTGTCAAATCGTTAGATATGATGACAGTTAAAAAAAAAAAACTTGTTATAGGGTGAAAAATTAAATTAATTAAAGTGGCATTCCTTGTTAAGCATGTTTACCACATGATGACATGATTCAAATTAATGTGGTTTTTTGAGCTGGTCATCACTTGGTTGATATATAAAATCTTACTTCAATTAAAGGTGGTCTACATTGTTCAAATTGAGATTAGAAATTATATATTATACATTTTAGAAAGCAAGCCAATCTAAGAAATCTGAGCGCTCAATTCCATGCAATAAAAAGTATATAAACTGAGTTATGGAAAATCTCAAGATAGTTGGTTCAAGCTTGGTTTATCACTTATGCACAATGAATTCAAACCCACATACATATCTATCCATTAATGTATGTATTGATACTCGATATAAATTTAGGGTATGTTTGTATAATGAGTGGATTCTGCCCTAGAGGATTCTCATTTCTACCAGAAAGAGTAATTATACCATGAGGACAAAATCTGAATCTACTCTGAGAACCATTGTTTGTTTCAAAAGTTGAATCAACTCTGAGATCCATTGTGTGTTTCAGCGGTTGGGAGTTCTTCACCAACTCATTGTATCTCCCTTATATAAGCAATCTCAAGATTCATGCTTACAAGAAGTTTCCCCTTAAGATTATTATAGATCCCTTATCTCATCCAACATATCTAAGTCAGTACAAGGGAGATTTATCATTGTCTTTGCCATCCCCGCAAACTCAACAGCCGCCTGAACAACCCCAAACAGTAGAGAAGTCCTTTGTTTGCTCTTTCCCGTATCAATCTCCCTAGTCAAAGTATCTAGTCTACACTGCATCTCCATTTTTATCTCAATTAAAGATCCAAATGTCAGGCGCCAAACACTCTATGACAAATTTCATCCACTTGTTAACACAATACAAGGCATCCTTGCACCTTCCTAAATCCTTCTCTTCTTCAAAGTAGGCCTGCTATACACCACCTAATTCCTCACTAAAATACATACCGAGACAGACAAAAACACAGCTTTTCCTCCTAACTCCCAATCCAATTCACAGATTCAGTTCTCCTTTTCTCTGCAACTATCTCTTGAATTCCATTTAAAATACCACCCATTCTCTCTCTTTTCTCTCTGTCTCTCTCTCTCTAATTTCTTGATACCCAGATGTTTGATTAGTCAAAATCGCATCTTTTCTACTCTTTTGGCTTCATCATCATCTTCTTGATGTTGGGGTTCTTCAAGTCAGCTCCTTTCCTTCTGCAACTCCCTGATGAATCAATCCCCTTTCAATACGGATACAATCTTTCTAAACCCTAATTCACACATGTTCAAACCAAGATCGCCTATTTTGTCTTTGCTTGGTGTTGGGGTTGTTTTATATTTCAGCTGCTTTCTCTGCAACTAACTGATGAATTCTATTTCAAAACACGCGCAATCTGACTAAACCCTTTTTCACACATGTTCGGATTGAAATCCACTGGTTTCTCCTCTTTTTTCCTTTTCTTCTTCTGTTTGGTGTTGTTGGGGTTCTTCGATTCAGCTCCTTTTGCCGTCCATGGCGTCCGATTCCCCCACCGGAGTCTTGCAGACTCCGACTGCCCCATGAATTTTACAGTCCTTCGCAAATTCCTCGATCGAACCCGCGGCAACAGTGCTCCCAACACCTCCTCGCTCTGCCAGTTCGCTCTGCAGGGTCTCCACCTTGTGCAGGCCGAGCTCCTCCGCACTGCCGGCCTCTTCGTCCCGCCGCCGGCCGCCGCCAACTCCTGCTGGGTCTCCTATCAGTCTCTGGTCGGAGAATACATCCCCAATTTCGACATTCGATCGCAATGTGGTTTCCAGACCCAATGGATATCCGAGGGGTGCATGAACATAACCTCAAGGTCGGAATTTGAATCGAAGGTGCGGGCGGTGGCGCTCCAGGATCTGAGGCGAGCCTGCAACCAGTCCCTTGAGAACAATTCGCCGTGCGCCACCTGCACGACAAGCCTCTCGCGCCTCCAGGCCACCTACCTCACCCAGCCCCAGGCTGCGAACGTCTCTGATTGCACCGCCTTCTCCTTCATCTATGCTGCTGGTGTGGTGAATTCATTTGGGCCGACGGACGATGGCACCGCCCAGTGCCTCTTCTTCTTCCTCAAACCTCTGGGTTCTTCAGGTAGAAGTCACAAAGCCTTGATTATAGGTGTCACAATCACTTGTGTTGTTGTGTTGGTTGCTGGGGCTATTGGGGTTTGGTTTGTTTTTAGAAAGCGCAGGCAGCTCAAGTGGATGATGATGAAGAAGAGGAGTTTTGTGAGAACTGAAACCATCCCTTCTTCTAGATTGAATCAACTTGGGGTGAGCACAACTCTAACTAGGTTCACAATAGACGAAATTAAAGAGGCAACTCGGAATTTCTCAAGGGATAATATAATTGGGAGGGGAGGGTATGGGAATGTTTATAGAGGCATTTTGTGGAATGGGGTGGAGGTGGCCCTGAAACGGTTCAAGAACTGCTCTGCTGCTGGCGATGCAAGCTTTACCCATGAAGTCGAAGTCATTGCCAGCGTGAGGCATGTCAATCTTGTAGCTCTGAGAGGCTACTGTGTTGCAACGACGTCTTTTGAAGGTCATCAAAGGATAATTGTGTGTGATTTGATGCGTAATGGGAGCCTTCATGACCATCTCTTTGGTTCATTTGAGAAGAAAATGAGTTGGCCAATTCGGCAGAAGATTGCGGTTGGGACAGCCAGGGGGTTGGCTTACTTGCACTACGGAGCACAGCCGTCGATTATTCATAGAGACATCAAGGCTAGTAATATACTCTTGGATGAGAGCTTTGAGGCTAAGGTGGCAGATTTTGGCCTCGCAAAGTTCACCCCAGAGGGGATGACACATCTGAGCACTAGAGTGGCAGGGACATTGGGTTATGTTGCGCCCGAATATGCTTTGTATGGGCAGTTGACGGAGAAGAGTGATGTTTTCAGCTTTGGGGTGGTGTTGCTTGAGCTCTTGAGTGGGAAGAAGGCATTTGTTTCAACTAGTGAGAGCCAGAGTTGGCTTCTGACAGATTGGGCTTGGTCGCTAGTGCGGAAAGGGAGAGCATTGGATGTAATTGAAGAAGGTATGGATGAGTTGGGACCTAGAGAAATCTTGGAAAAATATGTTTTGGTTGCAGTTCTTTCTTCCCATCCACAGCTTCATGCGAGGCCGACAATGGATCAAATTGTGAAGATATTGGAAACTGACTTGCCGGTCCCTTCCATTCCGGAACGACCGATTTCTATTGTGGCCAACATAGAAGACATTGAGAGGTCAGCGAGCAGTAGTGGGTCAGGTAATCTGACTAGTTCTGCTGGTTACCAGCCATTTACCTTTGAGACCAATAGTCCAAGCACAGGTTGATGTTTATGGGTGTTGCTCACTGCTGGTGAATTTAGTTGAGGGTGATCCAATGCTCTGTTTTGACGACAATGTCTCAAGGCTCCAGATGCACTTGTTTCCACCTCTGGGTATGAATGTTCTCCCATCCGTGGATTTAGAATTTAAATGAAATTTGATTCATGGCTTTCTTCTGTAAATCAATATTTTATATTTTTGCTTACAGATATTGGAAAATGTATTTTATATTTCTCACCATTGAAATGCTTGAAAAAATGTTATTGTTCAATGTATATGTTGATTAAGGCTGGTGCTTTTTCAGGAATTTTAGAAATTCTGTTTCCATTTTACAAATGTTCCTGGTTTATGTTTGGGTTGGCTGCAAGATCCTTTATGTTTTTATTTACATGTTTTTTTTCTGATAAGCAATGGAAGTTTTATTGGCCAGCACAAAGATGAAAGTACTACAAGGGATGTCAATCACAAGATGCAAGGATGAGAAGCATCCAACTATAAATAACTGAAACAAAATTTGACGAAGTGACTAAAAAAACTCACTGTATAGATACAGCTGTATTCTTAGCTTCCTCAAGACTCAAACTCATTTATGAATGAAATCAGTCAAGGCCAGTGCTGAAGAATTCCTTCTTATATAGTGCTCAATGACAATGGATACCTTGGGCAACAATGTGAGTAGTATGTTTATTTATCTATTTTTTATTATTATTTTATTGGCTACACAACTTGAACCCACAACCTTATGGTTGCAACAGTGAGCAACTTCCATTGTGCCATGGGCTCTTGTCATGAATACTGTGTTTGTCAAGGCATCTCCGACTAAAGGATGTCTTGAGATTGAGCTCATGAGGATGTATACTGGCTTGTCTTGCCTAAATGAATATGTAGGACCTCTTACCTAAAAAATGGGACTCCTTGGTTTTCTCAGTCAGTGAATTGATGAGACACCCCAGGTAGCCCCTTTACAAAAATGGAAAAGGTGACCTAACATTTCCTTTTTATTCCGGAAAATGCACGCTTTTTGACAAACTTATTTACAGTAAGTATTATATTGTAGTTTCCACCACCTGTAAAGCCATAAGGAGCTCTGTTTTTCTTGACTTCAGAATGTCTCTATCTTGAGGGTCATCACTTGCTCAACTGTCTTTCACTGAGAAACTGGCCTTGTGGGATTTGAGGTGTCAGAGTTCAACTCTCAAGAAGTAAAGGGCAATGCTGTTTCAGAAAGTTATTGAAATCCAGATAATTAGATTTCTATGAATTATGTAAGAACTGCATGTACAGTATGCTTTTTTCATGGTTTGAAAACACCTGTTTCAAAGCTTTCATACAGCACATAACAGTTGTAGAAGGGTTATCCTTTCAATTCGATAAATACATTCTTGTGCAAGGGTTATATTCAAGAGAATTGAGTGCGATCCAGATTTTCTTGAAGTTCATTTTGGTCTTGCTTTAAGAAACAACTTAAAACAATATAATGCCAATGACGTGCTGATTCATCACATAGCATGCTGGCTTAAATTATAGCCCAAAATTTTTTTTTTCCATGTATGACATGTATCCCTATTAATATAAATGTTGAGTATTTGTTTTGCTAGACTGGCTCCATGGTAAGGTGGTGGGCATCAATCCATGATCGTCAGCTTGAAACGATGGTCGTATGATGCTCAGATGTAGCATTTATATGGCATGGACACAGATTTTACATATAAAAAGTGGAATATTAGGTACGATAGGGTATATTGCATATTTTGAAGTATCTAGGCATCATAAACTAGGGTGCCCTGCCACTGAACTATCAGTGGTTTGGCGATCTAAATGGTAGGTATTAACTATTTCATGCTTTGTGTGCAAAGTTAATTCCCTGATTTGTCCAGTACTTCTTATGAGATGACCTTTTGTGCATGTGAGTGCGCACTCTCCCTTCGTACCATATTGTAGTTTTATCTCAATGAAATTTACTGTTGCTATAAAATCGATATAGATTTTGCTAAATGCCTGTTCTGGTAGAAAGATATCCAGACATACTAATGTTGCAGTATCAACCACACATTCAGTGGTTTTCAGCGCATGTAAAGCAAATTAAATTTCATAACAATATAGCATATTTTATTCCTGCCCCATGTGTTGTTCTTGGGCATGTGTAAATCCTACACCTGGACCAAAGCGAGTTGCATTCTGCTGGCAGTCGGCTGAAAAAAAAACTCCCATATATCATATTTTGATTTCTACTTCGAGAAAAGCAGCACTCAGCCAGTTTCAATCGGATGGGATAAGATTTTTATGATATAGCACTGTGTTTCATCTTTTATATATTCTATGCTTCCTGTAGATAAACACAACATATTATTCTCCCCTTACTGTGGTTTACCAGAGAAGAAATGCAAACTGGCAAGGCAAGAAATCATGGTTTAAAGGCCAAGCAGTGTTCATTTAGGTGCTAGGGGGCTTTGATATGGATTATGTTAGTTTAGCGCATGCTATTGATATCTAAATTGTGTTTAATTGGTGAGAATCAGGAGACAACTGAATGATAAGAGCGTCTCATTCTCACCAAAGTGCCGGGGATCGACCCTGGTGTTGGCAGAGCACAGATGAGGGAAGTAATATGGCAGAGCACATTTGGGAGCACAATGTGGCCGAGAATCCCATGCGGATTGTCTACCAATCCTACCATGTGCTCCACCATATTGCCTCCTTCATCCATGCTCTGCCAGCTCCTGGGGTTGATTCCTGACACTTAGGTGAGAATGAGACACCCTTTCCATTGGAGTGTCTCGTGATTCTCTCACTCTTCTATTCGTTTATTGATGTTTCTTATCAATTCTGTATCTATGTGTGCATTCAATTTGTGTGAATCTCACGATCATCTGTATCAGGTTTTGTCCCATTGATCCTCCACATTCTCCCTCTCCCTATATAAAAGCCTACAGGCCCTCAGTGGAGTCCACTTATAAAAATTCTCAGCCTCTCATGGGCTTTTGTCAAGTTCTACTCCGATGTGAGTTTGGCCCATTGTCAAATTGATCAAGTATTGAACACATAAAAACATATAAAAAAATTATGTGTTTTATATGTGATGAATCTGATTGTGGGCCAATTCCTATTTTAGTGAGTTTTGGCTCGCTTCCATACAAGGTGTCATTCATTTAAATGGTTTTAAGTTTTTATTAAGTGGGTCCCATTGAGGAGCCCCATTAATTTTTCATGAGTGGAGCTTAAGAGGATTTAGATTCGAGCTTTGATGCTTAGCCATCCAAATAAAGAAAAAACTCATATCATTAGGATGGAATTGGGATTCTCCGGGGCAGGCCTAGAGATTCTTGGTCTACCACTAAAAATTCAAGTGGGGCCCACCTTTCAAATAAAAATCGATCAAGATAACTGTCTCACTTTGTTGAATCATCAAGAAAATTTCTACTCCAATCAAAATTATGCCCTCAGTGACATTGATTGTCTAAAACAAGTAAATAAAATTGAAAAAAAAAAGTTACACGAAGAGAATTGCCAACATTCTTCAGCTGCACCCTAGCAGCATATGATGTTACCTAATAAAATTACCAAAGCATTCATGGTCCTTGATGTTTACTATAGTCCCTTAACTTCTTTTAACCACTACACCAAGAATGCCTTGACAAAAAAAAGAAAAAAAGAAAAAAAAGAAAACCACTACACCAAGTATGTCATTTGTGTTACATTACATTCTAGAAGAGTCTCAATGGCATGATACACAATGTACTTGAAAAAATGGGGTGCAAGTGAATCGAATTGGAACATGGTTCCACAAAATGTAATGGTAATTAAGGGTGCGTTTGGCATCGTGTCATTTGGATATTCCCATGTTCCCACGAGATAAGGGTGTAGAAAATATGTTTGGTATGTGTAAATAATTATTTCGAATTTTATTTTCATAGTAAGGAATCTCAAAATTTTAACTCGCCAACATAAGAAAGTTGGAAAAAAAAACTTTATTTTTTTTAAGAAACAACGTGCTAGCACAATTATTTCTTTCTTATCTCTTGCCTTTTAAAGAATATCATTTCAAGATTCAAAATCCTCTCACTTATCCCAAATGTATGCCCCACGTTCACAATCCCAACGGAGGTGGCCCCACTTTATAATTCCTAGAGGTGGGTCACATGGTTACAATCACAAAAGGTGAGCCCCTATTATAGTTATATAATGGTGGGACCACATTATAAATCGTTTATAAAGGTAGGCATCACGTTGTAATTTCTCTAGGTGGGTCACGTGTCCACAATGACATTTTAATGGTGGCCCCATATTCGGATTTCTAAATGTGGGTACCACATTGTAATTCTTTAAAGGTGGGTCCCGTGTTCACAATTAACAAAAAGTATGGCCCCACATTTTAATGATGGCCCCATGTTCGGATTTCTAAATGTGGGTACCACTTTGTAATTTTTTAAAGGCAGATATTGTGTTCACAATTAACAAAAAAGTATGACCCCACATTATAATTCCTATAAAGGTGGGCCCACTATTTAGATTTTATAAATGTACTACCCCCATGTTCTAATTTTTAAAGGTGGTCACCACATTTTAATTTCTAAAGGTGGGCCCTGTGTCTACAATTACAAAAAATGTGTCCCCACTTATAAATATGGGTCACATGATCTCGTTTACAAAAGGTGGACCCACATTGTAAATCCTATGAATGTGAGCCCATATTCTGATTTCTAAAGGTGATTCCATATTTACATTTACAAAAGTTGGCCCACATTATAATTCCTATAAAGGTGGGCCCACATTATAAATTCAATGGATATGGGTTCCATGTTCTAATTTTTAAAAGCGGGTATTACGTTGTAACTTCTACAAGTGGGTCCCATATATGATAATAATAGTACTGCAAGCAATAAAAGGTGGGGTCCCACATTGTAGATCCTATGTTTGCTCTTTGGAGCAAAACTTTTATAATGTTACTAAACAAATTCTGCAGAGTATAGACTCGGCACGACCTGATTTCAACAAGACCTAATCCTAGCACAATTAAAAACAACACAAGAATAATGCCAAACAGGCCCTAATGTTATGAAAAATCCTGCTTCACTAGAAATATGGCCATTTCAACTCTAGAAGGTGTTCATGGAGGCTTGGATTTCTTCCAGTGTTCTTCCCTTAGTCTCTGGCACTACCTTTGCCACGAAGAGAACGGTACTCGCACAAACAGCAGAAAAGATGAAAAGGGTCCCTACAAACAGGAAGGGAAAATGTCAGTCCTCACTCTTCTAACTAAATCATTCTTTCTAATATAGGCTTCTCATATCTAATTTAGTCATGGCTCTTAAGTCAGGTATGCAGAGTTATACATCAAGCATTTCAAGTCTTATTATTTTTTCTGTATCCAAATCGAAGACATGATTTTTTGCTTTACCTGATGAGCTCCATCTCATCAGAAAGTTGAAAGCAAGTGAAACAGCCCAAGAACCAAACCAGTGTACGAGAGTCACCAAGCTTCCGGCTGCTCCCTTCACATTTATTGGGAATATCTACAACAGGAAATATATCAAGCGTAGTGTCATAAACCTTAAGAATTGGATTTGGTTAGCTACATAACATTAAAAAAGAAAGGAAAGGCCATTTCATACCTCGGACATCAGAACCCAAGGAACTGATCCCATTCCCAATGAGAATGATCCTATGTACACCTTAATCCAAGAAAACATTTATAGAAAGATGAGAATTATTTGATTTACGTGAACCTCTTCAAATTTTTATTTCAACTTTAGCTTTGTTGATAACATGATGGGTTAATATCTAGCATTGGACACTTGAAGTATACTTATATTCACATACCAGTAGGCCGGTGAGAGCAAGTAATGGGACCCACTCTCTTAATAATTCATGGTCCTGCTTTGCCGGATCGCACATTCAAATAAAAATGGAAATGATCAGAACCTGTATATGTGATTTTAGTAGACATTTGATGATTTGTTACTTTACCTTCAGAAAGAATGCAATACCAGTTATAAAGCATCCTAGAAATGTCCCTGATGCTGCAACCTGAAATGCAAGTTTTTGCCTTCGTTATCTGTCAAAAGCTGTCCATTAAAATTGTACTATTGAACCAATGACCAGTATATTGCTACCTACCAAAAGGAGGGGCCTCCTTCCACATTTATCTACTAAGATTGCGCCCACTCCGGTTAATGGAACCTAGAACAAATTCATATTCTAGAATGAGATTGGATTGGACTGCAAAGATATCGAGAACTCGAAGATATAAAGAGTTGCGAACCTGTACACAAGCCATTGCTATAGTTCCAATTTTGCCCGAGAATCCTGATAAAACACCTCATTAAGCTTAGATTTTTTTATAAAAGTAAGGTTTGACATCCGACTCAAATCTAATGTGTGGTAGCTGTGGTCTACTTGATGAATCAGCAGGGTCTACTCTCAGAAATTTGAATAATTCCAGAATATTACATATAAATGTATAATCCATGAATTACCATATATATGAATGTATAAAACTATCAAGAAAAATATGATAATCTCTTATAATAATTAAACAAGAAATAGCAGCAGGAACAACAATAAATCTAGAGAAGAACACTTCTTCCAATTTAAGTTTTGTATGAATCCCTCTAAGATGACCCAATGGTTCGAATGGCTGTCAAGCCTTGAGTTGATTAGTTTCACAACTGTGACTAAAAAGAGCTAACAGTGTAGAAAATCTCATAAGATATTGCTATAATCATACCTGCTGAAACAAAAGTTTCACTTGCATAAAAACCAATTCCATTGATCCCACCAAATTGTTGGAATATCAGTAGTCCGACTCCGACCTGAGCATCAAAATTGAGTCATTATGGAAGATTTGGACATTCTTCTAGCAATTAGTAGAAGGCAACATAAACTTTTCAGAATTATATTGCTAAGTGGCTCTCACAATGACTGAGTGCGCATATTTTCTTTGAAACAAATCCAGTATCGAGGCATTTGGAAAGTGAGTAAGAGTTTCTATATAATCCTGCACAGCAACATTCAAACATTATAAACGATCCATGTTGTGATTATCTTTTTCTTTTTTCTTCTTAACTTTTCATTCCCAAGTGTACTATGGATGGTTTGCATTGAAGCAAGAACCTGGATTTCGGCTGCTTCTTTAGAAATATCAGCATCCTTGCCACGAAGCTTCTGTAATGAAGCTTTGAACTCTTTTTCGCAGCCAACCTTAGCCTGAATAACAGCATGAATTCTTCATGAATTTGGTCTTATAGTTATCTTAAATTTCCAGTACAGCAGAAAATTGATTTTCAGTACAATGAGAACTTACCAGCCATCTTGGAGACTCAGGAATAAAGAACAGGCCCAGAAGAAGCACAACACATGGGATAACTCCTTCAAGAAGACCCCTTAGGTCAGCACTCAATTAAGATAAATCATCTTTCATTATCTTATTTTTAACCGCCTCTTACTCTGTAGATTTAGGGATGTCTGAATGCCCCAAGAAAGATTATGGATGGGAACTGTTTCTGATGAACTTAAATATTCATCCATTTCACTCCCATCCTGAAATGTTACAAATTGATTTGGGGGATGAAAAAAGGTAAATGCATTTCTGTATGTTTTTTTAATCTTTCCTTTTCTGTTAATTTTTTGATAATGAGTCAAAGATATAGTGGATTGGATAACCACAAATTTCACCAAAACATCCAATCCATCTCAAGTTGGAGTGCATCCATACCCACCCTTCATTAGGCATTAGATTACTTTTCTAATCAAAATTACAGAGAATACGACAAAATTACCAGTAAGTGCCAGTGTTCGCCATGTCACAACAGTTCCTATTATGAAGGCAGTGGATGCTCCAGTGCAGATCATGAGCTGCAATAGCCAGGTAAACAGATCTTTATTTTTTAAACGGACGACCTCTGCATTTTTATGTTTATTGATCCATTGATCAACTATTAAAAAACTGGTCTTCTACCTGATTAATCGTTGTAAGCCCCCCTCGAAGATTCTTTGGTGCAATCTCAGCTATGAAAATTGGAACCTGTTCATCCATTAAATCATTCCATCAACCAGACATACTGATAGCTCTTTCTGTTTACTTCGCAGTTTTAAATGAGAAGGAGCTGTTTATTAATACATACCACATAAGAATAAATGCCAATTCCATATCCTGTGAAAAATCTCCCAATATCTAGTGGCCAAGCATCCTTGAAACAAAGAGATTTGATGTTAAGGGTGTGCAAGCAAGTTCATTAGGAGCTGAAACTGTAACAATTCAGACAAGTTTGGAGGGAACTAACATTAGAAAGGTATACAGAGAGCCATCCAACAATGCAGACCACAGCTGAAATTCCCATTGCCTAATCTCATGGGGACAGAAAACCAAGTTCAAATGAGAGAGAGATTCAGATAATTAGCATTAGAATAATTGAAGTGTTTTGCTAAGATCATGTTGCATGTCAGATAGCACAGCGTAGAATATGCTATGGCCTAAAAAATCAGTCTGAGCTGCTCATAATCAGGTTGCTGTTTACAAATCAAATGGACGGTTGAAGGAAAAAAATGTTGGTGAATGGTCTGCACTCAGCATAATTGTGGGGCCCACCTGATGAGCAGACTGACCTGACATTCGGGATAGATGATATATTTAAGGCGTCCCCATGTGGGTATGGGTTGGACTTCAGGGACAAAGTATGCAAAGAGCTGCATCTGATATTAGAAAAACTCGACTGAAAACATGACATCTATAATATAATTACGCCTTACTAATAATAAAAGTCCTATCTTATTTAGATTCTTACTCCTCTGCGCCCCAAGAAATCAGTAATTCTCCCACTTGTGACAGCGCCGAGCATTGCACCAATGGTCAATATGGAACCAAAGAATGAATACTGCACATACAAACACAGGCGATTATTTCCAAAGAGCTGAAAATAGATAAGTAGGTAACTAATTGATGGAAATATGATTCATAAAACATCTTTGTGGGTTTTTTTATGGGCATCTGAACATCACCATCCTACTTCTTTCCTAACATGTTTCTCTAGTTCATTTAATCTCGAGATCCATGCATGTGCATGCAAGTGCACATTGTCCATTTCCTTTATGGCATGCAAGCCATGTAATGCCATGAGCAGATATAGGCACATGAGCAGATGCTTGACATGGTTCATATTTTAATTCCATGAGCAGATATAGGCACATGGGCAGCAGACATTAAGATGCACAATTCTGAGTTTGTAATGGTTTGACTCTGCTTGTTGGGAATGGTGAGATCTTCAAGGAATGAATGTGTGGTGTTGCTAATCTCATTGTAACTTATCCTGCAGTTTTATTCTTCATGGACTCTCTCTCTCTCTGGGTTGGAACCACAGTAAGGGCCGGCCCCCGGGCTTTGGAAAATCCTCTTAGAGGTCTAAAATGGCCCCCCCTAGGTTTTGATTTTTTTCTTTGATTCTTGGCTTATGAATTCATTCGTAGCATGAGAAGATTTGGGGTTTTTCTGATTTATGCAACGGAAGATTAGGGTAATTTTATATAATTCTTCTATCTTTTTTATCTTGCTCTTACAGCTGAGGATTAATTTGCTTTGTGGATCTGGACTTTGGAGTGGTGCCTTTTGTAGGATGTATGTCTTGTTGGGTCTCTCTCTCCGCTTTACCTTTTCATTTTATGTTGGATTTGGCAGACATTCTTTCTCTTTAAAGTTGAATGTTGGTTGCAAAAAAAACCTCAAAAAAACCCTAAAAAAACCTTCAATTCTGGCCTTAAGAGAAGCGATATCAGCTTATGAGGGCCCATTTGTGGACGTGTCCTTTCAAAAACACATAAAATATGGCTTTTCAATAAAATGTGTCTCTTGAGCTAAATATGTGCCTTTTCAATAAAACGTCTCTTGGGCCCATTTGTGTGGATGTAACCCAATTCAAAGGGATGCATTCTAACTCTATAAATTATGGTTATTTTTAAAGTTTTTATTTAGTATTAAAAATGAGCATAAATGTATATGAATCTTTTATTTTGTGTTTGTTGACGTGGATTAAGTGATGAAAGGTTTGGTTTTCATAATTTTTTGATTGATTTGAATTTTTTAATTAGTTTGTTATAAATAGATTTATAAGAATAGGATATTAGTTTTAATCTATTATTCAGGACTTAACCTATACGATGCAATGCATAGGGGCTTCATGCTACTGTATATAATAATTGCTAGAAATTTGGCCTTACTAAGTAAAATTCTGCAAATAATTTTTTCCCCTTCTTTTGAATGACGTACATGTCTTTAGAATTTATCTTTCTTTATTCTTTTCTGTGCTTTCGGGGTGGTGGCCATCTGTTATGAATTTCTTCTCTGTTACTCATAAACTTCCTTTATTGAGAAATATACTAAGAAACAATTATTTTACGACTTTTCTTTGCTTATATTTTGTTAAGGCTGAATATTTACTGGTTTTAATTTTCATGTAAAATTTAATCTTGAATCGTAATATATTTTTCATTCTTGAACTTACAATTATGTCGAAAGAAAACTTAAAAATATGATAGTTATAATATAATTTGTGAAATAAAAATTTATTCAAGTTTTGGCCTCCCCGATATGAAATCTTGGTTCCGCCCCTGCTCGCGCTCTCTCTCTCTCCAAACTAAACTAATACTAATAAGTTAGAGAAACAAAAATCTCATATTGCATGACTACTTATATGTGTAACTTATATTATTATCACGCGAATGTCAATTATCTAATTGCTGCTGTTTGATTTTGATTAGTGGAGACGAAGGCATGTAAATTCTACAGTAATCAATGAACAAACCTCTGATAAAGATAGATCCAGATCTTTCCTGATACCGGACTGGGTAGGCGATGAATATCCCACCTGCGCAAAACCAATGATTTTAATGATAAAAACATAACTAATTAAACAAACATTTCTTTGTTGATAGCTAAATAAATCTATAGTCTATGGAGAAACTTGCTAATTGCTTGAGCCCCCTATAAAATTTATATAATTACCTGCTGAAAAAGTCTCCAGAGCCTGGCTTTTGTGCCAGAGCCCGGGCACAAAAATCCGGGCTCTGTAGCACGGCTCTTACCTGCTTCAACTGAGTAACATACACAATGAATATGGTTGCAATGGGCCATGTCCAACCCATCAACAACACATATATGTGCTTGCTCCTGCCACAAATACTATGAGCTCAAACCTATGTAAGATGAGTTAGGCCCAGTAGTTGGAATTAGTTGAGATGGGCTTGATGAGCCTTTAGATGGTCATAAGCCAGGCCTATCTCAATAAGTTCCTGGTCCTGGAAAGTCAGACTTAGCCTGAATCATAGCCCCAGAAAATCAGCTCAAAACAAAACAGGCTTGCCGTATATCATCATGATTTGAATTGAACAAACATCTCTCAAGTACATCTTGTACAGTATAGCCTGAGTCAACTAGGCGAGGTAACACTGAGAGCTGGGTCTAAATTGTGATTTGATCACCAACCCCAGTTTCCTCATCAGAGCAAACCAACTAAAGCCTTGGAGATTTTTCATTGCATAATCAACTATTAAGATCTTAAAACACTAATTAACAACTCACAAGATTACTTACACATATTCCAAACTCAAAAGAGCCACAGACTGCCACAAATGTGCTGAGCAAAACCACCCACAGAGATCCTCCACTGCTGCTATCTTCTCTCTCATCCTCTTTCTTGATGAGAGACCGAGTCAGTTCATCACCCTTTATCATCTTATTTCCATTTTCCACATCTTGGGTTATGGCCATATCTCTCTATCTATCAATCTCTAAAGCCCAAGACACAGGGAGAGAAGCAATAAATGCTGACACTACAAGAAGAGTGATGAATAAGAAGTGGTGGGACTTTCTTCTCTTTTTCTTCTTAACATATAGAAAGGAGAGAGAGAGAGAGGGGAAGATATTTCATTATTTTGGACGAAACAGGGGATCTGTTTCCGGCAAGGATGGGCTTTGCTGTCGGTGATCAAAAAATAGTTAGACAAAGAAAGGCCTCGAGAACATCCAAGAACGTCCAAATTCCAAGGGGAAGAAACGTGAGGCTATGTGTTGGATGATTGGCGACTATGCTTTTCTTTTAGCAACTTGGAAAGGGCATATCAGGTGGAGCATATACAATGGACGTTCGGAGTCAGCAATACGTGGTAATGCTTGGAGTTTTGTCCTGCTTTGGTGATGCTCGGCCCCACTGGATCAACGGTCCATACATGTGCTTGGTGGTCCCTGATCTGAAGGGATCCAAAGTTGGCACATGGGACCCACATGGGATGGTGGGATGATTGAGAAATGTCAGTACAGGTCACATTACCAAGCTATATATATATATATATATATATATATATAAAAGAATTTCTATGGGATATGCTGTTAAGAGGCTGGGTGGTTGCAATTCATTCAAACATGGGCTTCTACAAAGTTGATGAGCCCACTTAGAGTGCTAATTAAGTGGCACCAAGATCTTTGTAAGATATAGGGTACTGTAAGAGACCATCTGGCCGGCAATCATCAGCCTCACACCAGCATCTCCGGATCTTGTACTCGTTGGATTTTCATTTTGTTGGGCATTGTTGTTGTTATTTGTTTTCTGATTTTAATAAAGAGAAGAAGAAATTCACGGTGGGCAAAATATTAGTATGCAAAACATCAAACCCATTAGGTTAATCCTAATCCCTTATCAATGGCCAAGTTCAATGATTTTGGAAGCCATTATTTCTTTATATTTCAATCGAACGGTGACTAATGGTTGAATGAGTATCACATTTCGGCTAATTTATGAAAGTGTGTGTGTAGGGGGGGGGGTTTGACCTGATCACCAGGTGGGCCGGAGGGAGGGTGGTGGTTGGTTTGGACATGATCACCATGTGTGCCATTTCTCACCTTCAATGCACCCCAGTGCCAGCTTTATCATAAATCCAAGAAAGCCATTGCTTTAGGCCCAACAAAAGGCTACATAATAGCAGCTGGTATCTTTTGAAATTCCAAAAAAGAAATTTTCCAACTGTCATCTCTTTTTTTTCTCCCAAAAATATAAGGCCCCATAATAACTATATCTTAGAGAAGTTACTACCAAGATTTTCATGGGCCTTAAAGTGTCATTTATGGCCTATTATATTTCCATATCTACCCCTTATATTTCTATTGCTAGGAGTCCAATTGATTTTAGCACACTATTATATTTTTAGCCGTCCATGTGTATCAAATCTCAACCATACATTCAGTCATGAATTTGCTTCATAAACCTTTCTCATTTTTTTTTGTGTAACCTATTTCAATAGGAGGCCATTCAGATTTTATCTGCGATGTGGTTGTAATAGATCCATAGCTTGAGATTTCAACCATAATAATAGATAAGACTTAAGATAAACAATGCCCTCCGTTAGAATTTATTCACTTGCCCACAATGCATATGAGCACCGTGCATTTTGGAACATCCAATACATAGGGGACACCTCTAAAGTCCATCTTGGATGGTCCTGACTCATGATGCATATGCTGCGTGCACAGGTGAAAATGCTCCGAGCCGCACTAGTGGTAGACTCAAGATTTGGTAGGGGGAATAGGTAGTTGAATTTTGTGACCCAAGATTTTCATATGGGTCTTGGACGTGGACTTAAGATATGTTAGCAAAACTTGAATATCAAAACTTAGTAATTTTGCATCACAAAAGGCAAGAAAAATAAATATGAAATAAAATATTTATAATAATATTAAAACATAGAAAAGGCCTCCTCCAGGATTGTTGCTTTAGGCATTAAATTGACTCGAGTTGGCCCTGATGCACCCATTGCACCATTTCATTTGGGAACTCAAATGACCCACGTACTGTACATTCCTCATCAAGTTCCACTTGAATGACCCACCTTTAGACCAATAACTTTTAAAACACTCAAGTAAACATATTATAAGCAATTTAAATGTTTCATATAAATCAATTTGATGTTTGGGCCCATATTGTATTGAGAATTTTTTTTATGAGAATAGGTCATTTATTTTGAAAGGTTTAGATTCTTTAATAGACCCACTCAGCATATTAGCCTTAGAGGATATGCATTCGAGGCCTATTTCATTTTTCTTAATTTTGTCCCACCCACTCAAGGGCTTCATGAAACTCTATTTGGAAGAGAAAACCAAAACCCTAAAATAATTGGGATGTGGGATGCCTACTTTCCCAAGGCAAGAAAGAGAATAACATGGAAAACTTCTTGTCGAGGAAAAAGTATATGAAAAGTTTTTTCTTCTACATCTTTTAGAAAAAAAAGATCAAAATCCAAGAATTCCCTTATTACTTTCTAAAATTCTAACTTCTTTGTAAAGGGCAAAAATTAGGCCACAATGAAAATGCCTATATCAGTTCCTAAATCTATCCGCATAGTCCGCGGACTACCGAACGGTAAATCTGTTTGAAGTTGGTGACTTGGTGGTCGCCCACACCTTCGTTGATTGGTGACTATGGTAGATTTTAGTTGTCTAACAAATCTACTACGGTGTTATTAGCCCACTCGTGGCCTTATCAAAAACGGAGTAAGATGCAATGTAGAGATCACTTTTGTTTCATTGGTTTCATTGTTCTCAACTTGGAAAGAAATCGATTCACATCATATCGGCTGACAGGTAAAGGTTTTGCTGACGGAAATTGATTCATCCTAATGGGAAAAAGTAAAATGTGGGATTGCAAATAGAATCTAATTTTCTTAAGATTTACTTTACTAATGTGATACTTGGATATTCATTTTTTATTTTTATTTTTTGCTATACGCGAGCGTGCGAAAGTGCGAAACCTACTATCGATAATCAAGTCACACACTAAAAGAGAGAAAATCACACGAGGGATATATGTTGTTGCCTAAGTCCATGGCCAAAGAGAACTCACTCTCTTTACTATTCCACCACTATAAATCTAGGATTACAGATTACATTAAATATATTTATTTATTTATTATAATCTCTGCTTTCTTAGCCTCTAAAAAAGCCCCAGATACAATGACCAAAATACTCCTGACAGAAAGCCCGATCTCTGGCTAACCTAATGGACAAATATTTCAAAGCTATTGTAGCATGCACATTAACTACTTGATAAGATTTTATGTAACATTGTGGCATTTCTCAAGTTTTTGGAGGGCCCAATGTTTTTTTATACGAGGGGGCCCAGTGTTTAAACAAAACAAAAAACTGGGGAGCTTTCCAAATTTTTGGGGGGGCCAAGGCTACCCCCACCCCCTTGGCCTCTACTTTGCCCTTGACTTGGGGAGGTCATTTTTTCAATGATTTAGATGTTTCATAAGGGGGGCAATAGTCATGAAACTCCTTTTGCGATTCATTTTTCTTTTCTTTTCTTTTCTTTTTTTTTCTTGTCCATAATGTGTAGATCACATTAATAGGCCTTGAAATCATTAGTGGGACATAAAAGAATCGCCCCCTTTTTTGTGAGAAATCTCACTTCAATATGATGTAGGCCATTGTTAGATCGATCTCTACAAAATATTTATATTTTTATAATATTTCATCCAACTGTTCTTAAAGTTATTATAGAACAATTAATTAAGTGAGATTTTATGAAAACTATTAGATAAGGGGTCATTATTTGAATGATTTAGATTTTTTAAGTGGGTCCATAAATATTATTGGTCGATCATCTTTGCTTTCCCAAAAAAAAAAACAAATATTGGCTTCGCCACTAGAAAGTATACTAAGTTTGCCAACATGCTCATGGTTGATGAAGGTTTAAATCCTAAAAAGTAAGGTGAAAACTGCCGTTACTTATCGATAAGTAGCCGTTTTGGTTCCAAGCAATTGGAAATAGGATATAATCAACCTGCCAACACACTCGCCGTGGGTTGTCAAGTTCAACATTTTAGTATCACTGGTTTAACTTAGCCAAAAAGGAAAAGGATGATCAAACTAGATATTTTGGCCATAATTCAATTGTACGTTCTTTGGAAGTAACCTTTCTGACAGCTCGTGTTGTATCTTTTCCATTTTCATCCTCCACCGAGTAACCTTTCTGACAGCTCGTGTTGTCTCTTCTCCATTTTCATTCTCCACCACCGAAAGGGGCAACCCATTATTACTATTCCCTTTATAAAAATTAATTGTTATCTTTACTATTCTTAGTATCAAAATTTGAGTGATAAGTCCTCATTGCAGAGATAACTGTTGTTTGTTTTCACTAATGAGGCATTACACAGAAAAATGTTGGGGAACAAACTGTTGCTTATAGTTGCCAATAGAACAGCAGAACAATGTAATTCCCATCCATTGTGGTTCTTTGATTGAATGAAAAACTTAAAAGGGATTTTAGAGAATAATAAGATAGTAACCTTCATTTAAGCCAGGAAAATTTTTAAAAACGGTACAAAACTTTTGGCTCATTTTTCAAAAAATACATGAGAAAAAAGGTTGCGAATTCTGATAGGAATCCCATGGTCCCCACGAGGATGGAGTTCTGCGCTCGTGATGATCACTAGGATGCACGACGCCGACACACGACGAGATCCTGGTTAACAGCAGACCGTTTTTCGCATCAATCCTCCATTAGTTGTACATAGAAATGTGTTTTCATGCCATTCATTCCAACGATACATGGCCATTTTATATTACCATGCCCTTTGATGATGCCAAAAATAGGTTTCGGACACCATCGGTCAAGTAATAAATGCGGTAAATAAATGAAAGAGAGAAATGAAATTTATAGTGGTTCGGTCTGTGTAACCTACATCCACTTCATAAAGGCAGAGATTGCCTGTGGTATTTTACTTCTCCAATGAGTAGGGATTACAGGATAGGAGAATACAAGAGTAGAAAAATGGAAAGATATCAATTGCCCCCCAAGTGCTGGTGGGGCTCCTCGATTTATAGTCCTCCCCTAACAGATGGGGACGACTCTTCAGCAACGTTTGACCTGCTTGAATGGAGCCTTCGAACTGCCCTCGCGCTGGACGAGGCAGGTGAGATATTCTCCGCAGGACCTGGTAAATGCGGGACTGCTTCCGAAGCAACGTGGCTGTCTTGACTTGGCCAAGGTATGTGGATCTGGACCCGGACCTGAACGGATCAATCGGGCTTCCACTGATTTGGACCTTGGCTCATTGTGCTATTCTGACCTGACTCATCCTCATGGGTTGGGTCATTTGGGCCTGACTCATCACCCTTGACTCATTATAGACACCAAGTTTTGCTCCAACTCGAGCCATTAAACTGAATGAAGAAAATGTGATTAATTACTGAGCTTAATTCATGTCTTAACACGATAAATTGATGAACATATTGTTCGAGTTGAACCCAACTTAATTTGAATCCGGCCAAACGTTTATTTAGGGCCAAACTTTGTAATAAATTCTTAATAAGTCATATTAAAGTGGGTTCTAATGTAGTATTGTATGTATGGGGGTACAATGCTCCTGTACCTTTTGTTCCCTTTCTTACTTCTCCTTATTTTCTCCTCTCTTTTAATGAAAGTTTTTTTGTTACCAATAAAAAAAAAAGTGGGTTCTAATGATTGGAGAATAAACTAGTGAGGAGTGAAAAATATAAGATAAAGATATAAGTAAGATTCTCACTTTCTCATACTTGATTTTCAATGATGATAGATAATCAATTTTTATCAAAGGGAACATCGGCAATGTTCTCCTGCAAGCTGTCTGCATAGTTTTGATAGGCAGGTGCAGCTTGTGGGGCTCACTTAGATGCCTACTTATAAGTGAAGATGGCACAGTAACAAATTTATTTATTTTTAACGGTTACACACAGTAACATTTTTATCCTCAAGAGGACATCAATTATGACATTAATAGTGGGAGCATTAAAAGATTTCACAAGTGGGTCTTTACTCTTTACTAGCAACTCAAACTCACTCACATCACAAGTCACGAGCACTAACACCAGCCACAGCACACAAGAAATTTAGAGTCTCAGACAATTTTTGGGACTATTTTGAAATTTGGGTTTTTCCCGGGACATTATTGGAATGATGTTTCATAAGAGAATAAACTAATTTCTAAAAGAATTAATTAATTAAATAAATGCAAAATAATATATGAGATGCTGGTAAGAAAAAATGTTTTTTCCAACGCGGGGAGTTAGTAAAGTGGCACTTAAGGCATGCATTTACTTGCTATTCATGTCTTTTGTTTGAAACTCGCCCCTAATTTGCCCGGTGTACTTTTATGTGGGTTTGGCAGGCTTACTAGGAGAGAATTAGTACGGTTGGGTCAAAGACCTCAAAAACACCCACATCATACTTCATAAAAAAAAAAAGTCACAATAAAAAATCATATTAGTACGGTTGGGTCAAAGACCTCAAGAATACCCACATCATACGTTATAAAAAAAAGTCACAAAAAAGTCTCAATAAAAAATCATGATCTTTAAAAATGGATTTGGGTCCGGGACCAATATGGCTTGACCCGGAACCTCCTGTTTGCATCCCTAGGCACAGCCCCACAAGGGAGCATCGTCACGACAAAATCAGAGACCTAAGACAATTTTTGGGACAATTTTGAAATTTGGGGTTTTCCGGGATATTATTAGAAAACCGCCTCATAAAAATAAACTAGTTTTTATACAATTAAAAAAAAAAATAAATGAAAAATAATATATGGGATACTGTTATGAAAATAATTCAATAAAAAAAATGATCTTTTGCCATTAAATCCCAATTTTCTCAGGATACTTCTAATTTCTGGAAATATATGGAAATGTCAGTCTTATCAAGAATGATACCATTTCAGGTATATATTGTGTTGTTATTCAAATATTTGCAAACTACCCCCAATATTTGTGACAGCACAACACTGCTAGTACATTGAAATGGGTAGGCTTGAGGTTGACACTCAGGCCCATGGGCAGAGTTGCAGTCCTGAATACAGGCCCAATAACTAAACGGGCTAGGTAGGTCAAGATTTGGCCCAACCAACCAGGCTCATGATCACCCTTAATATCTAGGGTTTTATTGATGATTTTTCCTAGGGCTGTCGGTGGTCGGTTTTCAGTCACCTCTGCACCCGGGCCGAATGTTCGATTTTTTGGATATAGATAACAGAAAACCGACCACTGTATTTAGTGAAAGTGGGAAAACCGAACATTCGGTTTGGTCGGTTTCCGGTCGGTTTTCGATTTTGGGCTGGGTCCTAATTTGAATGGGTCAAGTCTCATTTTGTATTGGTCTAATTGGCAATTGGGCCTTTAATTTCATTAAATAAGTTAAGTGTCCAATCTAACTTAGTAACTTACACACAAATAAAACAGGCCCAACAGCAATTAACAATAAGTACAGGCCCAGCAGCTAGCTAGTAGTACTTAAAAAATGCAGATGTTCAACAGTTCAAGTCACTAAGTTAGTGCATTCTCCGGCTGCTTAACAATTCGGTCGGCTCGGTTTTAACCGAACGGTTTTTTAGTTTATAAAAAAACCGACCGTCGTGTAATTTTTAGACGAAACAAATAACCGATTGGTTGGTTTTCTTTAAAAAATATATATATAGAACCGCCCAAATGGTCGGTTCGGCCGGGCGGTTCGGTTATTTCGGTCAATTTTCACAGCCCTAATTTTTCCATAAAAGAACACAGGGTTTACATAGAAAAAAAAAAAAAAAAAAAACTCTGAGATAAACCGAAACAAGGCCGAGTATGCCCTAGCCCAAACTGAGTCCTTCCAAGCCAGGCCCATCTTACTTGATGACTCGGCTCACCTTTCCCAAATATGCAACATTACAGGGAAAATGTCAAAAATAAATATGCAAGTCAGATCTGTGGAGTTGTTCCAAACTGACTGGATAAATAGGCGATCTGCAAATGAAAACTGCACAGAATGCACAATGCAGCCAGATAATTTGCAATCAATTTCACACCCACAAGAGAGAGAGAGCTTTAAACCACACCTATTGCTCAACAGCATGAATTATGTTAATGGACATGGAATTTATATATCCATGATCTGTGAAAGAAACTGAAATCAATGAACAAGAAGTATAATTTACAGAGATAAATTATAACTACAACTGACAACCCCCTTGTGTGCAGATCCATCTCATTCACGTACCCATAGAAGTAAAGGCATTAATTAGCACTATCAATCTTTACACAGTACATGTCTGAGAGAACATGATCATCGTCGTGGTCGTCGAATGCTCAAAGCTGCCGGCTGTTAAATACATGAATGAAGAAACCTGAGCATATCAAAATTTGGTTAGAGAAAGTTACCCCAACAGACAACTGACATGGTTTGAAGAGGGAATACATGTTCAAGTTGGTAAGGTTTCTCTGGGGAAAGAGATCATCCTCTGTTAAAGACACATTAACCATCTGAAATGGATGCGAAAATAATTACGCCATACGGATAATAATATACCTGCAAGCAGCATCAGGTGTAGCCATTAAAGTAACTTGAGTAAATATCAATGCAGAAGCTGCGGATACTCAGCATTAGGCAATAGCATGTTCAGGTTTGGTCGGTTTTCGGTCGGTTTTCAATTTTGGGCTGGGTCCTAATTTGAATGGGTCAAGTCTCATTTTGTATTGGTCTAATTGGCAATTGGGCCTTTAATTTCATTAAATAAGTTAAGTGTCCAATCTAACTTAGTAACTTACACACAAATAAAACAGGCCCAACAGCAATTAACAATAAGTACAGGCCCAGCAGCTAGCTAGTAGTATTTAAAAAATGCAGATGTTCAACAGTTCAAGTCACTAAGTTAGTGCATTCTCCAGCTGCTTAACAATTCGGTCGGCTCGGTTTTAACCGAACGGTTTTTTAGTTTATAAAAAAACCGACCGTCGTGTAATTTTTAGGCGAAACAAATAACCGATTGGTTGGTTTTCTTTAAAAAATATATATATATAGAACCGCCCAAATGGTCGGTTCGGCCGGGCGGTTCGGTTATTTCGGTCAATTTTCACAGCCCTAATTTTTCCATAAAAAAACACAGGGTTTACATAGAAAAAAAAAAAAAAAACTCTGAGATAAACCGAAACAAGGCCGAGTATGCCCTAGCGCCAGGCCCATCTTACTTGATGACTCGGCTCACCTTTCCCAAATATGCAACATTACAGGGAAAAATGTCAAAAATAAATATGCAAGTCAGATCTGTGGAGTTGTTCCAAACTGACTGGATAAATAGGCGATCTGCAAATGAAAACTGCACAGAATGCACAATGCAGCCAGATAATTTGCAATCAATTTCACACCCACAAGAGAGAGAGAGAGAGAGAGAGAGAGAGAGAGAGAGAGAGAGAGCTTTAAACCACACCTATTGCTCAACAGCATGAATTATGTTAATGGACATGGAATTTATATATCCATGATCTGTGAAAGAAACTGAAATCAATGAACAAGAAGTATAATTTACAGAGATAAATTATAACTACAACTGACAACCCCCTTGTGTGCAGATCCATCTCATTCACGTACCCATAGAAGTAAAGGCATTAATTAGCACTATCAATCTTTACACAGTACATGTCTGAGAGAACATGATCATCGTCGTGGTCGTCGAATGCTCAAAGCTGCCGGCTGTTAAATACATGAATGAAGAAACCTGAGCATATCAAAATTTGGTAGAGAAAGTTACCCCAACAGACAACTGACATGGTTTGAAGAGGGAATACATGTTCAAGTTGGTAAGGTTTCTCTGGGGAAAGAGATCATCCTCTGTTAAAGACACATTAACCATCTGAAATGGATGCGAAAATAATTACGCCATACGGATAATAATATACCTGCAAGCAGCATCAGGTGTAGCCATTAAAGTAACTTGAGTAGATATCAATGCAGAAGCTGCGGATACTCAGCATTAGGCAATAGCATGTTCAGGTTTGGTCGGTTTCCGATCGGTTTTCGATTTTGGGCTGGGTCCTAATTTGAATGGGTCAAGTCTCATTTTGTATTGGTCTAATTGGCAATTGGGCCTTTAATTTCATTAAATAAGTTAAGTGTCCAATCTAACTTAGTAACTTACACACAAATAAAACAGGCCCAACAGCAATTAACAATAAGTACAGGCCCAGCAGCTAGCTAGTAGTATTTAAAAAATGCAGATGTTCAACAGTTCAAGTCACTAAGTTAGTGCATTCTCCAGCTGCTTAACAATTCGGTCGGCTCGGTTTTAACCGAACGGTTTTTTAGTTTATAAAAAAACCGACCGTCGTGTAATTTTTAGGCGAAACAAATAACCGATTGGTTGGTTTTCTTTAAAAAATATATATATATAGAACCGCCCAAATGGTCGGTTCGGCCGGGCGGTTCGGTTATTTCGGTCAATTTTCACAGCCCTAATTTTTCCATAAAAAAACACAGGGTTTACATAGAAAAAAAAAAAAAAAACTCTGAGATAAACCGAAACAAGGCCGAGTATGCCCTAGCGCCAGGCCCATCTTACTTGATGACTCGGCTCACCTTTCCCAAATATGCAACATTACAGGGAAAAATGTCAAAAATAAATATGCAAGTCAGATCTGTGGAGTTGTTCCAAACTGACTGGATAAATAGGCGATCTGCAAATGAAAACTGCACAGAATGCACAATGCAGCCAGATAATTTGCAATCAATTTCACACCCACAAGAGAGAGAGAGAGAGAGAGAGAGAGAGGAGAGAGAGAGAGAGAGAGAGAGAGAGAGAGAGAGAGAGAGCTTTAAACCACACCTATTGCTCAACAGCATGAATTATGTTAATGGACATGGAATTTATATATCCATGATCTGTGAAAGAAACTGAAATCAATGAACAAGAAGTATAATTTACAGAGATAAATTATAACTACAACTGACAACCCCCTTGTGTGCAGATCCATCTCATTCACGTACCCATAGAAGTAAAGGCATTAATTAGCACTATCAATCTTTACACAGTACATGTCTGAGAGAACATGATCATCGTCGTGGTCGTCGAATGCTCAAAGCTGCCGGCTGTTAAATACATGAATGAAGAAACCTGAGCATATCAAAATTTGGTAGAGAAAGTTACCCCAACAGACAACTGACATGGTTTGAAGAGGGAATACATGTTCAAGTTGGTAAGGTTTCTCTGGGGAAAGAGATCATCCTCTGTTAAAGACACATTAACCATCTGAAATGGATGCGAAAATAATTACGCCATACGGATAATAATATACCTGCAAGCAGCATCAGGTGTAGCCATTAAAGTAACTTGAGTAGATATCAATGCAGAAGCGGCGGATACTCAGCATTAGGCAATAGCATGTTCAGGTGTCCAGACCTCTTGAAAAATCTTCCACCTTTACTTCTCATTCCAGTCCCAGCCAGACTTGATACAAGAACAGATCTAGAATCTGGCTGCCACTTGAACCCTTGTAGAATGGAGAACAGACTTGAAAGGGAAGGAGAGACTTCACTGTCGCGTATATTTTTACATGAGACTACTCTGAGGCCTTGAAGCTCCTTCCAAGAAAGGACCACAGACTCCAGACCTTCTGTTGTCAACAAGGAGCATCCTTCCAGAGAGAGACATTTTACCCTCCTGTGATAAGTAGTGTTAAAACAAAATTAATTAGTTAACTTACTCGGGAAGATTTTAAAAATTGAATTCAAGGATCCTGTAGCACAGTTGGAAGGTGTCCATTGCACTTGAAAATGAGGTTGTGGGTTTGAGTCATGTTACCTATAGAAGAAGTTTCTTCCACCCCACCCCAACCCAACACCACACCCAAACCCACACACAATTCCGTTGTAGTGATAATAATAAATCAAACCAAACATTGTGAAGTCTACAAGTAGGTATGTATATATCAGCGGGGACATCACTCCGGTATGAAAAACACATGCCCCATAAATCACCCGAAATGGACACCAATCATCTTGACAGATTTCAGATAGATGGCTATGGACGCAAATTTCTTTCACATTCAACCTTTTTTTTTTCCAGTACTCATGTTAAACTTAAATAAATAAAGCATGGTTAGGATCATGCACTATTTTTTATTTTTTATTATCAGTAACTGAAACTTTCATTAAGAGAAGGAGAGAATACAAAAATACAAACAACAATGAGGCAAGAAACACAATTTAAGAAAGAGAAAAGAAAATCAAACTAAAGGGTACAAGAGCATTGTACCCCACCCAACCCCAATTACATAATAAAACCCTCCCAAGGATAGCTTCTCTCCACTCCTTGCTTGGCTAAAGCATCAGCCATACTGTTGGCTGTTCTAAGCTCGTGACGGAAGACAACATTAATGGTAGTAGTGAAAGATCGAATTTCGTTAAAGAGGAATTGAGATTTCCAAGAAAAGGCCTATTCAAGTTTGAAAGAGGGACCAGCAGATTCAAGATCATGACCCTGTGGGCAAGGAACATATAATGTCTCAAAGAAATACTCAAAGAATAATCTTGAAGTGGCAGTTGTATTTAGTCTTGATTTAATGTTTATCAAGGAAAATTATGAACCCATCTCTCATTAGAAGCAAAATGCAATATTGATGCAGGTATTCGATGCTGCAGGTATTAAACAATGATGGTCTTCACATCCTCTGTATTCCTCCTCAGCTTTTTATTGTTTTGATATAGAACTTAACTTGACATTGTTAACAGGCATTTAACCTGTGTACTGCAAGGCCTGAGATCAATGCATGATTGGTAATTTTCATTCTTTCTAACAATACAAGAATACACCGAATTCATAATCCCAAGTCCCTACAATATCAGACATTAATGCGATATTGATATCTCCATGCTCTCTCCTCTAATGTTGTAATCCTACAATCCTCAATGCGTTGTTTGGATCGTTGGAATTTGGTAACAGGCATACACCAAATTCATGATCCTAAGTCCCTACAATAGCAGACATTATGGCGATATTGATATCTCCATGCTCTCTCCTCCTCTAATTTTGTAGTCCTACAATCCTCAATGAGTTGTTTGGATCATTGGAATTCTGTAACAAGATACTCAGGTCAGCTTCAACTCTGGTTCTCTCTAATCTGATACCGCAAAGAACAAAAGAACTGCAGACAAATCTGTAACTAAGGTTTCAGATCCAAACACAAGAAGTTTCAGATCCAAACACAAGAACAGTAGGTTTATGGGTAACTGAAGTTGTGTCCATCCAAACATGCCCAAACTTCCAGCATCCATCAAGATCATTATCATCCTTTACTGGGGCCCATCTGGATCTTCCTAACACTTGGTTTACACAAATCAGGATTCATGCATTATGGTAAGTAAGCATGAATTACCTTTTTTAAGTAACAGATGATCTCTTCTTTGGCATAACAACAAAATTACAGGTAAGCTGACTGCAGAGCAGCTGAGTTTCTAGGATACAAACAGGGCATTGAGTTTGTAGTATGAATAAAAGGGCATGTTGGAACTAGAGGGGATTCAATTCAACTGTACTTAAAAACATTCTGCAAGAAAGCATATCAAGCTCACAATCATCAAATTGTAGGTTCAAATTCTACATTTGTAAGAAGAAAGCTTATCGATCAAAAGAAGTTGAAATTGAAGTGACAAATGAAACCAAAATACCTGCAAATGCTGGTAGTGCTGAACATGTCATTGTCCAATCCCCAACAGTCCTGAAATGCAATCTCCCTTGCAGTTGCGCAGACTGTAAACAACGCCTTCAAACTCTGCTTATCCCTCAATTGGCACTGTTTCAGCTGCACACTTTCTAGTGCCAGGCATGCACCTAGATCTTCAACTGGCCCCGGCTCCAAATCAATTCTCTTGCATCTCTGCTCACAGATAATATTAAGAAGTTTGAATATGTAACAATAACATTAAATTCATCTTATATTAGGATTAGATTGGGATTGTGTTATAATGTGATCAGGATTAGATTATGCTCAAAAACTGATGAGTTAGCTGCACACTTTCTAGTGCCAGGCATGCACCTAGATCTTCAACTGGCCCCGGCTCCAAATCAATTCTCTTGCATCTCTGCTCACAGATAATATTAAGAAGTTTGAATATGTAACAATAACATTAAATTCATCTTATATTAGGATTAGATTGGGATTGTGTTATAATGTGATCAGGATTAGATTATGTTCAAAAACTGATGAGTTAGCCAAACAATTCTCGATGAAATTAACCACAGTAATTCATCAAGATGTAGTCCACAAACTTCTTACCTGCAGCTTCAGTGATTTCAAACTTGCACACAGGGGCAGAGCGGCAATCCACCCGCCGCCCATCCTGTGGTCGGAAACTGTCAGCTCCTCCAGCACCGGGCAGCACTCACCAATTGCGCCGACCCCATCATAGCTCCCGCCAAATCCGCTCAGTTCCAGCTTCACCAGACGCCGGCACCCATGTGCCAAGATAATCAACCCCACATCGGAAATTGCAGAATTATGCGAATCCGCCACAGACCCAATTGCCCTCAGGACCTGGAGATTCCTATAGCCGGCGATGGCGCGGAGCGCATCATCGGTGCACCGGTGAAGCTCCAGCTCCTGGATAGCGGGACAGGCGCCGGCGAGGGCAGCAAGCCCCGACTCGGTGCCGGCGACAAGGGTGAGCTTTCGGAGATTGGGACAGCCCCTGGCGAGGGCCCGGAGGCCGGCGTCAATTGAATGGGACGGAAGGAGGCGGTGGCCGAAGGAGTAGGCGGGGCAGGAATCTGGGTCGATGGGGATTGAGATGAAGGGTTGGTGGGTGAGGAAGATGCCGGAGCTCCGGCTGGACTCGCTGGAGCTCTGGTGGGGGTGGACGGAGGCGGGGAGGAGGTCTACGTGGGTGAGGTGGGGGAACCGGGAGGAGAGGCGGCCGGAGAGGAGAAAGGGCCAGAGGAGGAGGCGGAGGGAGTGGCGGAGTCGGCCGAGGAGGAGGAGCCAGCGGCGGCAGACGAGGGAGGTGGGGTGGTGGTGGGAGGAGGGGAGGAGGGAGAAGATGCGTAGGAGGAGAGATTCTGGAAGGAGGAGGGTGAGATCGATGGCTGGGAATCCATCTCTGAAATCAACGGCTGCTGCTGCTTTCTGTTCAAGGAAGAGAATATGGGGTTTGGTTTGGAAGCAGAGGAATGGAGTCTTTTTTAGGGTTTTGGAGGGGGTTTTGGTGAGTGTTGAGATTGTCATGGATTCAAAGCTAAGGAAGAAGATTCTTCCTCTTCCTCCTCCACCTCTTCTTCTTCTGTTTTTTGTTGTTGAAGGTGCTGCTGAAGACCGTTGCTTTGAATGTGATTGCTTCAATTTTTTTCTCCTCCAACGGTAGGGTGGTGGGGTCTACATGTCATTCTATATGTGTATCAACATTACCTATTATTCTTAGAGACTTTTGATTTATCCTCCCCCTCTTTTGATAAAGCCTAGAGATAATGTAAAAATAATAATTTTATCTTTATATGTATTTTTATCTTGTATATAATTTATTCACTATTTTTATAAATTAGAAATCTCACTTCTCTCCGCTTCTTCTCTACTTTTTATGTTTCTTCTCTACTTTTTATGAAAACTCTGATAATAGTTTCACGAATAATATATTGTATTATTTACTTTTGTCTGATTCACTCTATCATAGGAAATATGTGGACTTTATCTAATCCCTTGAAAACTCAGGAAAGAGAGTTTTATATGATATAAAAGAAAAAAATATATTTTCCAGGAGCTAGGATTGTAGTTAAAATGATTTTCTTACATCAATCGGGAGTTTTGAAATAAGAGTAAGAAGCAAGATTTTATGCAATATATAACAAAATCTAAAATAAAATTAGGGACTTTTACCAAATAAGTGTTCATATACTTGTATTATATGGATTTAGTGTTAAATACACGGTAATGCCCATTTTGGTGTTCGTACAGCATTTTCGGACGATAATACCCTTCATATTTCGAACGACATCGTTATTAAGAGAACCCTTTTTTCACTCAAATCATACGTTCTCCTCTCCTCTTTTCCTCTCCGCCTATTTCCCTCTTTCTCCTCCGCTGCTCCTTGCTTTCCCTCTCCCTCTCCGCTCCCTGCTCTCTCTTCCCCTCTCCCCGCGTCTCGGCTCTCCCAAGCACTTCCTCTCTCTCAGCCAAGTCTCCTCTCCCAACCCACCAAACCCAATCCATCTTCCCTTCCAAATTTCTGTTATGCAACCATCTCTCCCTCTCCTCCCCACCAAATCCAACAGACCCATCTCATCTGTCCACGCCGCCGAGCCCTCCAACACCCCCATCGTCGCCGACAAGCCCGCCAAGGCGGCGCCGCCGGTGGCTCCGACCAAATGGGCCGTCGACAACTGGAGATCCATGAAGGCCCTCCAGCTCTCGGAGTACCCAAATCAGCAGGAACTCGAATCCGTCCTCGAGACCATAGAGGCCTTCCCTCCGATCGTCTTCGCCGGCGAGGCCCGCCATCTGGAGGAGCGTCTCGCTGACACGGCAATGGGGAAGGCGTTCCTCCTCCAGGGAGGCAATTGCGCAGAGAGCTTCAAGGAGTTCAATGCAATCAACATTAGGGACACTTTCAGGATCATTCTGCAGATGAGTGTTGTCCTCATGTTTGGTGGGCAGATGCCCGTGATCAAGGTTTGCATCCATTCTTTTTTTATTGGTTCTTTCTACTCTCTTTTTTTTGTAATCTAATGTGAAATATGATTAGAATTGTTGGTTTTGAATGAACCCCAGTTTGGATTAGGATAGAATGACTTTTTAGAGTTGTGTGTAAAGGCTTTTTGTGGGATGCAGTTTTTATTGTGAGTAGATTCTAAGACCCAAAATGGAAAAAACCATTTTTTTTTACACTGACATCATAGTTAAAACAGATTTCATGGTGGAGAATCTTGTGGGCAGCAAACAAAAGAAACTGAGAAAGTAGAAAATTAAGATTTGACTATGTGGCCTGCTGCCCACCACTAGCTATAAACCAACCCATCTCATAAAAACTATAAAAAGGCATGTAAGCATGTTTTTGTATTGGTGAAGTGAGAGTGAAAATTGTAGTATGAGAGGGTCCTTTTGTACCAGTTTAGCTGAATGGATGAAATGCTTTGAGTGAGATTCTTTGAGTTCTCTGCAGAGATTTTTTTAAAAGGTATCTGTAGAGAGTGTTAAGTTGTGTGAGTCTAGCTGAGCAGCTCCTCGAATTCCTCCATCAATTGAAACCCACCAGATAATGATGATGACGGCGATGACTTTGATTATGGTGTGTCTAGTTCCACTTCCTCAACTCATCAGATGCTTGATAATGGGCCTGATTGGATAAATCAGTCAGTTTAAATTTGTGTGAACGAGTGCTTAACACACTTGATTTGGAGTTAATAAAGATTTTACATGTCAGGAATCAAATGGCAAAACATGAGGGTAGAATTTGATTGAACGTTCAGAAGCACAAAAGGTGGATCATCATCATTCATCACAGTTGTTTAAAGCAGCAAAATAAAAAAAAAAGTCCCTTGGTATTAAGTTTCCTCTACGGTGGGGGACTGAATAGAGCTTGTGTAAATTGTGCTCTCAGTTCTCTCTCGGTACAAAATCCTTGTGGAACACCATCCATCTCATGCTAAAAGTGAAAGCATGTTGGTTAGTAGGAGGGTAGGGGTAGAGAGTTGCAGAGAAAAATAGGTGGGTTGAGGGAGATGGAGAGAAAAAAGTGGCAGGTTGGGAGAGGGCAGTGACAGTGAGACTGTGAGAATTATGGGTGTGGGTTGAGAGGGAGAAGGAGAGAAACGGGAGGGTAGGTTGGGAGAGAGTAGCATAGATGAGGAGGGTTGTTTGAGAGGGAGGAGAGGAGAAAGAGATGGATGGGGGCTGTTTGAAAGGGAGGAGTGGAGAAGAGATGGATGGGTTTGGAATTTGGATAGAGTTGAAGAGAGTGAATGGAGAGTTGCAGACGGAGAGAGCGGAGAGAAAGATATATATATATATATATAGAGAGAGAGATGTGTGGGTTGAGGGAGATGGAGAGAAAAAAGAGGCAGGTTGGGAGAGAGCAGTGAGAGTGAGACAGTGAGAATTATGGGGTTGGGTGGAGAAGGAGAAGGAGAGGAAGAGGAGGGTAGGTCGGGACAGAGTAGCATAGATGAGGAGGGCTGTTTGAGAGGGAGGGTTGGAGAAAGAGATGGATGGGTATGGAATTTGGATAGAGTTGAAGAGAGTGAATGGAGAGTTGCAGACGGAGAGCGGAGAGAAAGATAGATATATGTAGAGAGAGAATAGGATATGTGTATCATTGATATATATATATATATATATATAGAAGAGAGAATAGGATATGTGTATCATTGACGTGGAGTTTTGTAGCGTATATATTACATATATAGAGTCAAAACAATGATAATGATTTATTTCGAAAGATATATGGCTAATATTTTTTGTCCTTGGGGGGCAGGCGTTTGCCCCTATAAACCCATTTTTCATTAGTTTTAATTTTTAGTTTTTTTTTACAAGGATTGTACTGATTGAATTTTGTGTCATCTATGATTTAGATGATACACATCTATAATTGTATATTTTTCCTTGGAACTCTATAGGTAATTCATGTAATAGAATTAGTGTATAGAATTTTAACCTCTCAGGTTATGACAAGCAAAGCCATGCTCCATCTCAAAGAACTGCTGCAATTCTGTCTCAGATAATGGTTGATTCCTTTCAAAGGAAAACCTCTCTGTACATTTCTCAATTTTTTGGGAGTTCCATTCTCCGCCGAATGTTTATTGTTATTTGAGTCCTCTTAGAGTGAGGCCTTTTTGGTTTTTTGGTGATGGCCTTTTACTCTTCTTTGTAATGTTTTTTTTTTTCCGCTCAGGTTCTGAGTGTTTTTTTGGACATATTCTCTCTATGTATTTTATGCCTTTCTTAATCAAAACTTAGCAGAGAGAGAGAGAGAATTAGAGAGAAATTTTAACCATGTTCTCACTTTGTTATCTATGAAAACAGATTCAAGTAATTCCAACAGAGATAATGAAGGCCTCGACGCAATCATTAGCCCTCCTCTGCTATCTCCTTGTATTCACGAGCAATAATTCCCTCTCTAGAATAAATCCAATTTTTCTTGGAGAGCCAACATCACCACCTCTATCATTTGGCAATGCTAATGTTACTGCTACAACTGTATCATCTCCATCATCTTCCAATGCCACTGCTGCTCCTACCCTAGCTGCATCATCCTACAATGTGAGGATTGTGGCTACCCCCCCTGTCATCTAACATGGTCAGAGTTACGCTTACACCACCTCAGTCAACTCAAAATACTTCTGACTCAATCACACCACCCTCACTTGGATGCGGATATGTCCAGTATTCTCGTGCAACTCTGACAGTTGTAAATTTGTTTGTATGACTGTAGATTTTTTTAAATTTATTTTTTGTATGTGTTGTGCATGCTGTGATGGTGGTGGTGTGATTGTGGCAATGGATAGATGGAGGGTTTTTTTTTTTTTTAAGGTTTCAATTGTGGATTTTTTTAAATGTTAGAAGATCAACTGGTGTAGACGAATTGGTGGGTTTGAACCATCTGAGGAGTCTACATTGATAGACCCAATTAATTGGCGATTTTGAAAATTTTGTGGTGGTTTAACATGTTGTCAACTACCAAGATCTGATTCCCTATGTCATGTACAAGACACTTGTACTTCTCATGGATTACATTAGCCAATGCCTAATACACTTTTAAGCATTGTGCATCAACCTTTTACAGTGTGATAACTCCAATCACAAGTGTAGCTCCAGTTACAATTTTTTTTTTTTTTTTTTTGTGTAGCTCCAGTTACAAGTCTTACAACATATCAAGTCTCATCCGTGTTGTTTAGTATTTGTGTTGTCACTTTATGAGATAACTGATTATAGCAAATTTGGAAACTATATGATAAAAATGGGCCTAGGAACCTGAACCACAATATGGTAGAAATGGACAGATATTACTTTCTAGTTGGTATATGCCCTGTGATGTTGTTGGTTTGGGATTTTGAGGCTAGTTGGGAAGTGGGGTTTTCCCATGGTTCCTTGATAGATAATTGGAATGTGACTTTTTTTTTTGTTGATGTTCATTCAGACCTCTTTGAAATTTAATTTTGACTATCATCCTGTGTCTTTATGTAACACCGATATATGTAACACTTATAATTTCCAATACATAGTTTCTATCGATTTGCACTTTTTTTAGTTAGTATCTCTCTTTCCAATAAACAATCTCTCTCTTGATTTACACCTTTTGGGTTAGCATAAACTCCTGAATCTATAAACCCCCCCCCCCCCCCCCAAAAAAAAAAAAAAAAAAACCCACTCTGTCATTTCAGGTATACATTTGTAATAGTTAATCAATAGTTTTAATGAATCATTATAATCCATCACCTAATGTGTACTTCTCCTGCCATGTATTTTGTAGATATTTACATTATAGACATGGAGTGATGGTGCATGGGAAAGAGTATCCCATGGAGAAAAAGGATTTTGCGTGATGGGTTGAGACTAGATGTTGCCATATACATAGGTGATTTGTATGAGAATGGTTGCCGCTGCACATGGAATGTTGTCATGTAGAAAGGGTGGTTTGTGTTTGGATGTAATGGGACTGAATGCATTGTAAAGACATGTTGGGATGTTAGTGTTGGAATGTAATGATGTTATAATGATGTTGGGATGTTGGAATGCTACATTTGTAATTGAAACTTGCACTAAAAAAAGTTTTCCTAGATGAAAGCAGTTGAACGTTGAAATGGTGGGTGGTGGAATGACAGTTTTTTTTTCCTGCATATTGGATGGTGGAATGGTGGTTTTTTCCCAATGAATTCTAAATGTTCATGATAGGTGTCAATCTAAATGAGTATTTTGTGAAATCTGAATTTGTGATCTTATTAATTTTTCTGGAATTCAAATGATTATGAATTCCTATAATAATTGTGACCTGTTTTAAATGAACCTATTTGAATGAATGTCCACACTGCATTGGAGTTTCAGATGTGTCCATAGATTTGTATTTGAAAGGCATGTAAATACGTTACCACTTTGTATTTGAGTTTCAACAAAAAAGGGTGCTTTTTGACTTTTGCATCCAGCCACTGAAATTGAAGCAAAAATGGAGGGCCGTGATTGATCTCTCTCATACAGTTGGTGAGAGTGTCTCTCACATAACACCTCCCTTTTTATTATAATACTTTTTTCTTTAAATTTAACGATGAACCAAATCAATTCATAGATCTCATAAGGTTAAGAATAGCAACAAACATAAGAAAAAACATTTTGGCATTGCAGATGGGATGATCTATAGATGGTTTCTAGGGTGGGAAATCTTTTAGAACTTGAATTCCTACTCATACGAACTTGAATTTTGTGCCCGACATTGTTTTTTGATAACGATATCGTTACCATCTTTTATAGTTTCTTCATCCATTTTTTTTTGTACAACAAGAAAATAATAGTGACTTTATATTGAGATGCATAAACAATAAGAAAGACTCACAATTTCGCTCAAAATCTAGTTTTCAAGAAATTTCTGATAGTGATATCGTTCAAATTATTTATTGGTTCTTCGCCCATTTTTTTTCTCCAAGAACAAAATGAATCGGACTTTATAATGGGGTGCATAAACAAAGAGAAAGACTCACAGATTTGGCTCAGAAATGCATTTTCCTAATAGGTGAAGTGAAGGTTCGAACCCTCAAAATGAGAGTTCGAACCTTCGAACTTTCTGGAATTTGGCCCAGGAAGGCAGTAAAGTGAAGGTTCGAACCCTCAAGATGAGGGTTCGAACCTTTGGACTCTCTGGAATTTGGCCCAGGAAGGTAGTGAAGCGAAGGTTAGAACCCTCATCTTGAGGGTTCGAACCTTCACTTCCTTGCGGTCCTGGGCCAAATTCCAGAGAGTATGAAGGTTTGAACCCTCGTTTTAAGGGTTTGAACCTTCACTTTACTGCCTTCCTGGGCCAAATTCCAGAAAGTTCGAAGGTTCGAACCTTCATTTTGAGGGTTCGAACCTTCACTTCACCTATTAGGAAAATACATTTCTGAGCCAAATCTGTGAGTCTTTCTCTTTGTTTATGCACCCCATTATAAAGTCCGATTCATTTTGTTCTTGGTGAAAAAAAATGGGCGAAGAACTAATAAATAATTTGAACGATATCGCTATCAGAAATTTCTTGAAAACTAGATTTTGAGTGAAATCGTGAGTCTTTTTTACTATTTATGCATCTCAATATAAAGTCACTATTATTTTCTTGTTGGACACAAAAAATGGATGAAGAAACTATAAAAGATGGTAACGATATCGTTATACAAAAAAAAGTCGGGCACAAAATTCAAGTTCGTATGAGTAGGAATTCAAGTTCTAAAAGATTTCCCACCCTAAAAACCATCTATAGATCATCCCATCTGCAATGCCAAAATGTCTTTTCTTATGTTTGTTGCTATTCTTAACCTTACTTATGGGATCTATGAATTGATTCGGTTGGGTTCATCGTTAATGCTGCACTGCTAAAAAATTTTTATGTTTGTTGCACCCATCGGCAATGGAAGCTCGATGGCTACAAGACAAAAGTGCGCGACTGCAAAACTAACCAAACGCGATTGTTTCCATCCAAAAAAATGCAGATTTCAAATGGGCCATATGGTCTTTGAAACCCCAAAATCTCAACCAGAAACTCCATCGGGAAGTGGATTAACAGGGGTACTCGGCAAGCTAAAAAAAAAGTGTTGGTGAATCCCAAAGGTTCGAACCCTTACAGTAAGGGTTTGAACCTTTGCTTCGTAACCTTTCTAGGCCAAACCCCAGAGACCACTAAGGTTCGAACCCTTACAGAGTTACAGTAAGGGTTCGAACCTTCACTTCGTTGGTCTCCTGGGCCAAATCCCAGAGAGCATTAAGGTTCGAACCTTTGCACACAGGGTTCGAACCTTCACTTCTTTGCCATCCAAAATTTTTGAAAATACAATTTTGGGTGAAATTCGTGAGCCTTTCTCATTGTTTATACATCTCATTATAAATTCATTGCCATTTTGCCGTTGCACACAAAAAACGTACCAAGAACCTATAATTAACAGTAATGATTTCATTATCAAAAAATGATGAAAATAAAATTCTGGATGAGATTCGTTAGTATTTCTCCTTGTTTATGGTTCTCACTATAAAGTCATTGTCGTTTGGTTGCTCGACACAAAAAATGGATGAAGAATCTACAAATAATGGTAACGATATCGTTACCAATATTTATAGTATATTCATCGATTTTTTGTGACAGACAACCAAATTACAATGCCTTTATACTGAGAAGCATAAACAAGGACACAACCAAACGGTATTATTCCCCTTCAAATTACTCTCTCCTTCAAAAATTTAGAAAAGACATCTCTTGTTAATGTTATTGATATGAGTAACAATTGGGTCACTTCTCTTATAGAACATTCAGAGGTTTTTATGTATGACCATTGACTGGCCATTAATTTTTTCCCCCAACCAGACAGGAGGGGAATGGACAATGTGGTTTATAAGTCAACCGGATTTCTCTTTTTTAGAGTTGTGGCACAAAAAAGTAAACCTACACAATGTGAAGAAAATGAAGAACTGAGATTTTTCATATCAACGTGATACGAAACTTCCATTTGAGCAGTTAAATGCAACCAAAGTTAACTGCAAGTATCAGTTACATTCAACCATATAAATGTAAGGTTATAAATTGATCATATATAGGCCGGGTGGTCATACAGGCCATGGGGTTCCATGGTAAAGGACCAAGAACCTAGATCATGATCCAATATAATCTAGATTGTTACGCATTTGTTACATTGATTGCAAATCAAGACTGATTTGGTAGCAGGTCTGTGAAGGCTATGGTATAGACTTGTCCTTTCAAAAAAATGGCTATGGTATAAACCTGAAACCTATATTCCATTCCCCTCATTCCATTTCATCCTGTAATGTAAAAACTTGTAACATTGGTCAACAGTCCATTATGTTCAGTTTCTACAACATTCATTTTCATACATTAATTATAAATCATGACACAACAATTGGATACAAAGTGTTATATCCAGTCCAACATACAAAGTGAAATCATGAGTCTTTCTTATTATTTATACATCTCAATATGAAGTCACTATTATTTTCTTGTTGAACAGAAAAAATGGATGAAGAAACTATGAATGATGGTAACGATATCGTTATTGGAATATAACCTCCATGAGCCTTTTTCTTGGTTTATGTATCTCAATATATAGTCAGGGCCAATCTCATTGCTGAACGACAAAAATTGGAATAAAAAAGTCTAAAGAATTGTAACGATATCGTTATAAAAAAAATTTAGAAACCACTAATCTCTGCAACACAATTGCTCCACAAACATCAATTTCAGTACAAGGCATTGAAAACTGATTTGGGATACAGAACAAAACCAGAACAGGCTTTTCTACATGACAAATGGGTTGGAAACATGGACTTGACAAAGGTAAATTCAAATGGCCTTTATTTCATTTAAAATTGTTAGATAATATGCTTACAAAATTATGGAATGTTTGGAACACAATAATTATTCTAGCACACAAAGGTCATACACCCTTTATAAGTAGATTGGCTTCAAACAGAGAGCAATCCCTCCCTCATACAAAGTATACCCGATAAGGACCGCTTGATCTGCTTCTATATGTCGGCTTCAACATTTCAAATCTGAACAACGATGTGGACAAGTTGAAGTTATATCTCATCCATAAAAAGAGGAGAATGATGATTCATCCTCTTGGAGGTAGATCTCTACATGTCTGTCTATTATGACCACGCTTTTTGCAATGGAAGCATGTTACTTGTTACTTCATTGTCCTCTGTTCGTATCCATAACTTAACCATTAGAAGTGACATCAGCCGGTACAATGATAATCCTGCCAAAGCCAGTTCAAGAATCAAAATTGGCAAAGATGCAAACTAAAAGATAGAAAAAGATAATCAGTTGCAACATAAGTACCACAAATATGAAGCTCTAATCAACTATGTTGATTGAATGCAAGGAGGAAATGTCATATTTCAATGTGACAACACAATTTTTACAAGAAGGTAAGGATTAAGACACAAAATTAAGCCATATGATCACATTGAATACAAACTACACTATTTACATGAAAAAAGATTTAAGAATGACAACCATTTATATTTCTAGGAACAAATACACCTAAGCAAAGATGAAAAATTTCATAACCATGGTCATGCCCAACCACTTACTTTACTGTATGTTTTTTTGTGGATAAGAGATGTTTCCTTCAAAAAGAGAAGTTTCCTTGAATCGGCCTACATCACCTTTGTGAAATCCTTTAATTGGGACATCAAATGTGATTGTTGTTGGTTAACAACAAATCTGATTGTTATTTCTTCTGAAGCTAGTGGAAGAGACATCTTCCATTGAGACTGTCAATTTAGAATTGAAAAGTTCACTGTGGGATTGTGACAAGGCCTAGGATCATCACTACTTGCTCTAATTGAGATTTCTCCCTCAAAAGACCTTTTTTTAATCAATCTTTTTCTTCTAGCCTCATTTCAACCTTTTGACTTCTTGATAGTTTCTGCCAAAAAAACATTTTATGAAATGTTTCTTGCATCTGATTCCATTCTAGCAACTAATAGTGCTAGTAGTGAAAATGCATACAAAAAGTGAACATCAACAGCACATCTGACCACCTTAAGAAGCAATGAAGCATCAATTGAAAATCAAAACTGAGAAAACATGAGCTGAGTATACCACAGAGCTGAAGAAAAACCCCAACCACGTGTCCAAGTCATTCGTCTACAACTGTAAAGAAATTCCTCCAAGTCAAAAAGAACGTTGCAAGGGAACATCAATTCGGATCAAGACAACTGCCACCCATCAGTACTACCGAAGCCAAATAAACTCAACTGGGCAACCAACGAGTTCATCTTGACTCACAAGAACTTCTTCCTATTACAGTAGAAATGTACTGAAAATACTGTTTTCAAAGATCCACATGACCAATTCGTTTAGCCAAGCTCCCAAAAGGGTTCTCTCTAATTCCTCACTCTGCAATTAGTTCTTCAAAATGTTATAGATCATTCAAAACCATCAATTTGGAGGGCCATATATTAGAATTGACATATAAGAACACAAATAAGGATAAAACACCAATTGGGTTGTCTTCTAATGTCAACACCAACTCATACTACATATCATAAAACATCAAATTAGAGAAAATTAAGCACCGATGGTGACTCACATGCCCAAATTGTCAAATATGAACATATAAGTGGATAATAAAAATAAAAAAAAAAAACCCAAACTGGTTATGACCCAATCCCAATCCTGTTACAAACAACACATAATATAACATCAAACTGAATAAGGAGGTGAAATGGGTGAATCTGAACTTCTGGAAGTATAATATCAAATATATGATCAGAGTTCTATGAAAAGCAGATGATGTCCTAGGATAATGTGGTTGGGGAATTTCATTATTGGCTCCTCAATTATGCATTATCATTTATATATCAATTCTACATTTAGCTGTCTCATTATTGATTCCTTTCACTCCCATTTACGTTTCATTCACAATTAAAGAGACCATTTTATGAATGAGATAATAAAAGGTCAGATTTGTGACTTAGCACCTCATTATATATAATGAGTTTTCTCCATCAACAGTTTTCTTGATTGATCAGAGACTCCTATCTTCACAATATTGCAAACTTAGGTTTTCTACAAAAGCTAGTTTGCAGATTGGTGTGTGCAAGTGCCCTTAAAGTTATGACGACTCACATGTGATATGTCAGGTGTGATCAGGTGGAGATGGAACTATAAATTGGAGGTTGGGGTAAAAAGAAGTCTATGAGTGAGAAAACAGCTGATGACAGAATAGATAATTGCAGTGGCTGTGGCAAGGCTATGAAGGTTCCATGTGGAATAGATATTGGACGTGGAAGGCAGGTGTGATCAGGCGGTGATGGAATTGTAAATTGGAGGTTGGATTGGCCAATTTGTAAGGTGGGCTAGCTTTGTTACAATGATAATTAAGAAGTCTTGCAAAAAATGATAATTTCCCACCATATACATAAAGTGCATTTGATATAATCAAAGAGATAGACAAGATCAATGAAAGAATTCATCTCAACACAAATCTTGTTTGATGACAACCTCCTTCCTCCTGTGATAACCAAAGATCCTATTATCCTAACAAATACAAAGACAGTTCCATTACAAAGAGAAGCAGAGAACAAAAAACAAGGTCTCCAAACGTATTAAAAAAAATCAAATATTGATAACAAATTGAAGTGGTAAGTATCAAAGATCTTGTTCATATCAGGTAAACATGTATTAGCACATAAAAAGAAAGAAGAAAAAATAAGTTGACAAAGTTAAAGCATTGAAATTGATGCCAATACACTCACCATCTCCCTTGAGAGCAAGAGGAGAAGCTTCTTTGGAGAAAAAACGTGCTGGAACAGCATGATGGTGTTGCAGAACATTGTCAACAAAATAAAACTATGAAACCAGAAGCATCAAAATAAACATAATTAGGCAAGCAGGCAACATGAAAAGAACAATCTAAAAAGAAATTGAGCAATGTGAGTACAAATACATACAGACACTAGTAACAATAAAAACAATAAGCATTCAGATAATGAAAGTACCAGTGACAGATCACAGATATAACTCATGTTTGTATCACTTGTATCGGATTCTCTTGTTTGGTGATGCAAAACAGTTTCCACACTGGAATGTGTTTCTACTTCTTATGTAAGACTGAAGAACATGGCTCTCAACCTTTTGGTCTCGGTCTTCTTTCCCCAAAAGCTATCAAATTTAAACTTAACATATCATTCTACCATGGAAGTCAATGCCATAATATATTCAAGAAATAATGGACCCCATATAAATCAAAACTCCAATATATGTATTTAGGCATTCACCCTCTGAGAATCGATTGCTATATACTAACTGATGAAATCTCAATCCAAACAACATCAAATCAGAGATTGAGAGGTCTTTTTTCAGATAGGGCATTTCCACAAACACATATAATACGAATAAGAACAGAAAGAAAGATGCATTTCTTTCATTTTGAAATCGATAACCTGTTTGGATCTGGATCGATTTAAAAGAGACGAAAAGGAATCGCTGCCATCTTTCTCTGAAATTGTTCCACATCAAAGTAGAGGCAATATAGAACTGGGACCACTAAAGTTTCTTTCCTCTTTTCACTCTCTGCAGTAACTTCATTTACATTCCAAATCTCATTTACCTATTTTCCTTTATATTCCACTTATGCTAGCAAGATCATTGGTGTTGTCTAGATTTCCAACACTGGGATTTGGATAAAAGATGGATCCCACCCCTAAAACACAAAATTTTTAAAAGGGAACAAACACAGAGCTAATCCGGTCCGAAAGAAAGAAAAAACACCATCCCAAAAAAACACAAAAATAGAGAATCCTTGTCCCAGCTATTCCATCCCAACACCCCAATTTTCTCAAATACCCACTTCATGAGTTCCTGAAAAATCGTGACTCGGCTTTACCCCCACATGGAAATTTCAGATCCAACCCAATCCCAACAGAGATGCAGAACTACTTAAATGCGTGTAAATCAAAGAAAAGGGGAAGAAGATAACATCATAAGCTGTTGAAAAACCAAAGAAAGACACGAAAACAACCAAGACCCCGATGTGAAATTGTGTCAATGAACCTAGAAAACAAATTCAGATGAGAAAAGAAGCTCACGGGATCGCTTGCAAGAGGCGATACATCCGGTCAGGGACTTCGAAAGCATGCCGAGAACCGGCCCAAACGATTTTCATGGCTTCCACATCGAATTGGGCTTTGTTCCTTTCATGTGCTAGGTGATCTACTTCCTCCATTGCCGGCTTCTTCTTCTTCTTCTTCAAAATCCACCGAATAAAATAAAGTGAATTGACCTGATCTTTGTCTTTCTACATGTAATGTAGATGACGATGTCGTTCGAAACAAGGAGGGTAAATGTGTCAAAAATCACCGTACGAACACTAAAATGGTCATTTTGGTGTATTTAACACTAAATCTGTATAATACAAGTATAGAAACACTTTTTTGGTAAAAATCCCATAAAATTATATACGAACCAAAATGCATGAATTTGTTAAAGGATTTTAATCGGGTGAGAACTATTCGCACGAATAGTGTGCGAAGTCTGATTTCGACCGTAGGATTGTTGAAATGATCAAACGGTCCAGGGGTTCCAAATATAAGGACGAAAACAATGGAAGGAAAATCGATTTGGCCTGATTTCCCTCTCCTGAGCTCAAAAGTTCTCGCTCCTCTCTTCCCAAATGTGAAAGAAAACCCTAGCGACTCTCTGCACGGAAGATTAGGTGTCTTCCCTTCTCATCTCCATTGGTCGCGCCCTCACCTCCTTCCCCGGATCCTCCTGCGAATCCAATCTCCACCTCCTCCCCTTGCTCGCATGCGTGGTGGTGGAGCCAAAAAACCTTAGGCCTCTCTTCCTCTCTTTTCGATCTTTCCAAAGCTGATACAAAAAATAGAAGAATAACATCGATTCATCAAATCTATTTTGGCGCTGATACGAACGAGATAACAGAAAGCTTTTTCCCTATTTCAAGCCCTTTTCTCATTCGATTCCACATAAACTCTACCACTTTGCAAGTCTGTTTCTCACACTAAATGTCAAATTCTTGACAAGAGAGATTGTTGAATGAAATATTACAGATGTTTATTTTCTTTCTCTCTTTTGTGAGTTTGAGATTTAGCCTCTTTTCTTTCCATTTTGAGGCGTGTTCCGGGATTTTTAAGGTGGTACCACTACACCAAAATAGAATATCTCCCGCGCTCTGCCCTCTCCCTCTCCCGGTTTCACTTTTCATTTTCCCCACTTTCCAATCCTAAGCAAAACACTCCCACACTCGTCTCTCTCTCGGTCTCTCCCCAGTTCGCCCTCCTCCCCTCCTCCAAGCACCTCCCTAACTCCATCACCACTCACGCAAACCTCACCCTCAACATCAACGCACGCTGATCCCTCCCAGGCTCCCACCATCTCCATCTCCGTTGATCTCAAAAAACCCATCTCTGTTATCAGGCGCAGACCCATCCCACTGAAGAAAACTGGTGCCCTCTTTTCCGGTCGTCTTCTCCAAAACCAACACGAGTTTGACCCCTTTTCCGGTCGTCTTCTCCAGACGCGCACAAGGTCGACTCCTTTTCTGGTTGCCCTCTTCAGACGCATTTGCCCTCTTCTGCTCTATCTCTGTAACAGAGAGTCGAAAAAGGAGGAGGTATTTCAGTTTGCTTTGTTTTTTATTTATCTTTATCTCTTTTATCTCCCGATTGGATTGGATCTTGATTTCTGTAACATGATATAGCTTGGAGACGTCGATTTGGTTCTGTGTAGTTCTGAGAATCCAACGAGGAATAGCTCGAGGTACGGAAATCGAAGTTGGGTTTTACTCTTGTTTTTATGAATAATGAGATTTCTGCAATCGATGGAGTTGATGGATTGTGTTGTATGATTCTTTTTTTTTTCTTGTGACTGACACAATCCCGATGAGAAAGAGGGTCGTCCCAATGACCCAATCGATTGGGTCTTCCAAAGACCTCAACTCTCCCTTATTATGTTAACCTATTTAACTCTTATATGAGTTTCGCATTTCTGTTCATCGGCGGCCATGTTGCCTCCTAGTGTTGTTTCCTCTCATAATAGGACTGCAAATCCTGTCTGAGAAACAACAGCAGGATCTTAGCTCTGCAGGTTGAGATGGTTGTTTCTTTTTCTTTTTTTTTTCTTTTGTTTGATAACTTGTCCTCCTAGATCTTGCTTCTGGGTAGGAACTGGAAGAGCCTGTTTGCAATATTCTCTCTCTTCCTTTTAAGTTTTTGCAGAGGTGGTTGTGTTGTTTTAGGACATTTCTACATTTTCAGGTAGGTAGAAAACGTGGTGGTTTTTTCTTCTCATTTTTAAACATCATGTGAAGGGGTGGGGTTTTTCTGCGAGTTGGATTTTTTTATTATCTTATTTTTGCTTTGATTTTTGTGGAACAGAGTTTCAATATTTTCAGTTATTTTTGCTGTAGGTGGTTGTAATTGTTATGCATTTCTCTGTTTTTTGAAAAAAAATTATCTGTTCAATTACCAGAAGATCCATGTCTAGGAATAATACAGGTCTGTAATCACTGGCGGAATTAGTTTTGGGTGTTTAAGACTGATGAATGAAAAGGTGCCAGAAGTCCAAGTAGTTCTGGGGGCCATCTGCATGAATGAAACAATCTCTATGGAAATTTCAACTATTAGTATTTTGTTTCATTAATATGCCACATAAACTATGTTTGATTGAAAAAAATAGTAGGATTAAGTAAAATGCAACCCATTTCACCTGTTCCGGTAACAGTGGCAAAGGCTCCACTGGGTAAGCAAGGAAGGCATTGCATTATCTTTCCATTTTTTTCCCTTTTTGTTTCATGTCTGGTTCTTGAAGATGAGCAGGAGAAAGACAAGAAGAAGAAGGGAAGCAGTGAGAATGGCATGCATCAGTTGGGTATTTTTAAAGTTGATGGCATCTGGTCTCTTTAGGATTATCATGTAATGTCGAGACTTTCTGTTGCTACCATCTTAAATAAGAAGCTTTCCATTTTTTAGTGCTTCTCTTCTTCTTCTTTTTTTTTTTTCCATTATGCTTAATATGAGGATATATTAATTAAAGAGGAAGAATGATGTAATATTTTCAGATATCACCTTTAAATCTAAACCGCGAAGTCCACTTGTTAAGTTGAGCGTTGGATCTCATCGCTTCATAATTAATGTAAATGGGGCCCAGGTGTGATTATGTCACAGTGTGCGACACAATCACTAGCTCTGTCAAGTTTTCTATTTGATGAATTGCATCCCTTGATCACCTTTAATGCAAATAGAATATATTGACGCATGCTCACATAGGCCTTGCTCAATAAATGATCAATTTTTTGATAATAAAAATGGGGATGACATGATCGAAAGTTTATTTTGCTTTCATTATATTTTATTCAGATCTATGGTTTTTTTCTTTTATGTGCTCAAAATATTTTAATCTCTTTCAGTGATGGTTGTGAAAAAAGTCATGGATAAACGTTTTGTATGTAAGTGTTTCTCACATTGGGCTTTGAGATTCATGGATTCTGGAATCCTTACCATTAATGTGTTTCAGCCATTGACATTGTAACAAACATTACAAAATGCTCGTCAGATTATTGGTTTCCATAGGCTATCTGATGCTACACAATTTGAGTACATGCCTGCAGTGAGCACTAATTAAGTTGGTCTTCTTCTTCTTGTAATATAATGATGAATATAATCTGATTTATCTGATTTTATCTGATTCAGGCCATATTTGTAGTCTTTTATCTGTTGGTACTTCTGCACTTGTTTCGCGTGTTTTGATGAACTTGTGCAAATGTCCTCTTCTCTAAGAGTTCTTTAAGTTTCCATGCCTGGGATTTTGATTTTCCATATTTCATTTGAAAGTGAATCTGGTTTCCCCTAATTTCTCTTCTTAATCATATGGTGGTGGGATGTTTAGGATTAAAAGAAAGTTGCTGGAGTTCTTGGGTTTCGTCACAAGTCTCTTATGTCTTTGTGTTGGGAAAAGATGTCTATCGAGAAATCCTCGAGTACCATCCAAAGATGTTGAAGGAGTTCTTAGATGGAACAGACTCAACAGGGCTCATGTATCCAAGGTCTTGATTCTCTGATCACATGATATATGAATTACTTTTTACTAGTTAACACTATTAAGCTCAATGAACACACGGTAATAATTTCTTGTCCTCTCAATTTCCCCGCCATCTTTTTTTTTTCCAATTTCAACTATTGCTTATGATTTTCATTGTAGCTGTAGTCTTTGGGGGGATCATAATTACAGCCTTGTGAACTATTCTTTAATTTGTTTGTTGTAATATCACTACCCATGGAATGTTATAGGTACAAGCTTTTTCATGAAGTAAGAATTAGTTAGTTTATTAGTTTATTTATATTTATGGAAAATGATGTTCTCATTTCTACTGGATATGCATTAACTAGCTTAAAACCATTATGCTTAGATGCACAAAGCTGAAAGAGAGAAAAACAGTATGGCAAAAATATTTCGAAAGTTAAGACGTTGAAATTTTGTGAATCAGGAAATTTATTAATGCACGCTAAATCTTGTTAAGCCTTTGAAAATTCATAAAATCTTATATAGCTTTGAAGTGAAAGAAAAAGAATATAATTTTGTTTATATAACTAGAGAAATCAATTCAAAACACAGCATTAAAGGCCCAAATCCAAGTTGGTTCTGGTACAGCACTAGATCAGGTAGTTGCAAGTACTCGGCCAAATTTCAGAATGCTTTTAATACTGTTGATTTTTTAGGCTCCATTTGACACTAGCTGGCATGTCCTTATTACTTCTAAGACACCTATTACAATAAGTCTTTCTAAACCCATGACAAGTCCTAATACCCTAGACAAAGAAACTGGTCACCATCTTAACCTGATCCAGTGGCTGGCTTAAATGAGTTTTAACACCTTAATTTATATCATGCTGTTATGAAACTTTATGTCTTTTCTTGAAACTTGTAGCTACCACAATACGTATTGGAATTGTGTTACCATTTTCACTCATAGTCATATTTTCCATTTCATTTTTCCGTACCCTCTTGGGTTCCTTCAAAATTCCACAATGCCACAACCAAAGGAGCACAACCTTGATAGGAGTATGATTTTGTCCTGTCTGAAAACAAGTTGTAAAGACTCAGATCAAAGCCAGTTGTATTATGTTCTAGTGATAATGTTCAGTAATGATTGGAAACTGTCTGAAACTTATGGAAGATGAGTTGAACTGACTGGAATGGACATACTGAAGTAGTTATGTGTGAAACTGAAACTGATTTGCATCAACTCACTTCATTGAGTTTTGGTCTGTACAGGTACAACCTCTTCTGACTTATTACTGGAGATACTGGAAATTTCAATGGCCATCATCTTGCACTATGTTAGTTTATAGTGGCTTCTTTTCATAGTATCTAAGAATCGAAGAATATTTATATACTTTTTGGCTAAAGAATCCAAGAAAATGTATCATTGCTCAACATCTAATATAGAAAATATATGATCACTTTTGTTTTGGGTTTAATATTTTCTTTCCTTTTGTTTATATAAACTTGGTATGAGAAACTGAGAGGACACCTGTGGCAATGACATGTTATCTAGATAAGGTATGTTCTGATTGGAGTTAGTTTTGAGTAGGTTATCATTGTCTCATGTTGTGGCTATTTTCATGGACGTACCTTGGCTGTGATTTCTATGAGCTGTGACAATGATTTCCATTCGTGGTTTTGGACCATTATTGCCTGGTCATTTAAAAGTTGATTTCGGTGATGCAGATGCACTTGAGAAGATTTTCATAGGTTAGTAGTATATAATGTCATCTATGCTTTGCCTTATAATGAATGTTGGTGTTGCTGCTATTCTTCTGCTGCAGTGTTTAGGATCAGTTGTTGCTTGCTTTTGAATTTCCAGTGCATCCCCATTGTTATTGATTGAATCTATTTGGACTTGCAGCACATGGAGATCGGATAGCTGGATTTCTGTTTGAACCTATACAAGGGGAGGCCGGAGTAAGTTGGGACTTTAGAACCTGTTTGGACCAATGTTGAAACCTTGCTTAGTGGTTGCAAAGTTGTCCTTGTCAACTCACTGACCAAGCTCCAAACTTAATTTGTGCGCATTTTCTTTTGTATTTAGAATCAGCTAATTTCCATTTGTAAATGACCTCATATATGGTTCTCTTTGCACCAGATACTGCTACTATTGTTTTTCCTTGCTTTTGCTTTTGGGTTAAACATTTCATGATGCATGATTTTATCATTTAGCTTTTCTGTCGATGTGTGTTCATCCAAGCATATTTCACCTTTACTTATATATATAAATATTTAAATAAGATGATTTTCATATCAAGTTCTAGTCACCTTGTACACTGCTGCTACTTTTGTTGTTTTTCCTTGCTTTTGCTTTTGGGTTAAACATTTCATGCCGCGTGATTTTATTATTTAGCTTTCTGTGGATGTGTGTTCATCCAAGCATATTCCACCTTTACTTCTGGTTTCTTACAGAACCCAAAAACAAAATCAGTTACTCCAAATGGGCACTCTTCTCCGAAGCAGAGGATTGTTTCCCCTAAAAATGAGAGTGTGTTAGAGACGCACGATAAAGATGTTGTGTCAGAGGGCCTTGTTTCAGTAGATGTCTATGATCAATGGGTTGCACCTTCTGTATCTAGCCAACCCCCAAGAGCTCAATATGAGGTATCTCTCCTGTTCTCTGACTCTTCATTAGTATTTTTTATATATTCCTCTGTTGAGATCATAGATAGTATTTAATTTTGTTGGTGATGATGATATCTTAGAAATCTTTTAATCACGAGTTATTTCTATATTAATACCTTAAAAAAAAAGGTTAGTTCTGAATTGAGTATTGTCAATCTTTGCAGCATGCAGCCGCATAATCCAAGAAAAAATGTACATTTTTGGTGGAAATCACAATGGTCGTTACCTTAATGACCTTCAGGTTTGTTGTCTTATAAGCTGCTGTATGTAATACCCTGTTGCTTCAGATACTGTTACCGGCTTTCTGGTAGAAATGAATTTTTTGATGGATACAAAATCAGTACCCAATGACCAGAAATAACTTATTTTAATTATAACATCTTTAAATATTTTACACACTATATCCTTTTTATTGCTATATCATACAATCATATTTCAGGAGTAATTTTATTTTAAAAATATTTTCAGATATAAAGTTTATGTTAGTTTCAACTGTTAGATTTATGTTCTCCACTTCTTTGTCCTATGATATTATTCAATATGTGTACGTGTATAAGTATGAATGGTAACATGACTTGAACCTGCAACCTTTCGGTTGAGACAATGAGCATATTCCAACTATGCTACAGGTTCTTGTCTGTTTTTCAACTGTTATTTATAATTACTAATCTTCACTGTAAATTTAAGTCCTATACACTTTATGAAAATTTCAGGTTCTGGATTTGAGAAGTTTGACATGCATGGTCCAAGGTGGAGATGAAAGCAGCTGTAGAGACTCTAGAATCACCTTCACCAACTCGCTTGGCTCCCTGTGCTGGTAATTCCTTGGTAAGGACAACAAGTTTTTGCTTATAATATCTGGAATCTTTGGAATAGCTTTAGTTTTACACTTGACTAAGTGTAGTAAATTATGACTTTTGTTCATGTTTGTGCATCATATCATTGCTAATTTCAACTTGAGCTTACTTTACCCATTCTTTTCATCCAGATAAGATGGAAAAATAATCTTCTTTGTGTTGCCGGACATACAAAAGATCCCTCTGAATCTATTACAGGTTGAAGTCATTTCACTTAATATATTCCTTTTCTTTTAGTACACTTAGTCATCTGTATTGTCAATTTTGGTAATTTCCATTGACTTTATGCCCCTTTTCTTCTCTTACTCTCATGACAGTGCTGGAATTTGACATGCAAACTTGGACTTGGTCAAAGTTAAAGACTGATGGGAAGATACCGGTTTGTACTTCTTTTTTCAAAAAAAAACATAATGTTTATTTCTGCCTTCAGTCAGAAAGATGAGAACCATCTTTTATTTGGACATATGGTTAAAATTTTCTTATTTTAGGATGAGAACTCATCTAATGATTGTACTTCCATACACTATACAAACCACCTTTCTTGATTCAGTTATGAAAATGTGGCAAGATTTCAGCTTAGGTTTAAAAGCTAAAGAAAATCTATTTTTTTTTATTGTTGTTGCTTCTTATAGTTCTCTTTTTGTCTGTTGTCTGTTGCTTCTTATACATTATTGTCTGTTGTTTAAAAGCTTATTATTGTCTGTTGCTTCTTAGTCATCTGTTGTTGCTTGTTGGAACATCATAATTTTCACGGTGTTCTATTATGTTACATGAGTATAGACTTCTGTCTTTGACCAAGACATTCTGTAGTAAATTTTCTTTTGCACTGATTTTCTGTATTGTCTTTGCATAGTCCTTTTTGCAGATTTATTTTATTTCGGAAGATCCTTGTATCCTATATGTTAAAAAAAAACCCTCTAATTCAAAATTGTTATTAAAACCTTGTTTTAAGTTTGAAATCTTGATTTTCTTAATCCATAGAAGTATTTTAACTCACATGTGGAAGGCTGTTTAAATATTGTGGAAGCATCTTGACGCATTTTTTTAATCTTCTATTCACTAAAATAATGGCCTCCATGTTCAGATATTAGTTGGTTGGGAGGTGGAACATATTATTCAATTTTTCATTTTGGCACATACTTGAAGGTGGAACATATTATTCAAGTTCATTAGTAATTGCTCTTCTTTCAAACCTTGGAAGCCATGTGGTCGGATGCACCAGGAGGAGATGATTTAAAAGAAGAGAAGTTCTCACATTTTTTATGAATCCAAGAACATAGTAACCAAGCAAATCTACAAGAAATATAAGTAGGTAACTAGTTTTTTATTTTTATTTTGTTTTTGTTTCCTTGTACTTAGTTTTTTTATTTTTTCTTCCCCTTTTGTTTCTCTTATAATTATTTATTTTATTTTGTTTTGCTAAAAAAGATGCAAGTAGATTCATCCTCTGAACTGTTCCACCAAGAGAAAAAGAAAGAAAAACCAGTAAATATCCGGATGCTTATAGTTAATGGATGAATGAGTTGATACATCCAAATTCTGCAGCTGAGTCTAAAGGTCTCACATTATACAATTTAGTAATCACCGACTATTGGTCAAATTAGAGAAACCCAATTGAGTTTCAGTTCAAGGTTTATGATGTTTCCAGTTTTGGGAATGAACTGGATGCACTGTAGTGTTGATTAATGGTAATTAATAGGGAGTTCTATAGCTGTTCTTCATGTTCCTTTCTATTTCTTTATATATATATAACCCCTCTAACAGAGCATGCTCATTAGTGTTGCTTTATGCTAAATCAATTACTCATTTACTCCTTGTGTCATACAAAATCTACAACAAAATCAGGTTTTTAAGCCTTATGGTGTAACTAGGAAGAAAAATAGTTGCCTTTCCCTTTCTTTTCTTTCCTCCATCTTTTCTAAATCAAATCATGCTTGTTATCTATAACAGGGAATCCATCTCTCCTCTTCCTCTTGAGTGCTAAGATGATGATGGGCAATATTAGCCTTTTATTGTCCTTTCTACTTTTTTTTTTAAACTCTATACTTCTCACTTTTGACAATTTCACATGTCTATCCATAAAAATATATAGATATAGCAATGTGGTAATCTTGAACTCCTCATATTGTTAAGTCCTTTCTCAAAAACTCCATGAAGCATTTGTTGCATCATATATGTTAATCTGTTTCTTTTCTTGCGAAGGACTGTGAATTTTTGTGGGTTTCTTTTGAAATTCTGCTTCGTTTTGGTTTTTTTTTTTGTTAAGAGCCTGTTTGGATGTACTTTGAATTGCAACTGGGCAGATTCTTTTCCAGAAGAATCATGTTACAATCAGTACTTGGAATTAGCACTGATAGTTAATTTGGCCAGGAAAGTTAAAAAAAGAAAGAAAAGAAAAATCATCATAATATGTTTGAGAGTGAAAGATTAAGGGTGGAGAATGAAGATACACAGGGGGCTATAAGATCAAAAAAAAGTTGGAGAGAGAGAGAGGACAGAGATGTTAGTGTGAGCTCCAATGAATTGGAGGTCCATATTCATTTATGAATTGGAGCTCCAACTGCTGCGAAAGGTGTTTAAACAAAGTTGTATGCATGTGTGTGTTTGTGGACATCTCTCTCTCTGTTTTTTTTTCATCATTCCGTTTGCTTTTATGATTCTGTTTAGATTATTTATCATGAAGCTAATGAATGGGTATTTTGGATGCAATGACTGATATGTGTTCTTGTGCATGTTGATTGGAGTATGGTGTGAAGAAAGAATAATGTTTTATTGCTTTCTATTATGGAGAGTTTTCAAGGTCTGGTTTTCCTCCACCAAAACCATCTTTACTCACCTTGTATTTATTTTTTCTGATATTTGTGCTGATTGGAGTTATGTTTCACTTTGCTGGCCATTTATTTGATTCTAATCAGGTGCCACAGATTATCTATAATCCAATTTTAGGACATGGACATGAGTATTGAATCATGTGATTGAATCATGAGTATTGAATCATTGGGTTGTTTATATGAAGTATTTTTTTTGTCATGTACAGGTAGTTGGCAGGTTGTAAAAAAAAAATTAAATGTCACACGTACAGGGGAGACTGCCGAAATTTCGAGAAATCTTTTACATTAGAAATTTTTTTTAAATGTTGTCAGGGGTGAAAATGGCTGGGAAATCTAACGGAGGGAAGATAAGAGGAAGAGCATCGAAAGATAATTCTAAGGTTGTGGCTGATGTAAATGGAGTGCAGCAGTCCAATTTGGGTGATAAGCCAATTATTCTTGTAATAAAGGTTTTTCTTGCCTTTTCCCTATATATGCTTTTAGTTAGTTTTTCATTCATATACTACACCATGTAGAAATAAGTTGTACGTTGTTTCATTTTCACACATTACGTATACTAGACACTTAGTAGCCTAAACGAGGGTCCCATTTTAATGGGATAGTGTTTCCTTTCAAAAGTACATAAACCATTAACTTTTTTAGAGCAAATATTATATATGTCACTTAGCTGTTTGACATGTAGAGAGTAGGTTTTGTTTTAACTCCCTGAGCAGCTCCACTTAATATTACATGATTTTATATGTTTCTATTTTATCTTGGAAGAAAATATAGCAATCAATGGTACCCATTTGCTCCACTTAATATTACACTGATGACTTAATATTACACGCATAGGAGTTCTATGGATGATGCGTTGTTGAGTAGTACGTAGTGACTATTTTGTTCGTCGTTATTGTTAAATATGCTACTCGATGTCAATATGTTCTTTTGGTGATGTTATCTTTTAATAAAATTATTTGATTGTATGTAAGTGTGAGATTTCTTGTTAATGTTTGAACCGTGTAAAAGGGCATTTTTATATATGCAGCAGGTTCGGTATTCAGGGGTGGTTTTTGGATAATTTTTTTTTTTACATATGAAACAGTTTTGTAACGGTTATAAACCGTTACTAATTTGTGCGAATAGCAATACTTCAAAAACGTTACAAAAGATTTCACAACCGTTAGGAATGTTATGAATCGTAACACAAATTTGGTACAAAAAACCGTTACAGAGTTTACAAAACCGTTACAAATATTTAAGTGTAAAATACCGTTACAAAACTTATGAAACTGTTACTGTTTTATTAAAAATTATTAACACAAATGAGTATTAAAACCGTTAGGAACTAATTTCAGTAATGGAAATAAAGCATTACAATTAATATGTTTGTAACGGTCTACAACCGTTAGGAATGTTTATAACAGATTAGAAACGCCCAAACTGTGACCCAAAAAAACTGTTACAAATTTTTTTAGTAACGGTTTTGGACCGTTAGGTATGTCCTGAAATGGTGTAGTGTGGGGTATACGGAAAGGTCTCCTTATAGATAAGGGACAATAAAATAAATAAAAAATTAGTCCCATCAAATCATCCTAGTTCTTGACTTAATAGCCATTAAGTTTAGTGGAATTTTAACTGTGGATTTCTTTGTGATCAACCCAATATTGGTGGAAAACGGTTTCATGAGGGTGAAATTGAGCCTTGTGTGCAAGGTCATGGGCAGATTGGAGTGTGAAATGACCTACACTAATCAAAGGTAGCCTAAGTGAGACCCATAGAGCTGGACTGCATGTACTGTTTGTTCATAAGATAATATTTCTATTTGAAATGCATTACCATGTTTATCAAAATCACAATTTTCAAATTGGTAAAAGAGCAGTCCACTGGTTTTAGATTTGTTTATTTTTTATTTTTACTTTTTTGCAAGTTTCTTAAAACCTATGAAGAACTAAGATATAAAAATAAATGTCCCAATGTTCACTATTAATACAAGAATATAGAACCGTACTTAGATCATGTATTGGGGGCACACAGAAGTACAGTGGATCTTTAGGTTGGGACCTTTTCACAAATTATATTCAAGATATATGAAGACTTAAGACAGTCATCTTCATGACCTTGGGTTGTATTAGTCCAATAAACAAATTGAGTGGTTAGGATTACAAATGTGAGACAAGAATAATAAAATACATGTGTTTGATGGGACCCACAAGAGTGCAATCATTATATAAGAAGTGTACTTGTACCTTTTGCAAATGCAGAGTGTAAAAACTTTGGTGTGTGAATTAGGGGTGCACATGGGCGGTTCGGATCGATTTAGAGGGAAAACCATCAACCAAACTGAACCCATCGATTTTTTATTTTCCTAAACTGAACCGAACTGCCCATGTGCTCAAACCGAACCGAACACGATTTTTATGTTTTATTTTCTTTTTCACAAAAAATTACAGTTCAAACTTGGTTCATCAAATGGAACGAGGAGAAGCTGTAATGAACACTAAATATATTTCATAATTCGTTTCAACCAAGGAAGCATGCATCAAACGATTTATGAGTACTTTCCATCCATCATCCGGTCATGTGATTGAATGGACCAGGCCAGGTTTGACCAACTTTTCAGGCCAATGAGCTGAAGCAGTTCAAATCTTCAGGTAAAATACACCAACAAAATGGTAAGGCACGTACCTATTTTTCTGAGTAAAACTTGGATAGACTACATCGCTTGATCTAGACGAATAAATTCAACACAAAAGGAATTAATTTTTTTTTTGCTCGAGTGGAATGTAGCCCCAATTTTGAACTAATTGAGATGGGCCTCTTCATAGTTCACTTTCTCTTAGGTCAGACCAAACCCCTGGGCAACGCTACTAAAAACTCAATAATGCACACTTCTCGTAGAACTTTCATCAAACATGTAATATGGAAGTAGAACATACAAACGCTTCCCCTAAGGCTAAAATAGTCAAAACTCAATAGTCAAGTTAATACATACAGTCGGTTCGGTTTAGGCAGTTAACCATGGGTTCAAACCGATAATCGACCGATGTAAGACGGTTTCTATGATTTTCAAATCGTTGACATAACCGATCTTACATAAAAACAATCCGAACTGCCTAGTTCGGTTTTGCGGTAATACTCAATTTTTTTGTGCAGCCCTAGTGTGAATGGCCTCATTTATACACTATTTTCACTCATTTACACATCACGCGTAGGTAAGCGCAAACAAATGTGATGGTGTATAACTATTGCTCTATTTTTTTATAACGGAGGGTACCCCAACCCTTTAGGCCAGAATAACCTAGGGGGAGCTGGGTAAATCCCTTGTGGCCCCAGTATGGTAGTGTAGTTTCGAACCTTCAACCTCCTGATGTAAACCATGGTCTTAGACCAACAGAACTACTATTTGAAATTAATTATTTATAACATATGTCAATATCTCGAGGATAAGACGAGAAGAGGGATCATCTACTCTTAACATTTGAATATACCAATGTGAATAGTGGGCAACCATGATTTCCAAATGATTTTGATGTCCAATGGAGATCTCCACATCTGTAGATTTGGTCGTTCACTATTTGCCTCAGTTCTTTTTTCTACATTGGATATTCAAACAAAAGCACTCCCACAGGCCCACCACCACTACACACCAATATCCCGACCAACATAGCTAAAAATTGGGACTTTTGCCTAGCCCTTTTGATAGGTAGGCACTCCTTAAAATATTCTAATAATTAATTACCAACCAGGCAAAGCCGTATATAATTGGAGGAGTTGCCATCTCACAGTTTGGCTCAGTGTAAGATTAGCCTAGCTATAGTGCCAAAAACTAGAGTTTTTCTTATATACCTCTGGAAAGGTTTTTATGATTTGTAAATAGGCATTGTGATTTAAGTATTAAGTGATACATTTCCTCTTTTTTATTATAAGACCTTTTATGTATTTAATAATTAGTAGCCTTGTAACCACAATAAGCTTTTAGGTGAAATGAATCTTTTGTGTCCATCTATTCACCCCAAATTTCAAAAGCTTGGACTTTTTTTCTCTAAACCTTATAGTATCGACAATTACTATAGTACATTTATTGGGAAAGAATCTATATGAATCAATCTTTATCAATATAGTGCTTATTTCATTATAGCCAAATCCATCATAGTGACAAGCAACACCTATACTTATAATTGACCAAATATATGCATGGCCCACAATAATGGCCCACAGTTGGATTGATGAAAGTTTTCAAGTGCATGATTAGGCTTCTTTTGCATGAGAGAGTTTATCGAGAGAGGCCATTGGTACTTGGGATAAAACAATGGTCTTTTGTAAGTAACGACATTCATTTATGTTTAATGGATGTAGGGGTAAATCATTTATTTTTATAAGAATTCAACGTAAATCTCATAGTGGTTGTCACGACCCCAAACCCGGGGAGCGTGAATTTGAGAGTTAAGTAATGATTATATTTCTCCCAAGATCCGCATGTGTGAGGATAACACGTTCCAACACATCCTGAATATTTTTTTTGTGTGGAAGCATTCGTGGCGTTGCGACCCGAAGTCCGTGACCATTGAATTCCATGTCGCACTCAACCACTAACATATTGCTGTCAGATCAATGAACATATCAGACTGGAACAAACCATTATAACAAAATACAGAGCCGACAGTATCTGGATATTATATTCCCACAATGTTCAAGTTACAAATAACAATGTATATTAATTATAATCCCGAGAAAAAGGGCTAGTAAAAGCCATACAAAAGCAAGCCAACAATCACTACCCCATATGTGACGTAGCTCCGATGTCAAGCTCAATGTCTATACGACATAGCCGACAAAACAACCTGCAAGCTCATGGCTCCATAGCCATCACATACACTCTGATCGGACTAGATATCTGAACCTGAGTACCGAAGTAGTGGGTCAGACACGACGGTCTGGCAGGTGGGTGAAAGGATATAAGCAATATATTGAAGAATAAAACATATGATAAATCACGCTATTTGATCAAAAGCTGTACATAATTAAAATGTATAGAAATTTGTGAACATCACAAAATCTTGTGTTCATATAAAACGGGTATAAAACATGAATATTTGATAAGACATGTATTCCTTTAAAGCATGAATAAAACATGAATATCTAGCAAAACATGTATTCATTTGAAACGTGTGTAGAACATGGATATTTCACAAATCGAAAATTCATTTAAAATATGTACAAAGCATAAACATTTAACAAATCGGGGTTTCATTTAAAACATGTACAAAGCATGAATATTTAACAAATCGGGGATTCATTTAAAGCATGTATATTTAAAATAGTAAGGGTATCAAGGATCGGGAACTGTCAAGATGGCAACCATACAAAACTAAATCATCTCTCACTAAAGTGATGAGAGCACATACCATGTAGGATCATTGACCTCAGTCACACAAGGTGAGGAGGGACAATGATAAAATACTATAATATACATATATATACTCTGCGTGACCACGGTAGCGAACCGGGTAAAAACTCTACGGATTCCAAACTGCAGCTGACTAACAAGAAGGGGAGGGATCTCCAAGTCGGTGGATCAAACCGACAAGGTTGTCCAAGCTTAGTGGTGCCGACTCATAGGTCAAATGAGAGATATCAAAATAACTACATAATAACGGAATAGGGTGCCCATAGGCACAAATGCACATTCATATCGGATCAAGCATATACGGGTTAACAAAAGCTAAAAACATTTTCCAATACTTTCGGGACAAGTCCAAATCATAAGATATGATGTTTAAAAAGCACAAATTCAATCCGGGTCAAGATTAACATGAATGGATTTCAAACATTCTCCTGGCTAAGTGTTGAGGGTCCACGATTTGAATCAATGTAAATAGGGTCTCATTTGTCAATTTAACATTTATTTGGTACTCCATAAGAATTAGAGACAATCCGGGACCTTACGCACATTGACAAGTCTAAAGGACCTTTAACAAAATTAGGATGATGGGTTTCTTCTTCAATATAGTTCCACATTCTTCTCCCATATAGTTCCACAAGTTCTCCAAAAGAAATCCATCAGGATTGACATTTCGGTCAACCCTCGGTTGGCGTGTCGGTTAACCGACAGGGTCATGTCGGTCAACCGACAAGCTGACCGACGGCTAGCCGAGTCCAGAAATGGGGAGAAAACAGCTCTCGGGAATTGGAACCGAGGGGCTGTCGGTTCACTGTCGGCTGACCGTCACTTCAGCATCAGAATTTACAGAAAAATGCAGCTCTCTGGAATTGGGACCGAACTGTTGTCGGTCACCCGTCGGTTGGCTGTCGGTTAGCTGGCAGGTTGACCGACGTTACTGCGGGCACCGATTTTTGAAGCTGTTTTCAGTCCCTTCTTTCTCCAAACACTCCTCATTTTTAAGAGTAAGATCCCTATAATAAAGTGAGCCAAAAGCTCATCCATTTCATCATTCAAAACCTCCATTCCCAACACTTCAAATTCCCTATTCAACCTCATCCATCCTTCCATCAAAATCTCATTAATACAACCATCCATTTCAACACATTCAATCATGTGATGACCCATCATTCATAAAAATCCATATGTACTATAAACAAGCTTTGACGAAATTATATGCAACCAATTCTAAGATATTAAACAACGTAACAAGACTCATCAATATGCATTTTAAAAGCAATGGAAACCATATCAAGAGTGTAGATGAGAACACATATGAGTTCACCAAAAATAATTAATGTAAATCAAAGTTTTTCACAAACATATTAGCATTAAAAAATCATCCTTTCAAAAGCAATAGAAAATCATGGTGAAAAGGATGATCAAAGGCAAGTATTAAATCATTAAGAACAAGTAATGAAAATCCATAATTTTCTCATAAAACATGTTAACACTTGAAATCATCAATTCATCCACTTGCCTTGGGTTCAAGCTAAGCAAATCCAAGCTCAAAACACTATCAAGATCAACCTATAAGAAAAATCAAGAAAACCCCCAAAAACAAACCCATCTTAGAACCCTAAAATGGTAAATCAATAAAGACAAGGAATGGAGTACACAAAGTTAGGGAAATGAGACATAAGGGGATGCCATTGCTCAATAATACAAGATGGGAATGAGTCCTTACCTCTAGGGCCATCAATCAACAAGAAAGAGCTTGAAATGGGGGCTGCCTAGCTGAGATTCGCACAAAAATGGTGTCAAACGAGAGAGGAGATGAAGGGGAAGAAGTTGCCGGAGTTCCCTCGTCGGATTGGTGGCTTGGAGGCTCCATTTGAGCAAGAGAAATGGAAGAACAACAGCCGCTGGTACTGTAGCTGGGAGTTGCAGTCGATGGAGAGGGAAAAAACGAGGGAGAAGGAGAGGCATGTCCTTTTTATAATGGGTGGGTGTGGGCCCAACCACACTTAGAAATACTTAAAACTTGCAATGGAGATTATAAGGCTTTCTAGACCTCGGATCAAGGAACTTAAAACATGAAAAGTGTCCGGCACAAAATTATCCTTCCAACAAGGTTAATATTGACATACTTCCGGGGTCCACAGAAAAAAGTCAACCGTTTGGTCAAAGGGATCAAAATAATGGAATATTTAGAATTTCAAGGGTTAAAACATCGATTTCTGTGCCTCGGATGCGATTGACAAAGAAGAGATAAATGTTTTTCATAAAATCTAGTTTCCAAAAAGTATATATTTGGCAAGGTTCTGAGATCTCGAAATTCGGGTCCAGATTTTGTGTAAAAAGACTAATTTTGTCCCGAGGGCTGGAAAAACTGATTTTCAAACTTTCGGATGGGCACGGAGTGAAAACGAAAGTTGTAGGGAATGATGAGATTAGTCAAACGAAGCTGAAATGGAAATTTCTCAGAATCAAAGAGAATATCTACACAATGACCACACAAAATAAATAGGACCCTACGGTCACTGTCTAGGTGCACTGGCTCTCAAAACTTCCCAAAACCAAATAAAATATAATCAAACTCAGAAATTCGATCAAACAACCGGTAAACCCATTGAGAAAATAAATCCACGATTAAAACCAAGCTAAACCAAGAAATCTAGGGTCGGGTTCTTACATCCTCCCCCGCTTAGAACATTTGGTCCTCCAAATGAACTAAACAAATCCAAAAGCATGTGGGGACATTAATCCCGCTCCTCGAAAATAAAACCACAATTCAAAACTCCAAAACGGTCCTCTCGAAAACATCTGAACTCGCTGGGCCATCCTCACTGTAGAACTCTTCGGTCAACTATCAACAGTCGTTAGGCATTCTTCCACTGGCTCAAATCTGTCACTGCCTTGCCAATTTGATTGCTCAAGAAAATTGCCAACTCTGACTCCTAAATTCAACGAAGTCTCTTGCTTCTAGCCAGCTTGGTAATGAAAATTCTTGGAACAATTCTATCGGCTTCAGCGTAACTGTCGAAGCTAGGATCTCATATCCACTGCACAATCTTCAAGGTGAACTCTTGCTAGTTCTAACTCTTTCTGCTCGGTGCTCTTAATCCTCTGTACAACAATCGGTCTCTGACACTAGCATACTTGTACCTTCACCATTCTTCATCAATTGAAGCTCTGCAAACACTCTTGTAATTGTTCTGCCAGATCTGTTTTCCCAAACCAAAATCCAAAATAATTGATTTCCTACTCCTCGTATATATTTATGCATTGAAATCCGAAGTTCCTCATGTCGATAAGGTCCACGAAAAACTTCGTCATCAGGCGAACAAGTAGAGGTTCTTTCTGCAGTCAACTCCTTAATTAGCTGCTGAAACTCAACTCTAAAAGCTTCTAACCACACAAATGACACATTCTGTTAGGTCTACTCCTTCACATGGCTGCACTTGTCCAAAATCTCAAAAATAATTCTTTGACAAAACTCATCAAATTCTAGAAATCTCTAACTCTGGACATCTCTTTGGAGTTTTACCAACTGAAAATTGTCCCTATACATTGATGATCTGCACTGCTCCTGTATAGCTGCACTATCCCCAGTCAAACTCTCTGATTTTGGTTGACGATCTCAAACTGTCCAAACTTCACTTGGTAACTTGCTCCTCTGACACAATCAATATTCGAAGAATCATTCCATTAAACCTCTAACACCCTTCAGATGTTCTTATACGATCTCGAATCTACTACTCTTGTCCATCAATTTCGGTCCAAAAGAATGAAAGTTCTAACTCATTCCAAAATACTGTAACTCTATCTCTGCCGTAAAGCACTGCACATATTGTCCTTCAATGCCTTATTTGGTCAATCTTCTGCCTCCATCCCAAGTCCATCATCTTCAAGTCATTCACATGGGTCATTCTTCTCCGAATCTTCTAACTGGCCTTGTCCATAGGTTATGATTCTTCTGCTTACATCTGCACAGTGTCCAACTAATATCCCAAAATCCATAAAGTCCATAAGATTTCTTTTATCACATGACCAAGTAACTATCCATTTTGTATATAGTTCTTTATACCATAGCTAAAAGTTTTATTCCCATGACTTTAACCACACACTAATGTATCCTGCCAAGTCGACTTCACCATCCTAGTCACAATTGCTGAACCTACTCGAACAATTATTCGTCATAAGTTCATCGATACGCGAGAAATTTCTAACTTTTGGCATCCACTTGAAGCTCTGTCAACTGAAAGTCACCTCAACCTTTCGGAAATCCACCATTTCTCTGGTCTCTTGAGTCTCTTGACTAGAGAAAACGGCTCAAGTTCAATCCAAACATCTGTACTTACCTGTTTTGGCTTGCCACATTACGGTCCTCAATCAACTATAAATAGTCTTGAAGTGCTGCTCACTCCTCTTGTTGACTAACAACTGTATAATTCTTTTCTTGCTGTTAATATATGTGACGCCGAAAGAGCTAAAACTTTGCCAAATCCTTCGATAACCACATGCTAAGACCACAAAACTCTGACTCTCTGGCGCGAAAACAAAGAAAAGGCACAGAATGTGGGTGCGGAGACATTAAATCCACCCGCACTAGAAAAGAATTTGGTCCCCCAAATTCCCAAGCAAGAACAAAAGGAAGAGACAAGGTGGGTCTCCCCCCACTAGAAGGAAAACATTTCCGAAATCGACAGAACGAAAACAAATCTGAAATCGACAGAACGACATCTAGTCAAAACAAGACAACAAAGCTAACGAATCCTCACCACACGTCTTACGGTTCCTAGAGTGTTTTATTTCCTAGAAACCTACCCGCTCTGATACCAATCTGTCACGACCCCAAACCAGGGGAGCGTGAATTTGGGAGTTAAGTAATGATTATATTTCTCCCAAGATCCGCGTGTGTGAGGATAACACGTTCCAACACATCCTGAATATTTTTTTTGTGGAAGCTTTCATGGCGTTGCTACCCGAAGTCCGTGACCATTGAATTCCGTGTCGCACTCAACCACTAACATATTGCTGTCATATCAATGAACATATCAGACTGGAACAAACCATTATAACAAAATACAGAGCGGACAGTATCTGGATATTATATTCACACAATATTCAAGTTACAAATAACAATGTATATTAATTATAATCCCGAGAAAAAGGGCTAATAAAAGACATACAAAAGCAAGCCAATAATCACTACCCCATATGTGACGTAGCTCCGATGTCAAGCTCAATGTCCATACGACATAGCCGACAAAACAACCTGCAAGCTCATGGCTCCATAGCCATCACGTACACTCTGATCGGGCTAGATATCTGAACCTGAGTACCAAAGTAGTGGGTCAGACACGACGGTCCGGCAGGTGGGTGAAAGGATATAAGCAATATATTGAAGAATAAAACATATGATAAATCACGCTATTTGATCAAAAGATATACATAATTAAAATGTATAGAAATTTGTGAACATCACAAAATCTTGTGTTCATATAAAACGGGTATAAAACATGAATATTTGACAAGACATGTATTCCTTTAAAGCATGAATAAAACATGTATTCATTTGAAACGTGTGTAGAACATGGATATTTCACAAATCGAGAATACATTTAAAACATGTACAAAGCATAAACATTTAACTAACCGGGGTTTCATTTAAAACATGTACAAAGCATGAATATTTAACAAATCGGAGATTCATTTAACGCATGTATATTTAAAACAGTAAGGGTATCAAGGATCGGGAACTGTCAAGATGGCAACCATACAAAACTAAATCATCTCTCACTAAAGGTAATGAGAGCACATACCGTATAGGATCATTGACCTCAGTCACACAAGGCGAGGAGGGACAATGATAAAATACTATAGTATGCATATATATACTCTGCGGGACCACGGTAGCGAACCGGATAAAAACTCTACGGATTCCAGACTGCAGCTGACTAACAAGAAGGGGAGGGATCTCCAAGTCGGTGGATCAAACCGACAAGGTTGTCCAAGCTTAGTGGTGTCGACTCATAGTTCAAATGAGAGATATCAAAACAACTACATAATAACGGAACAGGGTGCCCATAGGCACAAATGCACATTCATATAGGATCAAGCATATACGGGTTAGCAAAAGCTAAACACATTTTCCAATACTTTCAGGACAAGTCCAAATCATAAGATATGATGTTTGAAAAGCACAAATTCAATCCGGGTCAAGATTAACATGAATGGATTTCCAACATTCTCCTGGCTAAGTGTTGAAGGTCCAAGATTTGAATCAATGTAAATAGGGTCTCATTTGTCAATTTAACATTTATTTGGTACTCCATAAGAATTAGAGACAATCCGGGACCTTACGCACATTGACAAGTCTAAAGGACCTTTAACAAAATTAGGATGATGGGTTTCTTCTTCAATATAGTTCCACATTCTTCTCCCATATAGTTCCACAAGTTCTCCAAAAGAAATCCATCAGGATTGACATTTCGGTCAACCCTCGGTTGGCGTGTCGGTTAACCGACAGGGTCATGTCGGTCGACCGATGAGCTGACCGACGGCTAGCCGAGTCCAGAAATGGGGAGAAAACAGCTCTCGGAAATTGGAACCGAGGGGCCGTCGGTTCACTGTCGGCTGACCGACACTTCAGCATCAGAATTTATAGAAAAATGCGGCTCTCTGGAATTGGGACCGAACTGTTGTCGGTCACCCGTCGGTTGGCTGTCGGTTAGCTGATAGGTTGATCGACGTTACTGCGGGCGCAAATTTCTAAAGTTGTTTTCAGTCCCTTCTTTCTCCAAACACTCCTCATTTTTAAGAGTAAGATCCCTATAATAAAGTGAGCCAAAAGCTCATCCATTTCATTATTCAAAACCTCCATTCCCAACACTTCAAATTCCTTATTCAACCTCATCCATCCTTCCATCAAAATCTCATTAATACAACCATCCATTTCAACACATTCAATCATGTGATGACCCATCATTCATAAAAATCCATATGTACTATAAACAAGCTTTGACGAAATTATATGCAACCAATTCTAAGATATTAAACAACGTAACAAGACTCATCAATATGCATTTTAAAAGCAATGGAAACCATATCAAGAGTGTAGATGAGAACACATGTGAGATCACCAAAAATAATTAATGTAAATCAAAGTTTTTCACAAACATATTAGCATTAAAAAATCATCCTTTCAAAAGCAATAGAAAATCATGGTGAAAAGGATGATCAAAGGCAAGTATTAAATCATTAAGAACAAGTAATGAAAATCCATGATTTTCTCATAAAACATGTTAACACTTGAAATCATCAATTCATCCACTTGCCTTGGGTTCAAGCTAAGCAAATCCAAGCTCAAAACACTATCAAGATCAACCTATAAGAAAAATCAAGAAAACCCCCAAAAACAAACCCATCTTAGAACCCTAAAATGGTAAATCAATAAAGACAAGGAATGGAGTACACAAAGTTAGGGAAATGAGACATAAGGGGATGCCATTGCTCAATAATACAAGATGGGAATGAGTCCTTACCTCTAGGGCCATCAATCAACAAGAAAGAGCTTGAAATGGGGGCTGCCTAGCTGAGATTCGCACAAAAATGGTGTCAAACGAGAGAGGAGATGAAGGGGAAGAAGTTGCCGGAGTTCCCTCGTCGGATTGGTGGCTTGGAGGCTCCATTTGAGCAAGAGAAATGGAAGAACAACAGCCGCTGGTACTGTAGCTGGGAGTTGCAGTCGATGGAGAGGGAAAAAACGAGGGAGAAGGAGAGGCATGTCCTTTTTATAATGGGTGGGTGTGGGCCCAACCACACTTAGAAATACTTAAAACTTGCAATGGAGATTATAAGGCTTTCTAGACCTCGGATCAAGGAACTTAAAACATGAAAAGTGTCCGGCACAAAATTATCCTTCCAACAAGGTTAATATTGACATACTTCCGGGGTCCACAGAAAAAAGTCAACCGTTTGGTCAAAGGGATCAAAATAATGGAATATTTAGAATTTCAAGGGTTAAAACATCGATTTCTGTGCCTCGGATGCGATTGACAAAGAAGAGATAAATGTTTTTCATAAAATCTAGTTTCCAAAAAGTATATATTTGGCAAGGTTCTGAGATCTCGAAATTCGGGTCCAGATTTTGTGTAAAAAGACTAATTTTGTCCCGAGGGCTGGAAAAACTGATTTTCAAACTTTCGGATGGGCACGGAGTGAAAACAAAAGTTGTAGGGAATGACGAGATTAGTCAAACGAAGCTGAAATGGGAATTTTTCAGAATCAAAGAGAATATCTACACAATGACCACACAAAATAAATAGGACCCTACGGTCACTGTCTAGGTGCACTGGCTCTCAAAACTTCCCAAAACCAAATAAAATATAATCAAACTCAGAAATTCGATCAAACAACAGGTAAACCCACTGAGAAAATAAATCCAAGATTAAAACCAAGCTAAACCAAGAAATCTAGGGTCGGGTTCTCACAGTGGTTGCCTATTCTAGTTAGGACTGCTGAGTCTTAGGACATGAAATATACTAAAATGAATGAGGTATTACTAAATACTCAAACCATATGGTCCTGTTTACAAACTCTATAAATCTCAGGGCGGTAATACTAAAAACTCTGAAAACTATTATAGGACTATCATAATTAACCCTATAACACCCCTCCTAGTAGCAATTAAAGATAATTCAATTCTATAGGGCTGCCAATCAAATTGCTAATGCATTGGCTAACCGGAGGCCCACTTCCCAGTTGGTGCTTGGTGCCTAATAGAATTTCTTTTTTCAAGGAAAACAACCTAATAATTCTATTGCTATATAAAGAAAGCAAAGAAGCATAGTTAAAATTCCATACCACTTATTACAAGGTTAGGTTTTGGTCATGACATTGAAGCCCAAAAGGGCAATATGGATCCAAAATTGAAGCCCAGATCTAAAATAGGTTGGAGATTGCTTAACCTCAGTCTTGTTTGCCTAAACCAACATAACCAAGAACTTCTTAACCTTTGTCTGGTTTACCTAGACCAACATAACCAAGAACTTAGACGTATCTCAGGATGGAAAGTCAAGCAATGTCCATAGACATGCATAAGAAATTGCTTTGTTAATTTTGCAATTATGTTGTTACAAGGATAAAGAGGGTTGTTCTTCTCACAAACTAACATTAATCTGAACTCAAAGCCAACATCAACTCAATGAGCCAAAAAAATTAATAAATAAAAGAATTTCATCTAAAGGCCTTCTCAGCAATATACAACTCATTTTCCTTAATTGCCTGCAACATGCCTGATGTAAGTACAAAAAATGTAACTCACAAGATTAGGGGGAGCCTGATAGGACTTATCCAAAGAACTAATGAAGGTTAGCTGCCTGGAACCTGAAAGGGAAGAAAGAAACAGATACAGGATCAAAAGACCCTGGCTATGGCAACGCCTCTCCGATGCCTAAGTTAGTGTGAGAACTAAGCAAAGGATGAGTATTTTGGAGAAAGAAGAAGGTGGGCGTACCAGAGTATGGTGTTCGCTCCCTCTCTTTTTGAGGATTGCTCTTGTGCTTATGTAGAGGAGGAGATGAAAACAAGGAGGTGGTTAGCTGTCATATCATAGCCCACCTTATTAGGTACTAGGGAGGTACAGTCCCATCGGCCTTATCTTGGCAACTTGGGAGCTGTATGGAAGCCGCTTTGTCAGAAGATACGGGTGGTGTCCTAAAATTTTGTCGTACGTACTGTCACATGATTGAGTGTCCTTGGTGTAAGATCCTGGTCCCACCTATTATATACTTATTATTTTTTATTAGATATTATTATTATTTTAATTGAAATGTATTTTAGTTATTTAAGTGGTTAGGATTAAGTGGGGTACACGCTAGATTAGATGCGTGGTTTGGTGAGTTGGGTTAGTGGGTAGATGACTTGACCCGCAGTTTGACCCGACCCAATGACTTAAGCCCAATACTTTCTTAACCTAATCCCTTTAATTGCAAGTCTTTATCTCTTCCCATTTATCTCTCCAACGTCTGCCGATCATTCTTCGTCTTCTTCCTCTTTTCAACTTCCGAAGCCACTGCAACTTAAGGATCCAACCATCGGAATCAAGATCTGAAGATACCATCATTCTTGGTTCGACTTTCTAATCTCAGGTAATCATCTCCTCAAGCCATTAGAGAAGTAAATCTATACTCTTGGGTTATCTTCTTCTTCTTTCCAATGTTAGGTTTTGGGTAGGGTTATAATAGATCTGCTCATCTGGGCATTTCTTTCCCATCTCTTATGTCAGATTGGCGATAGGATTGTGATCGAGCGCCCCGGTTATCTCGGGTTGGGTATTGGTTAGATCTGTTGCGTTTTCTTCAACCCTGGTGAAAGGCAAGTACCTAATCATAATTTGTGAATTTAATGCTTGTGTTTTTTGTTGATTCGAGTGTGGATGCATGTAGAAACCCATTTTTATGCCCTTAAGGTTTGATTTTCTCTTTTTGTGATGAGAACTTACATATATATGGCCACCATCTATTGATTCTAAATTTTGGGCGTATGATAATTAAAATAAAAAGGTAAAAAGTAGATGAGACTCCTTTTAGTCTTTTACAGAACATGGGGTTCTATTTTGGATATCAGGCAGTGGTGGGGTCCACTAGCTGATTTGATCACAAATCTAGTCCACACATCCGTCTGTACACGGCTGGACGACGCTGTTTGTGAAGATGATATGGGGTTGTGATATGTGGGGTCACTATTCCAAGCTTCTTGTTGTCACAGGCGTGGAGCATCATTTTTTAGAATGGGTTCTGTGTTTGTATGGTTTTGACTTGTTTGTATAGGAAGGATAAAAAAATGATGACATGGGATGACCTGGTTACCTGATAAGAATGGGAATAAAGTAGATAAAGTGATGACATGGGATGACATCATCCCATGTGACTTTTAGTGTGGTGAAATTATTTACATTGACCCTTTTTATTTATGAAAATTTGAAGAAAGGGCCTTAGTTGATTTATAAATACAAATTAATTTTTAAATGGTATCTTTGATTTTCATGGGTTAGTATTATAATTTTATACCTTATTAATTAGATATTCGGACCTGAGTAAATACCGACTGGGCACCTGGTATCTTACTAACATGGGGTTTAGTGCTTCATATAACCTCGGGGAAATCCTAGTAGATTTGAGTTCAATCCATCTCTATTGGAAAACCCTTAATTGGGACTATGCACCATTGATGGAGAAGGGATGCATTGATTATTTATCTATTAAAGATTCATGTGGTTGTTGGGCATGAGACCCTATGTTTAACCTTAGGATTGGTTTGTGATTATTCTTGACCTTCGCATACATATATATGTTGATTTAGGATATCTATTCCTTTAGATGCACACCCTATTGTGTTATGGACTATAAAGTGGCTTGGCAAATTCTGTATTATGATATGAATGTGGAATGGCCAGCACTTTATTTTGACTTAGGACTCTTGTGTCGGAGCATTATTATTCGGGTCTATTATGTATATATGTTTTCCTTTATGTGGGTCATTTATGAACGACTGCAGATCGTATATGGACGGTTGATCACCGATGTGTCCGGATCACTTATAATCCGCTATGAATGTGAACAAGTTATCCTGATATTTGTTTATTGATCGATTTATGACCACCGACGTTATGGATGGGCTTTCCCGATTATGTAGGGTTGACCACCCACAACGGGGACACTTGTCTCCGTGTGAATCTTATTGCTCCATTTGTTTTATTTGGATTTATGTCATACGTTCATTCGCGTATATCTTCACTTTTACTTCTATATGATCACACTTGTCTTTATTCTTCTCGTAATTGTATTTAATTTCGAATTATTATTATGTACTTGCTATTTACTTTGTAATATTTGGTGCATAAGTACCGAGCCCTATTTTACCGAGGAAACGGAGGAGGATCAAACGTTTCAAATGTTTGAGCCAACTGACGAACCCGAGTGGGATGCCGGAGACGGTTTCGGAGCCGTCTGAGCCTGCATTAGAGAGAACGTCATCTTAGTAATTCTTTAGATGAACTTTCTTTTAATGATAACCATTCCTTAGTAATTTTTGGATTTATTCTTCCACATTAACTATTAATGTTTATTTGATTTCTGTGTTGGATTTTATTTATGAACTTTGAATACCAATTGAATAAAGCTTCCATTGCATTTGATGAAATTTATTTTGACTCACCACAGGTTGAAACTTTATGTGGGTCCACTGTTGGAAGCTTGTGTTGTATTAAACATAGGAACTTGAATTTAAGATTTTAATTTTCACGTTTTCCCCAATTCTTATTTTGGGGATGTGACAGTTGATATCAGAGCCCAGCACGATCTTCGGATATTAAAAATGGATAGAAACAATAGGACGTGGTGAGGATTGCGATTTCGATTAGATAGACTTTAAAGTGTAAACTTTTAAGCCTATAGAATTGTTTGTTAGCTTGTTTTTGAGGAACTAAACCATTATTATTTTATTGTAGGTCATGGCCCAACGTAATACAAGATCTCAGGACAAGGAACCTGGGAATGGATCAAACAACTCAGACGAGCGTTTCAATCAACTCTTGCAAGCTTTTATGCAATCGCAGACCACGCAAAATGAGCAGCTAAAAGCAGCTGAGGCAGAACGAGCTGCAGGGAAACAACAAGAAAGAGAAGATAGGGCTGCTGAGAGGGTATAAGCAGATCATGATAGGGCAGCATTCCAGGCTCAGATCATAGCATTGACTGACAGAGCAGCTCAGCCAGTACAAGTGGTCATGCCTCCTCGGGAAGTGGATCCTAATGACATCTACGAGAAATTTAGGAAGAGGGTTCCTCCTGAATTTCACGGGTCAGAAGATCCAATGGCAGCAGATGACTTTATAGAGCAGTTGGAGCAGATCTTTGCAGTTTTCCGCTGTACTCAAAAGCAGCGAGTTAACTTGGCAGCCTACATGTTTAGAGGAATAGCTCTTCAATGGTGGAATTCTGTGAAGATGGTAGTGCAAGCAGATGCAGTGGCTGAAGAACATTCCTGGGAAACATTTACTAAGGAGTTCATGGATAAGTTTATTCCCAAATATGTCAAGGACCAGTGGAAGCGGGATTTTCAGAACTTAGTGCAAGGGGATATGTCAGTGCAGCAATATGAACAGTAGTTCACAAGATTGGCTAAGTATGCACCTACACTAGTTATTCCGGAGGAAGAGAAAATCAGGCGTTTTCTTGATGGGTTATCAGCTGATATTTACATGATGATTGGAGACAATCAACGCCCTACATTTCAGGAGACTGTGAAAAGTGCATATTGGGCTGAAGGTGCACTAAGGAAGAAATCAACAGAACGGCAGGCCCAATTTCAGCAGCATCAGTCAAGGCAGTCTTCTAGCCAAGGCAACCCGAAAAAACTGAAGTTTCAAGGACAACCCTCAGGTGGTCAGAGACAACTGTGTGGACAGTGTGGGAAGAATCACCCTACTGAGCAGTGCTACAAGGAGACTGGGGCATGTTTTCATTGTGGGCAAATCGGACATCAAGTTCGTGATTGTCCCAATGGAGGTAATCAGTTGCCAAAATCCCAGCTAGCAGCTTCTCATGCTCCTACGCAGCAGACTTGGAGGACAGCACCTCCGCAGAGGCCACATCAGATTTATTGGGCCCCACAGCAGCAGATATACAGGGCATCGGCTCCTCAGTACCAGCAGTATAGGGGTGCAGCACCACAGCAACAGAGGCCAGCGCTAGGTTAACAGAGGCTAGCTCAGGGACAACAGAGGCCAGTTCAGGGACAACAGAGGCCATTTCAGCAACACAGGCAGCAACCAGTGGGTCAACCAAGAGCACCAAGGCCAGTCCAAGGGCAGCAGAACCAAGTCTATCAGATGAGCAAAGTGTATGCAGTCACACATGAGGATGCAGATGCTTCTGCAGAAGTGGTGGAAGGTATAGTTCTAATCTCAGAAGTAGAAGCTAAGGCCATTTTTGACCCTGGCTCTACACATTCCTTTGTTTCCCATGATTTTGCTAGATATATCAATGATGTTGTGGTGAGATTAGATGTTGCTTTAGTAGTGGGTACCCCAGTAGGCAAGCAGGTTCGTTGTCACCAATATTTTTCGAGTACCCGAGTTCAAGTCGGAGATTTCATCTTACCTGCAAACCTGATTCTTTTAACGATGAAGGATTTCGATGTCATACTTGGTATGGATTGGCTAGCGACCTATAGAGCAGTGATGGACTGTTTTAACAAAACCATCAAGTTGTCTTTGCATTCGGACACTGTTGAATTCGTTGGGCAAAGGAGATCGATTCAGACTGCCGGATCTCGGCACTGAAAGCAGAAAGATTGTTGAAATCTGGATGTGAACGATACTTGGCGTTTATCATGGAGGATAAATAGTCCAAAGGGGTGGAGGATTTTCCAGTGGTCTGTGAGTTTCCGGATGTTTTCCCTGATGAGATTCCAGGCTTACCTCCAGCCAGAGAGATAGATTTCTCAATTGAATTGATACCAGGGACAACTTCTATTTCTAAAGCTCCATATAGAATGGCTCCAGCAGAACTCAGAGAGTTGAAAACCCAATTGCAGGATTTGTTGGACAAGGGATTTGTGAGACCAAGTGTATCACCTTGGGGTGCACCGGTCCAATTTGTGAAGAAAAAGGATGGTTCAATGAGGATGTGTATTGATTATAGACAACTCAATCAGGTCACAATTAAGAACAAATACCCTCTTCCCAGGATCGATGAGTTATTTGACCAGCTTCAGGGAGCTGAATATTTCTCAAAGATAGACTTGAGATCAGGATATCACCAGCTCAGAGTTCGAGATCAGGACATTCAGAAGACGACATTCAAGACAAGATATGGCCACTACGAGTTTTTAGTAATGCCGTTTGGATTAACCAATGCTCCAGGAGTATTTATGGCCTTGATGAATAAGATATTTACTCCATTTCTCGACCAGTTCATTGTTGTTTTCATAGATGACGTATTAGTGTATTCTCGGTCTCGAGAAGATCATGAGCAGCATTTGAGATCAGCATTGCAGACTTTGGGAGATCATCAACTCTATGCCAAGTTGAGTAAGTGTGAATTTTGGCTTGAGCAAGTCATTTTCTTGGGTCACATCATCAGCAAGGAAGGATTGGCGGTAGATCCAGGAATGATTGAGGCAGTGGTCAAGTGGCAGAGACCAGATTAACAGAGATTCGTAGTTTCTTGGGTTTAGCAGGTTACTACAGGAGATTTGTGAGAGGATTTTCATCCATTGCTGCTCCATTGACCAGATTAACACGAAAAGATGTACCTTTCGTGTGGACTGACGAATGTGAAGCAAGTTTTCAGGAGCTAAAGAATAGGTTGACTACCGCTCTAGTACTCACATTGCCTACGAACAATGGTAAATTTATCATTTATACGGATGCCTCGAAAGTTGGATTGGGTTGTGTGCTTATGCAGGATGGGAAAGTAGTGGCTTATGGCTCTAGAAAATTGAAAGAGCATGAGAAAAAGTATGCCACTCATGATTTGGAACTTGCAGCAGTAGTCATGGCATTGAAGATGTGGCGTCATTACTTGTACGGTGAGAAGTTTGAAATTCATTCAGACCATAGAAGTCTCCAATATTTGTTTACTCAGCCTGAATTAAACATGAGACAGACCCGGTGGATGGAATACATGAAGGATTTCGACTTTCCAATCAAATATCATCCCAGGAAAGCCAATGTAGTGGCTGATGCATTGAGTCGAAGAGTAGTAACTAATGCATGTTTGAGAGCAGAATGGTCTTGGGCAGAAATTTTCCTCGATTTGGGAGTGACTTTCCATCCAATTGATGATAAGGTTATGTTGGCTCACATGTTTGTTTGGGAACCAGAGATCTTGAACAGGATCAAAAGCAGACAAGTAGAGGATCCTGAGCTAGCTCGAGTGATTGAGCAGATTGACAGCAGACCAGATTTCAGATTGTTGGAGGGTGTGTTGTACTTTCAAGATCGATTATGTGTGCCAAACATAGAAGAGTTGAAGAATGAGATTATGACGTTGGCGCATCATTCCCGTTATACTATTCATCCAAGCAGTACAAAGATGTACCAGAACCTGCGTAATCATTATTGGCAGAATAACATGAAGAAGGTAGTAGCAGGATTTATAGCAAGATGCTTGGTGTGTCAGCAAGTAAAGGCAAAACGGAAGCAACCCCCAGGACTTTTAAAACAATTGGAAGTGCCAGATTGGAAATGGGAACACATAACGATGGATTTTATTTCTGGATTGCCATCGATTCATAACAGAGATAGTATCTGGGTGATAGTTGACAGGCTAACAAAGGTAGCACATTTCTTACCAATGAACATGAAGACACCTCGAGATAAATTAGCTCGAATGTATATGGAGAAGGTTGTCACAATTCATGGTGTCCCTCTATCGATCGTATCAGACAGAGATCCTAGATTTTTGGGCTGATTTTGGATAGAACTTCAGGCAGCTTTGGGCACGAAGTTGAATTTCAGTACATCGTATCATCCTCAGACCGACGGTCAAACTGAAAGGACTAATCAGACACTGGAGGATATGTTGCGAGCTTGCGTCCTTGAGTTTGGGAAGGACTGGCAGAAGAGTCTCCCATTATGTGAGTTTGCATACAATAATAGTTATCACTCTAGTATCGGCATGGCACCATTTGAAGCATTGTATGGACGTAGATGCAGAACCCCAATTTGTTGGGAAGAGATTGGTGTTAGAAGTTTTCATGGCCCATCTATTATCAGTGATACCAGTGAACAAGTGAAGCAAATCCATGATCGGTTGAAAATTGCTAGAAGCCGGCAGAAGAGTTATGCAGACATGAAGAGAAGACATCTTCAATTCGAAATAGGTGAACATGTATTTCTTAAGGTTTCACCGACGCGAAGAACATTGCGATTTGGGCAAAAAGGGAAGTTATCTCGGAGATTTATCGGTCCATTTGAGATCTTGGAAAGAATTGGAGAAGTTGCCTATAGATTGGCTTTACCAGCAGAGTTGTCAGCGGTGCATAATGTTTTTCATATCTCAATGTTGAAAAGGTATATCAAGGACCCGTTGCACGTGTTGCACTATGAGCCATTGGAATTGCAGCCAGATGTTACTTATGTGGAGCGACCGTCTCAGATCATCGACACAAAGGAGCAAATTCTCAGGACTCGGACAATACATTGGGTGAAAGTCCAGTGGGAGCACCATAGTCCTCGAGAAGCCACTTGGGAACTTCAGGACCAAGTGAGGAAGTTGTATCCGTTCCTAAGGGGGGGAGAATGTAAGATCCTGGTCCCACCTATTATATATTTATTATTTTTTTATTAGATATTATTATTATTTTAATTGAAATGTATTTTAGTTATTTAAGTGGTTAGGATTAAGTGGGGTACACGTTAGATTAGATGCGTGGTTTGGTGAGTTGGGTTAGTGGGTAGATGACTTGACCCGCAGTTTGACCCGACCCAACGACTTAAGCGCTCTTAACCTAATCCCTTTAATCGCAAGTCTTTATCTTTTCCCATTTATCTCTGCAACGTCTCCCGATCATTCTTCGTCTTCTTCCTCTTTTCAACTTCCCAAGCCACTGCAACTTAATGATCCAACCATCGGAATCAAGATCTGAAGATACCATCATTCTTGGTTCGACTTTCTAATCTCAGGTAATCATCTCCTCAAGCCATTAGAGAAGTAAATCTATACTCTTTGGTTATCTTCTTCTTCTTTCCAATGTTAGGTTTTGGGTAGGGTTATAATAGATATGCTCATCTGGGCATTTCTTTCCCATCTCTTATGTCAGATTGGCGATATGATTGTGATCGAGCGCCCCGGTTATCTCGGGTTGGGTATTGGTTAGATCTGTTGCGTTTTCTTCAACCCCGGTGAAAGGCAAGTACCTAATCATAATTTGTGAATTTAATGCTTTTGTTTTTTGTTGATTCGAGTGTGGATGCATGTAGAAACCCATTTTTATGCCCTTAAGGTTTGATTTTCTCTTTTTGTGATGAGACCTTACATATATATGGCCACCATCTATTGATTCTAAATTTTGGGCGTATGATAATTAAAATAAAAAGGTAAAAAGTAGATGAGACTCCTTTTAGTCTTTTACAGAACATGGGGTTCTATTTTGGATATCAGGCAGTGGTGGGGTCCACTAGCTGATTTGATCACAAATCTAGTCCACACATCCGTCTGTACATGGCTGGACGACGTTGTTTGTGAAGATGATATGGGGTTGTGATATGTGGGGTCACTATTCCAAGCTTTTTGTTGTCACAGGCGTGGAGCATCATTTTTTAGAATGGGTTCTGTGTTTGTATGGCTTTGACTTGTTTGTATAGGAAGGAGAAAAAAATGATGACATGGGATGACCTGGTTACCTGATAAGAATGGAAATAAAGTAGATAAAGTGATGACATGGGATGACATCATCCCATGTGACTTTTAGTGTGGTGAAATTATTTACATTGACCCTTTTTATTTATGGAAATTTGAAGAAAGGGCCTTAGTTGATTTATAAATACAAATTAATTTTTAAATGGTATCTTTGATTTTCATGGGTTAGTATTATAATTTTATACCTTATTAATTAGATATTCGGACCTGAGTAAATACCGACTGGGCACGTGGTATCTTACTAACATGGGGTTTAGTGCTTCATATAACCTCGGGGAAATCCTAGTAGATTTGAGTTCAACCCATCTCTATTGGAAAATCCTTAATTGGGACTATGCACCATTGATGGAGAAGGGATGCATTGATCATTTATCTATTAAAGATTCATGTGGTTGTTGGGCATGAGACCCTATGTTTAACCTTAGGATTGGTTTGTGAATATTCTTGACCTTCGCATACATATATATGTTGATTTATGATATCTATTCCTTTAGATGCACACGCTATTGTGTTATGGACTATAAAGTGGCTTGGCAAATTCTGTATTATGATATGAATGTGGAATGGCCTGCACTTTATTTTGACTTAGGACTCTTGTGTCGGAGCATTATTATTCGGGTCTATTATGTATATATGTTTTCCTTTATGTGGGTCATTTATGAACGACTGCAGATCGTATATGGACGGTTGATCACCGATGTGTCCGGATCACTTATAATCTGCTATGAATGTGAACAGGTTATCCTGATATTTGTTTATTGATCGGTTTATGACCACCGACGTTATGGACGGGCTTTCCCGATTATGTAGGGTTGACCACCCACAACGGGGACACTTGTCTCCGTGTGAATCTTATTGCTCCATTTGTTTTATTTGGATTTATGTCATACGTTCATTCGCGTATATCTTCACTTTTACTTCTATATGATCACACCTGTCTTTATTCTTCTCGTAATGGTATTTAATTTCGAATTATGATTATGTACTTGCTATTTACTTTGTAATATTTGGTGCATAGGTACCGAGCCCTACTTTACCGAGGAAACGGAGGAGGATCAAACGTTTCAAACGTTTGAGCCAACTGACGAACCCGAGTGGGATGCCGGAGATGGTTTCGGAGCCGTCTGAGCCTGCATTAGAGAGAACGTCATCTTAGTAATTCTTTAGATGAACTTTCTTTTACTGATAACCATTCCTTAGTAATTTTTGGATTTATTCTTCCACATTAACTATTAATGTTTATTTGATTTTTGTGTTGGATTTTATTTATGAACTTTGAATACCAATTGAATAAAGCTTCCATTGCATTTGATGAAATTTATTTTGACTCACCACAGGTTGAAACTTTATGTGGGTCCACTGTTGGAAGCTTGTGTTGTATTAAATACAGGAACTTGAATTTAAGATTTTAATTTTCACGTTTTTCCCCAATTCTTATTTTGGGGACGTGACACTTGGGGGGACAACTGTCAGTACTCTTATCGAGGCACTGTTGCTGCTGGCCGTGGTGAAGAACCTGGCCGAGATCGGTGATGGATGAGGCCGAGGCCGAGACCGAGATGACTTGCAAGGCTGGTGATCTCGGTTGGTGCCCTAGCACTGTTGCCGAGGTTAGGGATGATCTTGTCTTTGGTTGTCGCCCTGGTGCCGAGACCGTGATGTGCGTGGCCGAGGTGGAGACGAACTGCCGAGATGCCTAGTAGTCTGGCATTGATGCCGAGCCGGCTGAAGTGGGAGTACTTTGGCCGAGCTGGTGGAGGCCGAGACCGAGTCCTGCCGACATGGAGGAGCTGGTGCCGGAGTTCTGGATGGAGCATCTGACCGGGATTATGGTGAGCGGGAAATATCCCCACACACCTGAATACCTATATCTATTCACTTTTGATTTCAAGATACACAACCTGATTTAAACAAAGTTAGATAGAGAGTAAATAAATGAAAAAAAAAATAGGAAGTTGCAGAGATTTGGGAAAGGAGGGTTCAAGAGATTTATGGGGAGAGAAACGAGAGGGATATGAGAGAAATCTAAAAATTACTTGCAGGAGAAACCTTCCTATATTAGGACCAAGACAAAGAGCAAGACATTTTCGGTGCAGGTACTTGAGATAATAGAGAGATTGTTGGGCAATAGTTGAATATGGGTTTTTGAGATTTATGAGAGGGGAGAGTACCCTTACATCAAAGGAAGAACTGTTTCACGAAGATGGAGAGGCAATGATGAAGAGTTTCTATGCATGTATGAGCCGTGGTAGACCCAAGATTTTCCTTTGGTAGGTGCGAACTTTAATAGGTAGTTTTATTTTGAAAGCAAACCATGGATTCTCATGTGGATTTTGAGGGTGGACTTACAATTTTTATTGAATTTTTTTAAGCGCACCTTGATTTAACAGGTGCATGCGACCGCACCCGCAAGGTTGTGCCTGGATCTGCCCGTGTATGAGGTTGGTTACTATATGCTGATGTGGCTGGAGGTAGGATCAATTTGCACTCAATCTTTGTCTAGCTCACTAAACTTGTTTCCCAATTTTGTGTTTTGTAATCTTTCTTAATTAGTTCCTTGATTCAACGCCCTTTGCATTTCCGCCGACAACAGTTATATGGTCACGCAGAGATTGAGGGATCGAATTTGTGAGGACCATGTAATTGTCTCTACTAAAACTTGCTCGAATTGCTAATAGCATTAGGATGACTTGGAAAGGTGATACAAGGCCTTTTGATATAAATTAATGTGATTAAACCTTTTGTTTGAGAAACAGGAACCAAGTGGGCCTATTATTAAATTACCACTAGCAGTGGATATATAAAGAGGAACCCTTCTACCATGGTAAAATAATTGGCAGTCAAGCATTGTTTTTTTTTTAAAAGATAACAAAAGTCATTAAGAGGAAAGCCAAATACAAGGATAAAAATCAAAATGAAGAGAAATAAGGGATGGTATAAGGGCATTGTACATCGCACAACCCCAATTACATTACTACACCCATCTAAGGAGACAATCTCATTACCCCTTGCTTGGCTAACACATCCACCATAGAGTGTGCGGTTCTAACCTCATGATGAAAGGAAACAACGATTTTAGCCGAACTGATTTCATTGAAAAGGAATTGAGATTTCCAAGGTCTCGCATTCAGGTTTAATACCTAAGCTGTCGCATTAGAAGAATCAATTTCAACAATAAGAGCGCATTTATATCTTGTAGAGAACAATGTAAGACTTTCCAAAATAGCTAATACATCTACTTCGTGAGAGTCACAAATGCCTACATTCTTGGAGAATATAATTAGCACTTCTCCTTTCCAATTCCATAGCACTGCCCCAATTCCCGCCGAGCCCGGCTTGCCCCTCAAAACTCCATCAACATTGAATTTAGCCCCAAAAAGAAGGGGAGAACAAGCGATTATTCTCCTCAAAAGGACCACAATTCATACAAGCTTTCCAATTGTGAAGAATAATATCATTTAAGATGAACATTTAAAACTCTTTCCTACTCAAAGCCCATTTAGCAATCCTTAAGGATACTTTCGAAATCACATCTGTTGTCATAGAAAAGAGCGTCTAAAGATTTTATTATTCTTTATTTTTTTTCGAAATGGACCATAAAACCGCAAATGAAATCATCTGCCATGAGATGCGGCCACAAGCATTGATAGTTTAAACGAGCATGAACAGGACAACATTTTTGTGCAATTCATCGACAGTACAATGAACTATGCTGTAATATGTTCCTTCTACTCGATTTGATAATTCAATGCATTACTCTTTTGAACCAAAGAAAGTATCATCAACAATGCTGGTGATTCATTTATATCACTTTTTTAAAAACAAATTTTGGGACAGTGTATCGGCCAATGCCAACACCTGTACATATTTGACAATACATCGCACATCATGACTAATATTTTAGTTTTTTTTATTTTTCTTAATGAATTTTGTGAGTACTTACCTTTTCACAAAAATCATTTAAAAAATAGAAAGAAGATCCAACAATGTGAAGGGGGTACATTTGACTATGAAATCCTTTTACTCCTTCATTTACATGGAATCGAACTCTTTCGTACTCAATAACTATATTCTTAAAATTGGTATTCTGAAGATAGAATAATATAAATATTCATTTTAGAAGACAAAGCTTTGATGATGATGATGATAACTGGTATTTTGAAACTGAGAATTTAATTACAAGTAAACAATGAGGCCCACTTTAAGGCACATTTGTGCAACAACGCTGCGAAAAGTAGTCTTTTTAGATAACCTTTTCACATTTCATGGAAAATCAAGTTTAAATCCTCAAATAATAAATAATTTTCTACGAAGCCACGAAAAAGCTATTATTTTTCTGCCTTTTCTCATATAAAAGCATTAATTAGTAACAAATATGAAACTTCCATTGTTTGTAAAACGTATATTCTCCACGCCTTTTCTACCGAAAAGTGGTGGCACAAACGTGGCAATTAGAGTATTCATACGTAAATAGAGTATAAAAATATGATCACAATTAATATTTCTTTGAGACCCTTTCTCATTATCGCATAAGGCACGTATGTATGGCACGATGAAAATTATAGTATCTCTATTTTGTGGAAAATTAAGTCCAGCCCTCCATTTTTTTTAAGTTAATTTTTCTTCATGTTTTCGTAGAAAGGTGGCCATATCAAATTTGATTTTTACTATAACATGTTTTCTTAACTTTCCATCCCAATGATGTCTAGATATGGATATGGATATGGATATATATATATATATATGTGTGTGTGTGTATGTCTGTGTTATTATATTGGAGACTAATCCCTACGGGCCCAAGGGGAGTCAAGTAAATCCCTCGTGGTCCTAGTGTGGTAACGCAATTTTGAACATTCAATCTCATGGAGCAAACTGTGGTCTTAGGCCAATTGATCGATATATCCCTTGCAGTGTCGACCCTGGGGACAGCCGACACAGGCGGTCGGCTGGGGCCCCAGAATTTGGCTTCCAATTGGGGGCCCCCAAATCAACAAAAAAAAAATCACCGAAACCCACCTCTGCCTCGTCGAAATCCTAGCTCAAAATCACCGAAAAATTCGTCGAAATCCTGAATGACGTTGAATCGGGCAGTTAGGCCAGAAAATCCGGTCTGAATATATTTTTTTTCCTCCTAAAATCACCGCCACACCCAAACCCTAGCCGCCCCTATCCAACCTTTGTCAAAACCCTTTCATCCCTCGAGCCTCCTCCAAATCCCACCAAGCAGAAGATTAAAAAAAAAAAAGAGAAACAGAAAGAAGAAATAGAACATGACAGAAGAAGGAGAACTGGAGAAAGTCTGAGTGACTGAGTTCTGCCGTTCTGGAACTAGAAGCCAAATCTGCACCAATCGTTCTGGATTCCAACCGCCATCAACGCCTTCGGCTCCACTGCACCAAGGCGCAGTCGCCGCCATGACGCCGTCCAGCAGCGGGCAGCCCTCTCCACTGCACCATCAGCCCCATCGCCAGACGCTAGTGCCTTCGGCCTTCCACCCCCATCTCCAGATCTCCTCTCCGTTTTCTCTTCTTGCTTTCCAAGTAGCGTCACTGCATCAGGTAAAGCCTATTCTTTCTTTTGCTTTCTTTCTACACGCATCCCAAGGGCCTCTCTCCTACACATCACACGTGTCTGCTTATCTCCTTGGAGGCTTGGACCCAGCCTGCAGTTCCGATCCGACCTGATTTCAGTGCGGGCCCAACCTGAACCCAGCCCACTAGCAGTTTAGGGTCACACTTTAGGAACTCGCCTAGGGCCCCCGAAAACTGAGGATCGCCCCTGATCCCTTGAGATTAAAGATCGGGGATATGACTCATCACTTTTAAAAATCTAGGATATGAATATGTACAATAGGTGTCCTGATTTTTTTTTTTCTTTAGATCACTTTTGAATAAATAAAATTATCATTACTTTTATCCGTTTTTAATAATTTTTTTACAATGAAAAATAAAAATATTAGAAAAATTATACCAAATAAAAAAACTTTACAATATGTTAAACTTATTTCCTATAAATATCATGCAGCATCAGACATCAATACAAATGTAAGTGCCTAAAAATTAAGGACTTTAGAGCAGGGGTTAGGACCCTTGATTCGGGTGATTTAGATGAAGGTTGCTGTGGCTCCGACTGGACCTGAAAAGGAAGAGAGGGAAGAAGCGTCAAAGGACCCTGGCTGCAGGCAGCGCAAGGCTCTCCGATGCTTAAGTTAGTTCAGGGAACGAGCAGGGGAGAAGGAGAGGAAATTGCAAAGTGATAGTGTGTATAATGGGTTGCGTACCTTTGGATGGAAGTGGATGCGCTATTTATAGGCGATGGGGTTGACTTTCGTGGGCGAGTTCCAAGACTGGGCCGGCCACTTGAGTGGCTGCGTCCACTCAGCCCATAACGCATTAAATGCTGACCCATGCTTCATTAAATGCTTGGCTTGCTGGGTCAGGCGGCGGTTCTGACTTTTGGGCCAGGTCCCATCAGGCCTGGCCCGGAGCCATGCCCTGGGGGCGCACGTGTCCCGTACGCGCCGTTTTGTCAGTAATGATAATCTGCAGGGCATGCCTTGGCATGCGCCGTTGTTCTGTCGCTGGTCCCATCAGTCTCTGTCAAGTCCGCGCTGCCGGGGTCGATGCCGAGGTCGGGTAGGTCAGTCTTCGAGAGCTCCCGCCTCGGCGAGTGCCGCGGTCCTTCAGCCGCGGTCACCCTTGGCCCAGGGGAGGCATAATCATCCTGTCCGGAGGCTTGGGCTAGTGCTGATCTCGGCTTAGTGAAAATACCCCCACACAATTGCCCCCCAGTCTTCCGAGCTCTTAAGGGTGTCGACTCTTTGAGGTCGGAAGCTGAGTAGGTCTCGCCGAGATGCAATATGCCGCGGTGCTCAGATAACTTCCTGCCCGGGCCTGGGGGAGCTCAAACGTCTCCTGGCTTTCGGAATTCCACCGCCATTCTGGTAGCTGGCGTCTGCACCCCTACCTGCCGTCGCTTCCGTAGCCGAGGCATTAAATGGCGCACGAGAATCAAGCTGACGCTTCCACGCGTCTCTCTTTATTTGGCTGGCCCGTCATTTCGCGACGGCGCGTGCAGTGAAAAGGCGCGCCCTCTTCAAATTTCGAACAGGCGCCATGATTAACCGCCCAATTTTCGGCTATAAATAGGGGCTCGCCCCTTCTTCTTTCTCTTTTACTTGCATTCTGTCTTCCTTTTCCCTTGCCTTCTTCTTCCTTTCGTCCTTGGAGCCTTCATTCTTCCTTTCCTGCCTTCATCTCTGCCGAAAGAGGCTGTTGCAGAGAATCTCTAGGCTTCTCGCTGCTAGGACTCCGTTCTGCGCCTTGGACCTCTCGTAAGTCTCCTTCTCCCTTTCCCTGTTCCGTTCTGCTTTCTAGGTCTCTGCCTGGTCTAGGGTTTTCTCTGTTCAGGGTTTTTCCTGTTTTTAGGGTCCCTTTTTTCTCCTTAGTATATTTCTGGCGTTTTTGCCTGAGAGATGGGCATCTATAGCCATTGGATTGAGTCTGAGAGGGGCCTAGCTGACCTTAGGGCTAGGTATGGTATACCAGAAGGAGTCCAGGTCATGGCGGCTACAGTCATATCTTATGCCCTTGGGGATTTTTGCGATGGCTGGATGCCGTTTCCCCTGGTTGCCGTGATCGAGGGCGGGGTTAGGTTTCCCCTCCGCCCTCTGCTTAGGGACTGTCTCCGGGCATGGCACCTCTGCCCCTGCCAACTGATGCCCAACAGTTTCAAAATTATAATGGGTACGGACGCGCTTAATACAATACTGGGCATCAGTCTTGGCGTCCACGATATCGAGGAGGCCTACGATATCTGCAAGTCCGGGAAGGACATGTACTACCTCCGCGTCAAGTCGGGGCGGAGGCCCTTCGTGCAGGCCTTAGAAGATTCCAATAAATATGCCGGGGACGATCGCCTGATGGTCACTGGCGGTTGGGAGTTCGGTGAAGACGAGCCCATCTCGGCAAGAAATTTCAGGATCCCTCGTCACTACGGCACCCCTCCAAGTAATTAAACCCTGAGTTCCTCCTTTTACTTTTCGTCCCCTTTTGTACTTGCCGATCTGATATCTTTGGTTTGCTCTGCAGGCGTTCGTCAGAGGAGAGCTGCCGCTTTCCGAGAAGGCTGGGAGCCGAATAGAGCTTGGATCCGAACTTTAGAGAGTTACCACGGCCACGGTGACAGGTCCGCGTGGAAACTGCTGGGGTACGAGCCCAGGTACCGCGGCTACAGGGAGAGGAAGGTGACTGCTCATCGCAGGCAAGCCGCGGCGGAGGTAGAGGGAGAGACCAGGGCGGACGAGGACCGGGCCGCGGCGGACCGTTCTGCGACCAACTCTGAGGCGTCCACCTCGGGGTCCGAAGACAACGCCGAGACGATCGGTAGGGTCATCCTGTCCGACTCGGAGTCTGAGGGAGAAATGGACCGGACCCGCCCGAAGCCCGTCCTGCGAAACCTGAAGGCCGTCCCAATGACCGGCAAGGGTCGGGGCGCGCCTCCTTCCTCCCGCGCTCCCGCGCAGACGAGTGCGCCATTGACATCCTCCGTGCCCCCGCCTTCCAGTACGCCGTCGCCTCTTGCCGCGACCGGGAGCGGGACGCCCGGTCCCTCCACCATTTTGGCCACGCAGGTGGACGACCAAGCCCGCAAGAGGGCCCGGGTAGAGAGCTCGGTGGGTGAATCGTCTGGGCCCGTCATGGGAACGCGGGCTCACCCTGCTCCGTGGAAGCCGAGCTTCATGATCCAGCCCGGGAGGCCGCTGTCGGTGGAGGATCGCCTCTCGGGGGGACCGTCCGTGGTCGCCTGCTTGGGTAGCGCCTGCGCCCTACCACGGGACATGGAAAACCACGATAAGATGGACGACATCTCCCTTTTGGCCGCGCAGATGAAGGCTAACCTGAGTGTAAGTCTGATCTTGTACTTCAATATTCACCATTTGGTTACGGCTTCCGCTCATTGGTGGTTAACCTGCTTGGTTATCTCCTGCTTCCTTGCAGAGCGTCCAGATGGCTCAGATTTCGGTGTCTCGTATCCAGAAGTGCCACGCCGAGGTGAAAAGACTCCAGGCTGTATGCGAACAGCAAAAGAAAGACCTGGAGGAGGCGAAGGCGAAGGTGTCTGAGTACGAGGACACGCACCGATCCCTTTTTGCCGAACTTGACAAGCTCAAGTCGGTCTTTGATCTGACTAAAAGGAGGGAGGCCGAGCTGGAGAGGACGATTGTAGGGCTGGAGAGCCAAAAGGCCGATCTAGAGCTCACCCTCCAAGCCGAAGTCAAACTCGCCTTCCAGGATGGCGTCGACGCAGTGGGCGATGAGTACGCTGCGCAAGTCAACGACATTCGGGTCTCGGCTTGGGAGATGGGCTGGAGGGCGGCTCTGGTCAAGATGGGCGTCTCCCGCGACCATCCGACTTATGCCAGGCCGGATGAGTATCCTTGCTCGGACGCCGTCGAAGGCGCAGAGACGGGCCCTGGTGTCCAGCCGTCACCGGAGCTCCCCGCCGCATTGCCGAAGGCGCCTGCTGCGGTAGAGGACCCCGTCGCGGCTTCCGCACCCGAAGCTCCTCCTACCGCGTGAAGTCGGCCTGCTGTTATCCCTTTTGTTTGTTGCTTTTGATGTATCTTTTCTTTTGACACATCGCGTCCTTTTATGTAAAAAGACGCTTTTTGAATGAAAAAACCTTTGTCTATATCTATCTGTGTGACTGTGTTTGCGTTTGCTTGTTTTCTTTTCGGCTACGTGGCCGAGACCACTTCTTCGTGGACTATGAATTTTCAGCCGAAAGACTGAGCGTTATGGCGAGCGGGTGACATAAGCTCGTTGAGTGTCACGGCAATTTAGTGTGTAAGGCGATTCCCTTGGTTCGTGGCCAGTGATCGAGCTGGCCATCCGGTACGTAGCCGAGATAAGCTTTGTCGCCCGAGTGGAGATTTCCCCCTGGCTCGCCACCAGGGGCCGTGCTGGCTATCTGGCGCGTAGCCAAGACGAGCACGAGATGGAGATGTCCCCCTGGCTCGGCACCAGGGGCCGTGCTGGCAATCTGGCGCGTAGCCGAGATGCGCACGAAATGGAGATGCCCCTGGCTCGCCACCAGGGGCCGTGCTGGCTATCTGGCGCGTAGCCGAGATGCGCACGAAATGGAGATGCCCCCCCTGGCTCGTCACCAGGGGCCGTGCTGGCTATCTGGCGCGTAGCCGAGATGCGCACGTAATGGAGATGCCCCCTGGCTCGTCACCAGGGGCCGTGCTGGCTATCTGGCGCGTAGCCGAGATGCGCACGAAATGGAGATGCCCCCCCCGGCTCGTCACCAGGGGCCGTGCTGGCTATCTGGCGCGTAGCCGAGATGCGCACGTAATGGAGATGCCCCCCTGGCTCGTCACCAGGGGCCGTGCTGGCTATCTGGCGCGTAGCCGAGATGCGCACGAAATGGAGATGCCCCCCTGGCTCGTCACCAGGGGCCGTGCTGGCTATCTGGCGCGTAGCCGAGATGCGCACGAAATGGAGAAGCCCCCTGCCGGACTGGGCAATTGTGTCTTTGATTTAGAACACACAGAGAAGTTTTCTTGAGAGGAAATGACCTTCATTGATTTTGTATAAGCTGAATACATTTAAAAGTAAAATTTCTTGAGGTGCGACGCATTCCATGGCCGCGGCAGCGGTTTCCCATCCATGTCTTCAAGCTTATATGCGGACCGCCCCGCGGTCGAGACTACCTTGAACGGACCGCGCCAGTTCGGGGCCAACTTGCCCTGATTCGGATCCTTATCTGCGGGCAGTGCCTTCTTCAGGACCAGCTCTCCGATGGAAAACTTCCTTTCCCGTACTTTCTGATTGTAATCTCTTGCCAGTCGTTGCTGATAGGCTGCTAAACGGATGGAAGCGGCTTCTCTGCGTTCTTCGGCCAGGTCCAGTCCCAGGGTGAGGTTTTTATCGTTCTGGGCCTGGTCAAAGAGCTCAGATCTGAGGGTTGGGAGACCGATCTCGAGAGGGATCACGGCTTCCATTCCGTATGCCAAGGAAAAAGGAGTTTCTGAGGTGGAGCGTCGCGGAGTGGTCCTGTAGGCCCACAGCACGCTGGGTAGCTCTTCTACCCACCTTCCTTTGGCCCCATCAAGTCTTTTCTTGAGCCCATCCAAGACCACCTTGTTGGAGATTTCAGCTTGGCCATTGCTCTGGGGGTAGGCCGGAGTCGAGTAGTGGTTTCTTATGCCGAGCTCCTTGCAAAAGTTTTTGAAGAGGCTGGAGTCAAATTGGGTCCCGTTGTCCGAGACCAAGACTCGAGGGATGCCGAACCTCGTGACGATGTTCTTCCATACGAAGTTCTTGGAGTCCCGCTCTGTGATGGAAGATAGTGCTTCTGCCTCGATCCACTTTGTGAAATAGTCGGTGGCCACTATCAGCCACCTTTTATTCCCCGGAGCTCGGTGGAGAGGACCCACGATGTCCAGCCCCCACTGTGCAAAAGGCCATGGACTGGAGAGCGGGCTCAAATCCTGTGCAGGTTGATGGAGGTTGTGTGAGAATTTCTGGCACTTCTCGCACTTCATAGCGTACATCTGTGCGTCCTTTTGCATGTATGGCCACCAGTATCCTTGGCTTATAGCCCGGTATGCTAGTGACCTTCCTCCGATGTGACTTCCGCAGATGCCTTCATGTATTTCGGAAAGGAAGTCTTCAACTCGGCTTGGGTGGACGCACTGGAGATAAGGGCCCATGAAGGATTTCCTGTACAGCTTTCCTTCTGGAGAGAGCCAGAACCGGGCTGCCCGGAGCCTGATCTTGTGAGCTTGCACTCTGTCCTCGGGGAGTTGGTCGTCTTTGAGGTATGCGATGATGGGATCCATCCAACTGGGCCCGAGGTCGGCACACAGGATTTGCCGTGGTGGGCTGAGCTCTATACTTGGCGATGTTAGCGAGCCAACTTCTATAGTTCTCTTTTTTCCAGCCTCGACGGCGGAGGCTAAGTTGGCGAGCGCGTCGGCATGCGAGTTAGAATCTCTGCCGATTTGTTTGATTTCTGCTTCCGGGAACTGGGAGAGGAGTTTTTTGGCGAGGGCTAAATAGGCTGCCATTCTATCGTCGCGAGCCTGATAACCTCCAGTGAGCTGGCTCGTCACCAACTGCGAGTCACTGTAGATTACCAGCTGTTGAGCTCCGAGAACCTTGGCACTATTCAGTCCTGCCAGCAATGCTTCATACTCCGCCTCGTTATTTGACGCTCGGAAGTCAAGGGTCGGTGCTTGCTCGATTACTAGCCCTTCTGGAGACTGGAGGACTATGCCGACGCCGGCCCTTCTAGAGGTGGAAGACCCGTCAACGAAGACCTTCCAAGCCGAATCTCGGGAGGTGTCCCGAGATAGCTCGTAATCAGTCTCCGGGACTAGGCCATCCTGCCCCTCGCCCCCCAGTGCGGGGTCGAGTGGGCTCGGCGCCGAACTCGGAGGAGTGAACTCGACGATGAAGTCTGCCAAAATCTGCGCCTTGATCGCTGTCCGGGGCTGGTAATGGATATCGTACTGCCCTAGCTCCACGGCCCATCTCGAAATTCGCCCAGAGAAGTCGGCCTTCCGGAAGACGGACTTGAGTTGGTGCTCCGTAACCACCACTATCTTGTGGGCCTGAAAATAGTGTGAGAGCTTCCGAGAGGCACTGACGAGGGCCAGTGCGAGTTTCTCCATTGGCAAGTATCTGGTTTCGGCGTCGAGGAAGGTTTTGCTGGTATAGTAGATGGGCTTTTGCTGCCCTTCATCTTCTCTGATCAGGACTGAGCTCACCGCGTGGCTGGAGACCGCCAAGTACAGGTACAATGTTTCGCCTTTCTTCGGGGTTGATAACAGTGGAGGCGAGGCCAAATAGGCTTTGAGTTCCTGGAGGGCCGAGTCGCATTCTGGGGTCCACTCAAATCTCAGGTTCTTTCGCAGCAATTGGAAGAAAGGGCGGCATTTGTCCGAAGACTTGCTGATGAAGCGGTTGAGGGCGGCAGCCATGCCGGTGAGCCTCTGGACCTGCTTCGTTGTTGCCGGGCTCTGAATTCCCAGGATCGCGGAGATCTGGTCCGGGTTTGCTTCGATACCGCGTCGCGTGACGAGGCTTCCTAAGAACTTGCCGGACCCGACCCCGAAGGCGCATTTGGAGGCGTTCAGCTTCAGCCCGAACTTTCGAAGAACTTCAAAAACTTGCCCGAGATCCGCCAGATGGTTGCGAGACTGGGTGGATTTGACGACCATGTCGTCGATGTATACTTCGACTGTCTTGCCGAGGTGCTCCTGGAACATTTTGGTGACCAGTCTCTGATAGGTTGCCCCCGCATTTTTGAGGCCAAACGGCATCACCTTATAGCAGTAGGTTCCCCTGGGAGTGATGAATGCCGTTTTCTCCTGATCCGGCTCGTACATGGGTATCTGATGATAACCGCGGTAGGCGTCAAGAAAGCTCATCCTCTCGTGACCGGCGGTGGCGTCAATCATCTGGTCGATCTTCGGGAGAGGGAAGCAGTCTTTGGGACATGCTCTGTTGAGGTCAGTGAAGTCGACGCAGACCCTCCATTTTCCGGTCTTCTTCTTCACCACCACGGTGTTCGCCAGCCATTTCGGGTACTGGACCTCTCTGATGGCGCTTGCTTCGAGCAGTTTTTCCACCTCTTCGACCACGGCTGCAGACTGGTCGATTCCGGATCTTCTTGCTTTCTGAACCACTGGCTTGGCCTGAGGGTCTACATTTAGCCTGTGGCTCATAACCTCTGGGTTCACGCCTGGCATTTCCTGCGGGGTCCAGGCGAAGACATCTCTGCTTTGTAATAGGAAACTGAGCAGCTCGGACCGCTCCTGCTCGGCGAGCTGGCTCCCAAGAAGGAAGTACCTCTCTGGATCACTGGGGTCGATCCTGACCTCGGTGAGGTCCTCGATACTTTTTTCTCCTGGGTCACGGCCGACCCTCTCTAGCTCTGCTTCGAGCTCTGCCATGTGCACTTGCTTCGGCTCTTCCTCGCCGGACACCACGGCCATCATGCAACGTTTGGCCATTTGCTGGTCCCCATTGACTGTGACCACCTCGACTCCGCCATCCCTTTCCAAAGGGAATTTGAGCTTTTGATGGTAGGAGGAGGGGACGGCTTCTATCTGGTGCAGCCAGCTCCTTCCTACGATGGCGTTGTAGGGAGAAGGCGTGTCCACTACAAGGAAGTCGGCCACCACTGACGTGCCGCCTACTTGGACTTTGAGGGAGACTCTCCCTTTGGGGTACACGGGCTTCGCGCTGAACCCTATCAGTGGGGTCCGCGCCTCCTGGAGGTCTTCTTCCGTGAGCCCCATCTTGGTGAAGCAGTCGAAGTAGAGGATCTCGGACGAGCTGCCGGAGTCGACGAGGATCCTCTGCACCTTGCAACTCCCCAACTTTAGGGTCATGATCAGTGGGTCATTGTGAGGGAGCTGAACCCCTTTCAGGTCCTCGTCCGAGAACCAGATCTTTGGCCTCTCTCTGCGAGCCTTTTTAGAGGCTGGTCCGAGCTCTGCCGACATGACCTGCTTCCCGTGTGAGGCCCTCCTGGCCTCGGCGCGGGCTTGACTGCTGCTCTGCTTGGTAGGGGCCAGGTGGATGACGCTTATAAGCCTCTCTGACCCATCGCTGTCATGATTCTCCTCAGTTCGGCGCCGAGGTCGGTCGTTGCTCCCGCTGCCCGCTGCCTTGCAGAACTCCTTCAGGTGCCCGTCCTTGACGAGCCTTTCGAGATGGTCCTTGAGACAGTAGCAATCATTGGTGTTATGCCCGTTCTGCTTGTGAAAAGCGCAGAACCTGTCTTGATCTCTCTTGGAGTTATCGCCCTGCAAGGGGCGCGGCCACTTGAAGTATGGTTTTCCCTGGATCTTTTCCAGGATCTGGTGAATCGGTTCTGTAAAAACCGTGTTGACCCTCTCACGCGAACGGTAAGATGGTTTGTGTCTCTTGCCTCCTCCCGAGGTGCGAGCCCAAGACGAGGCCCGGTCGCCCGAGCGATTTTCTCGGCTTGCTTCATCCCTACGGGAGGTCCTCCTTTCTTCGCCTGCGGACCGATCCTCATGCCTGGATCGGTCTTCCTGCCGCGATCGGCTATCCTGCCGAGATCGGTTTCCCTGCCGAGATCGGCCCTTGGAGACGCCGAAACTTTCGTTGGCGCGCGCCTCGTCCTCCTCTTGCTCGATATATTTATTTACCCTCGTCATGAGGGCTGTGACGGAGGGCACAGGATTTCGGACGAGCTCTCTCCTGAGCTCGCACCCCGGCAGGAGGGCGTGCTGGAAAGATCTGATTGCCACGTCCTCTGAGGAGTTGTCAATCTGGCTGTAGACTGTCCAGAACCTCTTTGCGAACTGAGTGACGCTTTCACTCCATCTCATCCTGAGGGCCATGATGTCGCTGTCGGTCTTGGGAATGACTCTATGCGCCTGGAATTTCCCGAGGAAGGAGTCCCGCAACTGGGCCCAGCTCGAGATCGATCCCTCGGGGAGCGCACAGAACCATTTGAGGGGTAGGTCCCCCAGGCTGGAGGAGAAGACTCTGCAGTTGAGATGCCCAACGTCACCCCAGACGGACAATTTCTGCGTGAAATGGCGGAGATGCGCTGCTGGATCCGAGGTCCCGTCGTAGAGGGTGAACCTTGGAACACTGAACTTCTTGGGGAGGGGGTACTCGATTATTTCTCTGGTGAAGGGTGACGAGTCGAGGCCAGCGAAGTCGGGGAGGTCCAGCTGGCTTTGGGCGAGCCCTGCCTCCTTCAGGGTGTTCTGGAGGGCCTGCCTGACCAGGCGGTTGATTAGAGCCTGCTGGTCTGCCGCCTCCGATCTCGGCACCGACCCTCTGTCCTCATGGTCATGGTAAGAACTCCCGGCGTGACTTCGTTCCCGACTCTTATCGTTCAGATGATCTCTTAAGTCTTTGCCGGTGACGGGATCCTTCCTGCCTATGGGATCGCCGCCCCCGGGGACTACTCCCTTCTCTCGGAGCTGCTGCATGAGCTGGCGGATGAGATCATCTTTCTCCTGGAGGGCGAGATTCTGAGCCCTGATCGCGGCTTGAGCGGGGTCGGCTCTGTTGCCGTCGCGGTCCGAGTGGCGCCCGGACCGATGTGACCCTGCCGCTGCCGGGGCCTTGCCCTTCGAGAAGCGCTCCTGGAGGGGAGCGTTCAGCCGCGGTGGATCCTCCGCCTCTAGCGGCGATGACGCGGACTCAGTGTGGTAGCTTTCTACCTCTGCGACTTCCCTTGACGCGTAGGGCAATGGTCCAGGGAGAACCAGCGGCCCTGGGGGGAGGGACTTCGGGTGCTCTGCGCCTCTCTTGTTTCTCGGAGCCATGGTGATTGGAAAGGGTTTTAAGAAAGGTTTTGAGAGAGTTTTGGGAAAGGTTTTAAGGTATGGGTTAGTACTTTCCCACAGACGGCGCCAATTGTAAGTGCCTAAAAATTAAGGACTTTAGAGCAGGGGTTAGGACCCTTGATTCGGGTGATTTAGATGAAGGTTGCTGTGGCTCCGACTGGACCTGAAAAGGAAGAGAGGGAAGAAGCGTCAAAGGACCCTGGCTGCAGGCAGCGCAAGGCTCTCCGATGCTTAAGTTAGTTCAGGGAACGAGCAGGGGAGAAGGAGAGGAAATTGCAGAGTGATAGTGTGTATAATGGGTTGCGTACCTTTGGATGGAAGTGGATGCGCTATTTATAGGCGATGGGGTTGACTTTCGTGGGCGAGTTCCAAGACTGGGCCGGCCACTTGAGTGGCTGCGTCCACTCAGCCCATAACGCATTAAATGCTGACCCATGCTTCATTAAATGCTTGGCTTGCTGGGTCAGGCGGCGGTTCTGACTTTTGGGCCAGGTCCCATCAGGCCTGGCCCGGAGCCATGCCCTGGGGGCGCACGTGTCCCGTACGCGCTGTTTTGTCAGTAATGATAATCTGCAGGGCATGCCTTGGCATGCGCCGTTGTTCTGTCGCTGGTCCCATCAGTCTCTGTCAAGTCCGCGCTGCCGGGGTCGATGCCGAGGTCGGGTAGGTCAGTCTTCGAGAGCTCCCGCCTCGGCGAGTGCCGCGGTCCTTCAGCCGCGGTCACCCTTGGCCCAGGGGAGGCATAATCATCCTGTCCGGAGGCTTGGGCTAGTGCTGATCTCGGCTTAGTGAAAATACCCCCACACAACAAATATATTATCAAATCGGATATATTGTTGGATTTGTACAGATATCTGAGTATCATAGTTTCATCCCTACGAAGGAAAAAGGAATTTGCATAAGCCACAAGTATATCATCAATATATTCACACACCATCCGGCGGTTTGTCGACAGGGAGGTAGGATTAAAAGCAGTCGGTTAATCGTCTACAACCGCGGCCACTTTTAAATACATCCACACTCAACACCATCCTCCACCTTCTCAATCATCCTCGTCATGGTTATCAGTTGTCACCGCTCTATCAAAGCTGGCAAATGCACTAACGCCGTTAGCCATCCCAAAAAACCAAACTCCCACACTCTCGAAGCGTCCCAAGTCGACGCCCTTTATAATATTGAGGTAGGGCTGTACAAAAAATTCCATATCATCATAAAACCGGACCGAACCGACCGAATCGGACGGTTAGGATCGGTTTATAGTAAATCGGTTCGGTTAATGGTTTGAAAATCATAAAAACCGTTTACATCGGTCGGTTATCGGATTGAGCCCACGGTTAACCGCTTAAATCGAACAGTTGCATTTAGTCCAAACTCTCTTTGTGGAGTAGAATTGCTTTTTATATGGGTCATTGGAATGTTGGATTTTTATGTTTGCACTAAATATTGGAATAAATGCAAATGACGGATATCATCATTTTGAAATTTTTAATATTTGATTTTCAAAAAATAAAAATAAAAAATAACGATTTTCAATTCGATTTAAGCCCTCTCCATCGGTCGAATCGGATCGGTTAAAACCGACATATACTATTTAATTATTTATTTTAGTGTTAAATCGATCTCAACTGCCCATGTACAGCCCTAGACAGAAATCGCAGTCCATGTCATCCACTCAAACGCGGCAGCTCCAAATGGTCGGTCCCGTGTGCGACGAAACCTAGCCACATCTCCCTCCTTTTAATATCCAACCACACCACATGAATCCAAACAAAATCGCATCAAAGAAGAGAGAGAAAAAAAAAAAAAAAAAAGGTCCCTTCCTCTTTGAAGAGGAAGGAACTACGAAGGAGAATACCGCCTTCTAAGTTAACCAAAGCGACGAATCTCTCTCTCTTCTTCCTGTATATATATTCCCCCTCCCCTTTCTCCTCTTATTATCAAATCTGCCATGGGAACCCAAATCCTTCACCCTCAAGATTTCCTCAACGAACGGCTCAGATCTGTCCACGGCCTCAGACAGCCCTATTCAAGCCCTAGCCCTAGATCCTTCCGGAGATCGGCGCCGAGATCGGAACCTAAACGACGGGTGCCGAGGAAATCCCCAAACCCTAATCCTAATCTCGTCATGGGCCAGGTGACGATCTTGAAACGAGGCGAGTCGCTCGATTCGATGAGAGTTCGTGGAAATGATCGAAGAAAGGCGGTGATTTTCGACGATCGGGATCTAATTGTGACTGGAACGGAGCGGCTCGGGCCGGAGCCCGAGTCGGTGAAGAAGGAGGTGAGGATCTCTGACCTGAGATCGGCGCGGGCGGTTCAGTCGGATGGGTACGCTGGATCTGCGTTCTCGCAGTCACCGTCTCCGAGCTCGCTGCCGCTGCCGACTTTCTCGAAGAGGAAGGAGGGGATTGCGGTTGTGCATGACTCGGCGACGAAGGATCTGAGGCGTATGCTTCGGATTGGTTGAATATCTCTTCATCTGTACGTGTTCGGATGTGATTAGATCTAATCTGATCTTCCTGTGATTTTTTTAAACGGGAAGAAAGGTCTAGAATTTGGGGAAATGATTTAGAAAGGCAAGTTGAAGGAAGGAAGCGAGGGTGGGATTTGATTTGATTTGATTCTCTTTATATGATGATGAAATGGAAATGGAAATGGAAATGGAAATGGTGTTTGGTGTTTGGTGTTTGGATGTCCTTTACATGTTATCTGGTTACAAAAGTTTATTACCGTGGAAATTTCGGATTTTTTTAGTTTGAGCATGATTATTGTCGTTACTTTTTTTTTTTTTTTTTTTGCGAATTAGATTTTGGTAATTATCTTGGAGGATTTCTCAATTGTTATGTGATGTTAGAAATCTGTAGAGTTTGGAATCGTGAGAATGTAATATTAAGAAGGTAGCCTTCGGATTGACGGATTTATATTCCGTCACCAATTCGTTAATGTTGAAATCCGATCCGTGGAGGAGTGGATCGTCACCAATTCGTTAATGTTGAAATCCGATCCGTGGAGGAGCGGATCGGATCGGATTAATCCGTTTAATCCGTTATTGTACATTAGATGGAAGAAGAAAGAAGAAAAATTCCATAAATTTTGAAGCCATTATGTCTTTTCTATTCATAAGATTCATAAGGTTAGTGGCTCCTTATATATTTTTTTCTTATTTTATATATATTAATTTATATTTAATGACAACGGATTGAATCCGCGGATTAAAGATGAAATCCGCCACTGATCCGTTGTTAACGGATTGCATAATTTTCAATCCGCGATCGGATCGGATTGATGGATTTTTTGTACGCCCCTAGATTCATCTAATGCAATTGTGATGAAATAAATTTCTAATTGGTTTATAATAACTCGTCAGGAAGGCCCGACCCAACCCGTGCTTGTAACAAAATATAAATACTATAATATGCAAAAGTTCAAATAAAGCCTAAACTTATTAAATTAAGTCGTCTCTCATTTCCACACCCCATTAATGATTGGGAAAGAATTTAAAAATTAAGTATTGAGTATGGGGAAAGAATTTCTCAATATAATTATGAAACAATCAAATGTACGTAGATGAAATAATTTAATGAGATAGAGAGATAAAAAATGATAATTAAAAAAATGAACTAATGATATGTTGAAATCTATTGGGATGGAGACGAAGATATGGAGATAGAGAAGAATATTGTACTTATACTTAAATTGTTGAAGTGATTCGGAAGTGTAATAATGTCTTGGCTTCGTTTGAGAATTGGTGGTGTTGTGTATTCGGAGTTTTCGGAGTTTTACTAATGATCGACCATAAGGGGGTTGGCAGGTTCCTTGTCTTAAAAAGAAACCGAAGGAATAAGAATATTGTAGCAGAGGTTATTTATATACAAAATTATAAGATCGGCTACTATTGTTTGACAACTAAATATTTTACCATATATAAAATTGTATAAGAGTTTCATTAAAATTGAGTATTTTATCAGATTTAAAAAGTTTATATTATATGGAAAGTGATTAAAAGTGGGCCCGGATATTAAAAGGAGATGGTAGATATTAAAAGGGAGTGAGGCTCAAATTACCGGCTAACATACCTTTTAAGGTGTGAGATAAGGATCTATATATTTATAGACTCTAAAATAGGTAGTTCAACTGCATGAGTAATTTATAAGGATTGAGTGTGCCACATGTCATTACAAAATCCCCAAAAGGAGCACCACATGTTGCTCTCCCACGAAGAGGACTGCTGTTTTAATATATATAACTAGCGCTTCAGGGCTTGTGCCCAACGCGAGCCTTTAATTCATCGAAGGAAAACCTAATTTAAATTGAAAGTAGACACCGAGTAAACAAACAGACTACATTTAATACAATTATATAAGAAATTCAAGATTGATCACCATCTTTTGGAGAAACTCGTATACCTTTATGATTTCCCATTCATAGAGTGTGGATATTTGATATAGAGAGAGATGTTAGTTGAAAGTAAATTTAAATATAAATAGGAAGTAATTGTTGGTCAAATGCATGAAGGAGGCATGATTTTTTTATAAAGGCAAATATTTAAAAAAAATTTATATATAAATCTAAATCAATCGTCAAAAGCAAAAAATCGATGAAAGCTACTGTCAGTGGCGTATGATGACATGTAGAGGTGTATAAAATTATCCGTGACCTAACCCGACCCGTGGGTCAATGGTGGTCATGTTAGCCGATTTCCGGTGCTCGACCCGACCCGTGACCGTCGGTATCGGGTCACGGGTCGGGTCACTGGGTGACCCGTGAACCCGGTAAATTTTGAGTTTTTTTTTTTGTGACAATTTGGGTTCTACTTGGGTGGGCGCGATACCTGACCCAACCTGCGAGGAAATGAGTGGCTAGCTTTTCAACTTCAACTCATCACCCATAAAAAAAAATCTTTCCTTTCTATAATCTCTCTCTCACTCATGGCTGTGGTGTTGGGTCTCTCAGTTTCTCCATCATCTTTGATTCTGTTTAATTCTTCTGCTCATTGGTTGTCTTCTTCGAGTGTTAAGAGTAAGAAACCAAAGCAACCCATTCAGACCATCTTATCTCCTTGACAGATTTCCCAGCAAGTCATTGCTTCTCTCTCTTCTGAACATTTTATCATCTGGGTCTGAAGTATTTGAGTTTTTCAATAGGGATTAGAGCTATTTAAATGAAATTCAGTGGAAGGACTCCCCAATTCTGGCTTTTTCGTTTTTTTGGGTTGCCGTGATAGAATTGCTTTGTGAGTGCTTCTTATGCTGGGAACTGACTGTCTCTTTTCTATTCATAGACCTTTTTGTTTTTTACTTAAGTTTTGGTAGTGGTCCAGTGGAGCAGTTCCTCTGTTTGGTTGGAATTCCTTTTTATGCATATTACATGCATTTCCTTAATAAATTGAAAAGAAGGGGAGTGAAACTGTCAGTGGAGACTCCTTTTTTTAAGAGAGAATTGGATAATGAAATAAGAGGGTTTCCTTTCTCATGTAGAACAGTCAAAGAATCTTCTCAATTGGATTTGATGTTTTCATGTTTTGAAATCATATTTTTTAATAAAATCACATTTTTTTTACATTTTTTTAACTATGTTTTTGACCCAAACCCGACCCTTGACCCGTCTGACCCGTGACTCGACTAATCCGTCTGACCCGTGACCCAAATGGGTCGGGTTCGGGTGGGTTTTCACCCATATAACTATGGTCTGGTCGGGTCGGGTTTGACCCGAAACCCACGGGTTCGACCTGTTGTATGCCCCTAATGCCGTGGTATGGCATAAGATCACTTGTGACAACTCTTGCAATTGATTAAATCAACACCATAGGAAATGAAGTTGATACTAATCAACAATAATTCATATGATAAGGACCCATTCTTTATGCCTCCAAAAGTTGGAGAGTCCCATCGGTGATGAAATACCAATCATAAACACTGATAGAAGATTGCAATCCTAAATAGTAAATACTATCTTCAGCACAAGAGCCCATGTTTAAATGGGGCATTTGGGCGGAGGTCCCTCAACTGTGGTTTTTATTGCAAACGGTCCATAATATCTTATCATACTGACGACAGTCCTCTTGTAAAAATAACTCACTGAAAAAGATAAAAACGCTCTTGTACACGTCAGCAAAAGTAGAACTCAGACAAATTTATCTGAGTTTTAGCAAAACTCAGATAAAACTTAGATAAATTTGCCAAAACTCAGCAATAATTCAAATATTAAACAATATATGCCAGATCAAATTCTAATATAAAACAGTAAATACCAAACATTTCTTCCTGACCACACACTCAAATCTCATCTCCATTCTAATTAATTTCTCTTCATCAAATCACATCTCCATTCCAATTTCTCTTCATCTTGGGTCCTATAGGCCCTTCCTCCTCATAAATCTCTTTTGGGAAAACCTTAACCAGATTCTCCAAAGAAGACTTGAGTTTATCAGGAACCAATTTCTCCACTACATTTGACTCCTTGATGTAGTTTATTGTAGGACCCCATTTCTTAGCATAGTTTATCCATGGAGGCTCAATGATCGAACCCATGTATTTTGCAGCCACAACCTCAAAACGAGTTCCTGTGTCCATCATCATCTAACTGAGTTGTCTTAGTCTGATATCAAATAAAAAGGACTTTAAATGAGTTTATTTTTTTCAAACTCGGATAAATTTATTTTGGTCCAAACTCAAATACATTTGTTCGAAACTCAAGAAGTTGTTCAAAACTCAGATAAATTTGTCTGCGAACTTAGATAAATTTGCCAAAACTCAGATAAATTTATAGGAGTTTTGACAAATTTATCTGAGTTTTTGTCCAATTTATCAGAGTTTCTGGGAAGTTTATTTGAACTGAGTGATACCAAAAGTCAGAATACGAAAAATCAGATTCTAATAAAAATCGAAATCCAAAATAAGAACACTTGATGACCATGATCCAATTGAGAAAAGAGAGAGAGAGAGAGAAAACAAGCAAACTATTCTCTTTCAAATCAGTTGTAGAGAGAGATTTGGAAGAGACTTCAGATGAAAGAGTAAGTTGTAGAGAGAGAGATTTGGAAGAGACTTCAAATGAAAGAGTAAGACAAAGTAAAACCGTTTCTATCTTTGAAGAAATGAAAGAGAGAGAATCGGAAGTCATGGTGGCGACGGAAGGTGCTCTGCATCGATACTCCACAACCATGGAAAGGAACGGGAAATGGAAAATGAGAGAGAAGGAGAAGGAAGAAGCTCTTTGGGATAACATAGAATAAGAGAGAACTTGGTCTAAGAATGATGGTTGAAAGGGGCAAATTAGTCATGAAAATATATGACGTGGCGTATTAGGGACCTTTCACCAAAATATCTCCAGCTGTCTGGACTATAGACATTAGAGAAAAAGTTGTTAGACTGGATGCCTTAGAAGACCATGCTCAGGGAATGCTCATTGGACTAAGGGGACTAAAAGTAAACGTAAGTTTCAAAATGGGACTTCTCAAAATGGGGTAGACAACCGGAAGAAGCCTAAATAGGACCAGAGTGCACCCAAGCAAGACCAAAAGAAGCATCGGAAGCGTAACAAGCCAAGAGACTTAGCCAAAACCAAATGCTATAAATGTCAGGAACTTGGCCACATCGCTAACCAAACGAAAATCGGTAAACACCCTAACTTTGTCACTCTCTTTGGTTTGCTCCGGAGTACTTTATGTGGATGAAAGTTCTAATAGATGGATAATTGATTCAGGGGCAACCAAGCACGTGACAAAGGATAGGAGTGGTTTTCGGGAGTTCCAGTCAATAGATGTCGGTTGCAACAAGCTCTACATGGGAAATAATTCTTCCGAAGACATATTGGGAATCGGTGATTATTATCTCTCAACGTCTATAGAAAAAACCATGGTGCTCCATGAGACGCTTTTTGTACCTGGCATGAGACGGAACCTCCTCTCTGTTTGCCGACTCGCGAGGGACGGTTTTGATTTTCGTTTTACTAAGGATAGAGTTTCCATTAGAAAAAATAGTTCTATTTATGCATGGGGTTTTATTGTAGGAGACTTATATGTTTTGGATTTCAATAATTCAATGGTTGGGTTTTCTGATTTATTTATGGTGCATGACACAAGTTCCGAATCTATAAAGTGGCATGCTCGATTGGGCCACATAGGAAAAGATCGAATGATCCGATTGGCTAAGGAAGGCCTGCTTGGATCTCTCATACAAGTACAGTTGCCCACATGTGAATCTTGTGTGACAGGCAAAGCAACAAGAAAACATTTTCCAAAAGCTGCAAGATCCAAAGCCTCCCTTGAGATCATCCACTCTGACATTTGTGGACCAATGAACGTGGCTAATAGACAAGGAACTCGATATTTTATTACTTTCATTGATGATTACTCTCGTTATGGTCGTGTGTTTTTGATTTCCCACAAATATGAGGCAATTGATTTTTTCAAAATTTTTATAAAAGAAGTTCAAAATAAGTTTGACAAAAACATCAAGACCCTCAGGACCGATCGAGGTGGAGAATACACTTCGGAGATTTTTAAAAGTTTTTGCATGGAAAATGGAATTTCTCGTCAACTGACTATGGCCTACACCCCACAACAAAACGGAGTTGCGGAAAGACGTAACAGGACCCTGTTAGACATGGTTAGATCAATGATGGCTCATGCAAACTTACCTGTCTCCTTTTGGGGAGATGCATTATTAATTGCATCATATATCTTAAATAGAGTCCCTTATAAGTCTGTTCCTAAGACTCCGTATGAGTTGTGGACCGGTAGAAAACCTTCCTTGGGAGACCTACGCCCGTGGGGTTCTTTAGGGCATGTCCTTATCACAAATCCTAATAAATTGGAGCGTAAGACAATCCCAAGTATCTTTGTGAGATACTCTGAATTGTCAAAATGATACGTTCTAGTTCATGAGGATGTCAATGGCAGATTAATTGAAAAAGAATCTCGTGATGTAGATTTCTTCGAGTTTCAATATCCTGAAAAGAAGAAGACAAGGGTGTCCATTGAACTATTTGAAATGGATGACTTCTTCTACCGCGAGGAGCCGACACCACTTGCTGGTCTTAGTGGGAGAGATCCTATGGTGCCACAGGCAAGTGGGAGTGATCAGGATGCCCTTCGTCGTTCTTCTCGTGGATTGATTCCAAAGAAGTTTTTTGAAATTGAGGGAACTTCTTATGCATACATTGTAACTGATGACGACGAACCACATTCTTATAAAGAAGCAATGGAATCAGTAAACTCGAAGGCATGGATGCTCGCGATGAATGATGAGATAAGTTCTATGCGTAAGAACCATGTATGGGATCTTATGGATCTTCCCAAGGATAGGAAAGCCATTACAAACAAATGAGTTTTGAAAATTAAGCGAAAAGCCGACGGTTCCATTGACAAATTTAAAGCTAGGCTTGTGGCTAAGGGGTTCACACAGAAAGAAGGTGTGGATTATGAAGAAACTTTCTCCCCTGTGGTGAGATTTTCTTCTGTCTGCATGATCTTATCTATTGTGGCCCACATGGATTTAGAATTACACCAGATGGATGTTAAGACCGCTTTTTTAAACGGTGATCTTGATGAGGAAATATACATGAAACAACCAATAGGATATGTGGAAAAAGGCCATGAGGATAAAGTTTGTAAACTCAAGAAATCTATCTATGGCCTTAAACAATCCTCGAGACAATGGTACAAAAAGTTCCATAACACAATCCTGTCAAATGGTTTCTCCATGTGTTTCGAAGATCATTGTGTTTACATTAAGCGATCTAAACATAAATTTGTGTTGCTATCTCTTTACGTTGATGATATTCTTTTGGCCTGTAATGATATTGGTTTTCTATTTGAGACCAAGGCTTGGTTGTCAACTGTTTTTGAAATGAAAGATTTGGGTGAGGCTGAGTCCATTTTAGGGGTTAAAATTACGCGGAATCGTTCAAAACGCATTCTTGGCTTGTCCCAAATAACTTACATTGAGAAAATTCTAGAGAAATTTAGAATGAACAATGCTAGTCCCGTTGAGACCCCGATTGATAAGGGTTGCAAATTAAGTGTAATGCAATGTCCTCAAACCGATGCTGAAACAAAAAGAATGGCTTCCATACCCTATGCCAGCGCTATAGGAAGTTTAATGTATGCTATGTTGTGCTCACGCCCCGATATTTGCTATGCTATTGGGTTGGTTAGTCGATTTCAAAGTAACCCGGGTATTGCTCATTGGAATGCCGTTAAACGAATCTTCCGATATTTAAAGGGCACCAAAGATATGATGCTTTGCTATCACGGTGGTGGCTTGAGTTTATTAGCATACAGTGACTCATCTTTTTCGGATGATCCCGACGACGGCAAATCCACATCGGGATATGTGTTCTTACTGGGTGGGGGAGCCATTTCATGGTCCAGTAAGAAGTAGGAGTGTACGGTCATGTCGACCACTGAGGGCGAATATGTTGCTTGCGCACTGGCGGCCATGGAGTCTGTATAAATTCGCCGTTTTCTGTTGGATTTGGGACTAGTATCCATTGCCCGTGATCTCATTCCATTGAGAACAGATAGTACAACTGCCATATGCTTGGCAAAAGACCCCAAGTTTCATCAAAGGGCAAAACATATCAAGCAAAAGTGGCATTTTATCCGTGAACAAATAGAAGCAAAAGAAATAGCAATATCTCATGTGCCATCTTTGGAAATGATTGCTGACCCAATGACCAAACCCTTGGCGCGAGAACTATTCGCTATTCATGTAAGGCGTATGGGAATGCAATATATGTAATTTTTTCCAGTGGGAGTGTATTGGGTTTATTTCAATAAAAGTTTTTTTTTTGTGGTTATATGCGTGTTATATTCTTTTCATTCATACATGTGCTTATACTTTACATTGGCAACATACACAATAAGCGTGTGTATTAGATGCACACGTGGCACCAAACAGGTGAGGTCATCCACTCGCACGGATAAAGACCGCCCTTGATGTCTTAGTGACTGATAGGATGAGGTGCATGCATTTGTATGATATGCTGATTAAGCTAATATGGATCTTATTGGTGCGTACAGATGTATGGAACGCCGACTCAGTCTTATGTGCATTGGGGTGATGTGGATCACAAGACTGAATGAGACTTAGCATTAGTCGTCGGACAAATCACACCCTAATAAGTCCGATAGCCTATTTTAGAAACCAAGCATGGTTGTGTTTGTTACGATCAGCTTGCGCAGTAGTGAATCGGTGCAATGTTAGCATGAGCTCCATTAAAGAGCTATTGCTTTTCACACTGCGACGCGTGTCTACAGACATGCGTGTTTGAGGACCTACCTACGAGCAGCGGGATATTACCCTAGAAATCCTGTTTGTTGTGCGAGAGTTAGTCCCGTAGGTGACTCTTGAGCTTGGAGTTGGTTATTGTGTGAACCAATTCTTGAGGCTCTTGTGCCCTTATACCAACCTCTTCGTTGGAAAGATGAGATCGGTGATGCTACTTTAGCTGCGGTTGAGCCACGGCGACATAGGAGCCTACGAGTCGCCATGCTAGGAAAGCTGCTTGGTTGATCTGACCCTCGTAAGTCCATGGGAAGACCCCTTGACATCACACTCTTGTTTATACGTGCTTACGATACTTATCAGCCCGGGCTATATCGAGTATTTTGAAAATTTTAAGACAAACAATTTTCTAAATTATATATATGTATAAATATGTTATTTTATAAAAAGAAATGTTTGTAAAAGGTTTTACTCGATAAGTTGAATAAGCACGTATGTGGGTTGAACACGACTCAAGGGTATGAGTCAACATCCAATCCGGTGTGGTCATGCGAGTGTCTAGGGCAGACTGATGTGCCGGTGAGTTGGTGTATTCTAGTCAGATGGCGACTTAGTGTACATTCTCTCCGTGAATAGGCATAGTGAAGGTCCCACTCTTCAGGTCCATTTTTACTTTGTAGAATTTGATGATGGAAATTAGTGATCAAATGAATTGAATCTTGTTCGGTGCGAGTGGGAAATGTTGGCATTTGTGGTGGGACCCACTTGTGTTTGCATATGGGTGGACCCCACTCACAAAGATACACCCCTCACAAGGAGTCTCATGGTGATAAGGATAAGGATAGCTTGAGTTTTATCCAACTCTCTATCTTTTTATCATATCTACATTCAAATTCAAATTGAGAGAGATTGATCATAATCATCTCTCAATTCGAATTTGAATAGAGATCTCATCACCCTTTAGCCTAAGGGCTATATATAGACATGAGAGAAATAGCCTTAAAACAACTTTGAAGAATTAATCTTCCTTTCACTAGATCTCCAATTCTCCATCATCAGCTTCTGCATCTAGGGTATCCATCCTTGTCCTTGGATCTTGAAGAGTGATTTATATATGACTGATCTCTTGTAGACAGTCATAGATCTCCACACCATTGCCTGATTCAAGCCGATATTATCCTTATTGCGTTTGTAGCAGCTAACACCCATAGATCCTTGCTTCCGCTATACTTACTCCCTTCATTGGTATAAGAGCAAAGTTGGCGTGCTCACGCAGGAATTGGATTGATTTTGGTTGCGAATCAGGTAACCCGAAACCTTGGTAATACTATTAGATTGTGTATAAAATTGGATATTTTTTTTATATAAACCGTGTGATCACATTAATATGATGGAGAAAGGGTGTCCTTTTCCAGCTAGTTGTGTGGTTTCCTTTTCTATATATATATATAGGAAGGACCGCAGTAGTACTACTTGGCAGCCTTGCACATGGGTGCTCAATCTACAATCAACCCTGCTAATATATAAGTTTTGCATGATACCGTGCGAAACAGATCTCACAATGCTCATCATCGGGATAATAAATTTTACAACTGATCCATCGTTTATTAGCCATGATTGGGCCATCTAGTGTAGAACCGTTCATATATATAAGAGCTCATAATGTGTGCCTGACTCATCTAGTGTCAGACATATGAAGGGACCCTTCACAGCGCAATGCTCCTCACAACTCTTATATAGAATAAGAATTAATGCTTCTGCCATTAATTCTATTATTAGTTTTATGGACTCAATCCAGTAGATGATATAATAAATTGATTAAATTCTTTATTTATTCATATATTCATGCTTTCCTTTCATGAGATGAATGGTGATTTATTATATACTTGCACATAACCAATACGAATGACATGATGGTTCATAAGATGAACCGGGGTCTACAAGTATATTAGATGTAACACATGTGTATTGATGAGATCCACATACGGGAGACATGTGTGACAAATCTTATACTTAAATATCTTCACAACCAGTGATGAGACTGGACATCTCATACTGACAAGGTTGCAGCATTTTGATCACTATGAGATAGTGTGATTTGTCTCGATCGTTAGAATGGAAGATTCTGGATCATAATGCTGGTACATTGGATGTATTGAAGGACCATGAGAAGCACCTTATAAACACTGTCTTTACTTTAAGGCCTGCTCTCATAATTCCCTAGCAATAGGCTCTCAATCCTGAGACATTAATGAACTCAAGTTTCTATCTATTCATTTGCTTTGAGTCACCAATGAGTGAGGCCAACTGTAGGTCAACACCTCGGTGATTTGGGTACATGGTAGTAGAGCTGTGGGAACATTCAATAGTCAAGATGAAATCTATCTCTAATATCCCCTTGTGCCAATTAATGGATTTATCATTGGCAAGTGCGCACCCATTCCGATTAAGAGTTAATTGGAAAGGTACCTATGATCATTATAATTAATTGGGGCTCAAGGATAATAAGATATGGATCTATTTTGGAAGACAGGTCCAATTGATCCATGGATATTGATAGAGGGGTCTACTTGTGGTAATGTGGAAGTTTAGGGTCTTCTATGTAATATTCCTAAGACTGGAGTTCAATTGCATTTATATAGTGGAGTTATTTGCAATTAACTGTGGGCCCGGATTACACATGAGTTGTGGGGTCGCGTGTCCCAGTTGGAGCCAGCTTTCTAAGGAATCCCTAGTGGTCCCCACGCTAGCCCAATTATTAGAAAGTATCTAATTCTAGTAGAACTCTAAAAGGAAAGTTACTATTTCTATTTGAAGTAAGACTTCTAATAGTGGTAATAGTAGACTTATTAATTTTAGTAGAAGTGAGACTTCTATTTTAATTAGAAAGGAATTGGAAAGATACTAATCTTATTTGAAGTGAGACTTCTAATTATGATATGGTAAGTTACTAATTAATGGAAGTAAGACTTCTATTGTAATTAGTAAAGAGGAGGCAACTTACAAAAGCTATAAATAAGAGGAGAAGAGGCCTTGGACGTCTATGCACTCTCCATACATTGGGATTCAAGCCCAAGCCTCCCTAGTGTAAGTGTTGCACGAGTTCTTTCTCCTCTTCCTCTTCTAGTTCTCTTTCTAGTTCCTCCCTAGAGTTCCTAGTAGTTTTCTCTTGGAGATCCCACCATCTTCTTGAGAAAAAGGAGAATCTGATACGGGTCATAGCGTGGAAGATCAAGAGGTCTTGGAGATCCCTATTTGATTAGTGAAAGCGTTTCATCATCAAAGAAAGACGCAACTTCTCCATTAGAGTACAACCGAGCTCCAAAGGTATAATCTACTTCCTTGCATGTTGTAGATTTATTTGTAGCTTATATGTTGCTGGTTCTATCTTCTAGATATATTGTATTTACTGATCATGATGGCTGAGATTGAGGACATAGATCTTGGATTGGGTTTTATAGCCTTCTGGATAGTTGATCCCTGCATCAAGTGGGTCAAAAGTTTTTGAAACATATCCTAGAGGCCCACCCTATTTCCAACAGTCTGGACTATAGACATTAGAGAAAAAGTTGTTAGATTGGATGCCTTAGAAGACCATGCTCAGGGACTGTTGGCTAATTTACCCTATTTAAATATTAACCATGTAAATAAAGTGTAAAACGTCAAACATCAAAATATTAACTAATGGATCTTACTGGCAAATCCTAAAATGCAGGATTTCAACCAAAACTACAAAATATTTACATAATAAGAAGTTGGCAAATCCTAAGATCCACAAGATTATGTTGGAAAATGCAAACTCTTGCCTTCCTAAAAGTTTTCCACGCATTCATTAAACGTTGTTTCATCAATTGTTCTCCTCGATCGATTATCATAAAATCACAAGCCTTATGATTGCTTTGACCTTGCCAAAATTATGTTTGTTACCCTCACAAATTATTATATATCATAGGTATAGGATTCAATTCATAATTCTTTTTTTATTTTTAGCCTAAAGATCTAAAGTGTGACACACTGATGTGATTCTCTATTAATTTAAAGACATAAAAAAGTTTTTTATGGGGTCCACCTCTATCAATTACATGCCTTAAAAAATTTCTTGTGGTAATTGGCTTTTACTTACTACCCACTTAGTGTTGATTATATGGGGCCTAAACTTTAAATTTGCACTCAGTGGGCCCACTAATGTTATTCTCTATCAATTTCAAGTCTCAAAAAATTTCTTAGCGGGTCCACCTCTTTCAACATCGTGCCTATGAGTAGGATATGCTAAACCTATAAAGTGACAATTCCCATTGACTTAATTGGTGAGAACCCAGTGGAGCCTACCTGGGAGGATGGCAGGGGACATGAATGTCTATGATTGGGTAGTGGACCCACCAGCACCAAATCTCGGATCTAAAGGATCTGAGATGAGAGAGATATGCTCCCCTATCCCCTTCGTCCTCCTTGATTTAGTGGTTTAACAAATGGGTGCTAAATCCAACAGTTAACACAATCTGGATTAAGTCTGGTGGCATGATGGAATAGAAAATGGGCTCCACAAGGCTCTCGCCCATGGGTGTCTGGGCATTGGCTAATCCACTTGTGGCCCACAAAAATCAATCAACTTGTAACAGGGCCTTTAGTGAAACACGAACTGCTACTCCTCTGATTTCTATGAGATTTGATGATTTTTCGAAAATGCACAAAACTACGAATCAAAGAAGAGAGAGAGAGAAAATCAAACAAAACAATGAATCTAGAGAGAGAAAGAACTGTCCTTGTCGTCTTCCCAAAAGAAATGACCTTGTCGTCTTCCCTGCGGCAGCAGAAAGCAGAGCGAATCAAAGAAGAGAGAGATGGAGAGAGAAGGGCGAGTAGTGACGTGCATATGGGTTTATTGAGAGATGCATATGGGTTTTGTGTTAATAGGGATCTTATGGAGAAATTTTAGGATAATTATTGTTGGTAATAGGGATCTCATTGAGAGAATTTAGGATAATTCCAAGGAAGTAATTTCCTTGCAGAAAACCATTGTAGTCTGCCACGTGTCCCTCTCTAAGAAAGTCACACACTGCGTGTCATTCTCCCATAGAATCAATTACCTGCGGTCTTTTATTATATAATAATAATTACTAGCGATAAGGAATACAATTATATTAAAATCTAGATAAATGTTATTAGAAAGAAAACAAATCTCAAAGAAAAACAAACTTATAAAGAAGAAATAAATCTTTAAAAATTTGCCTTATTAATTAATATATAACAATTAGTTATTCATACTCTCATTAGATGTTTGAAGCTAAGCACTCATCTAAACTTTTTGAGAAATCTAGACCTAACACATACTTTTAATGATTTAGATTGTTTCTTAACTTGCCCCTCCAATTTCATAACATTAGTGTGTTTGAACAGTTGCAAAAAAGAAAAAAAATTCATATTCTTGTCAGGTACGTCTACACAAGGCTTAAAAGTGCTCAGAATATCGATTGGTATTTGGCGAGGCTGCACAATGTGGTCCACACAAGAAAGATCTAGAGCTCAAAAAAAAAAAAATCAACTCAGATTTTCTAGATTCATTTAATAAGTGGGTCACACGATGGGGCCACTTCACTTACGTGAAGATCTTCCAAATGCTCATGCTTGGCCCGGGCCTAAACAGAAACTTGGAGTCATGATTCAACTAAGGCTTTAACTTACAGAAACCTGGTGCGACTGCTCAGTGTGGCTAACTTTTTGAAAAATCTAGACCTAAGAAAAAGTATTGGAGGCCACTTGTATTTTAATGGTTTATATTGTTTCTTAAGTGGACCCCATTGAAATTGTAAGTGCCTAAAAATTAAGGACTTTAAATCGGAGATTAGGATCCTTGGTTCGGGTGGTTTGGATGAAGATTGTCGAGGCTCCGGCCGGACCTGAAGAGGAAGAGAGGAAAACACGTCAGAGGACCCTGGCTGCAGGCAGCGCAAGGCTCTCCGATGCTTAAGTTAGTTCAGGGTACGAGCAAGGGAGATGGGGAGCAAATTACAGAGTAAGAGTGTGTATTATGGATAGCGTACCTCTAGAATGGAGATGGAGATGCTATTTATAAGCGATGGGGACGACTAACGTGGGCGAGTCCCAAGACTGGGCTGGACACTTGAGTGGCTGTGTCCACTCAGCCCATATTGCATTAAATGCTGACCCATGCCTCATTAAATGCTAGCCTTGCTGGGTCAGGCGGTGGTTCTGACTTTTGGCCAGGTCCCATCGGGTCTGGCCCGGAGCCATGCTCTGGGGGCGCACGTGTTCCGTATGCGCCGTTTTGTCAGTAATGATAATCTGCAGGGCATGCCTTAGCATGCGCCGTTGTCCTGTCATTGGTCCCATCAATCTCTGTCAAACCCGCATTGCCAGGGGTCGATGCCGAAGTCAAATGGGTCCGGCTTCGGGAGCTCTTACCTCGGCAAACGCCGCAGTCCTTCAGCCGCGGTCAGCCTTGGCCTAGGGGAGGCATAATCAATCCGTCCTAAAACCGGGGCTAGCGCTGATCTTGGCTTAGTGAAAACATCCCCACACAATTGCCCCCCAGTCTTCCGAGCTTTTAAGGGTGTCACAACTCTTTGAGGTCGGAAGCTGAATAGGTCTCGCCGAGATGCAATATGCCGCGGTGCTCAGATAACTCCTTGCCCGGGCTCGGGGGAGCTCAAACGTCTCCTAGCTTTCGGAATTCCACCGCCGTTTCGGTAGCTGGCGTCTTTACTCCTATCCGCTGTCGCTTCTGTACCCGAGGCATTAAATGGCGCACGAGAAACAAGCTGGCGCTTCCACGTGTCTCTCTTTATTTGGCTGGCCCGTCTTTTCATGACGGCGCGTGTAGTGAAAAGGCGCGCCCTTCTTGAAATTCGAAGAGGCGCCATGATTAGGCGCCTATCCTCTGGCTAGAAATAGGGGCTCACCCCTTCTTCTTCTTTTTTTACTTGCATTCTGTCTTTCTCTTCCATTGCTTTCTTCTTCCTTTCGCTCTTGGAGCTCTCTTTCCCTCTTTCCTGCCTTCGTCTCTGTCGAACGAAAGGGACGGTTCCAGAGATTCTCCAGGCTCTTTTCCGAAAGAGGTGCTGTCAGGATTCCATTCTGCGTCCTGATCCTCTCGTAAGTCTCCTTCCCCTCCCTTCTGTTTTCTAGGTCTCAGTTCTGTCTAGGGCTCCCTCTGTCTAGGGTTTCCTTTGTCTAGGCTCCTTAGCATATTCTTTTGTTCCCTAGCGTTTTTTCCTGAGGGATGGGTATTTACAGCCACTGGATAGAGTCCGAGAGGGGGCTAGCTGACCTTAGGGCTAGGTATGGTATACCGAGGGGGTCCAGGTCATGGCGGCTCCAGTCATGTCCTATGCCATTGGGGATTTTTACGACGGCTGGATGCCGTTCCCCTTGGTGGCCGTAATAGAGGGCGGGGTTAGGTTTCCCCTCCGCCCTCTGCTTAGGGACTGTCTCCGAGCGTGGCACCTTTGCCCCTGCCAACTGATGCCTAACAGTTTCAAAATTGTAATGGGTACGGACGCACTCAATACAATTTTGGGCATCAGTCTCGGCGTCCATGATATCAGGAGGCCTACGATATCTGCAAATCCGGGAAGGATATGTACTACCTTCGCGTCAAGTCGGGGCGGAGGCCCTTCGTGCAAGCCTTGGAAGACTCCAATCAATATGCCGGGGATGATCGCCTGATGGTCACTGGCAATTGGGAGTTCGGTGATGACGAGCCCATCTCGGCAAGATATTTCAGGATCCCTCGTCACTACGGCACCCCTCCAAGTAATTAAAACCTGAGTACGTCCTTTTATTTCTCATGCTTTTTGTACTTGCCGATCTGATGTCCTTTGTTTGCTCTGTAGGCGTTCGTCAGAGAAGAGCGGCTGCTTTCCGAGAGGGCTGGGAGCTGAACAGAGCTTGGATCCGCTCTTTAGAAAACTACCACGGCCACGGCGACAGGTCTGCGTGGAGGCTGCTAGGGTACGAGCCCAGGTACCGCGGCTACAAGGATAAGAAGCAGACTGCCCACCGCAAGCAAGCCGCGGCGGAGGTAGAAGAAGAGACCGGAGCGGACGAAGAACGGACCGCGGCGGATCCAGGGGATCGCTCTTCGTCCAATTCTAAGGCGTCCACTTCGGGGTCCGAAGACAACGCCGAGACGATCGGAAGGATCGTTCTGTCAGAGACAGAGTCTGAAGAAGAAATGGACCGGACCCGCCCGAAGCCAGTCCCGCGGAACCTCAAGGCCGTGCCAATGACCGGCAAAGGTCGGGGCGCGCCATCCTCCTCCCGCGCACCTGCATCGTCGAGTGCGCCCTCAACGTCCTCCGCACCTCCACCTATCCGGACTTCGACGCCTCTTGCCGCGACCGGGAGCGGGACCCCCGGGCCTTCTACCACACTGGCCACGCAGGGGGACGACCAGGCCAGGAAGAGGGCCCGGGTAGAGGGCTCTGCGGGAGAATCGTCCGGGCCCGGCATGGCAACGCGGGCTCACCCCGCCCCCTGGAAGCCGAACCTCATGCTCCATCCTGGGAGACCGCTGTCAGTGGAGGATCGCCTTTCGGGGGGACCATCCGTGGTCGCCTGCCTGGGGAGCGCCTGTGCCCTGCCGCGGGACATGGAGAACCATGATAAGATGGACGACATCTCCCTGCTGGCAGCGCAGATGAAGGCAAACCTGAGCGTAAGTCCTATTTTCCTTCTGTACTTCCCATTTGGTTATGGCTTTCGCTTACTGGTGGATTTACTTCCTTGCAGAGCGTCCAGATGGCCCAGATCTCGGTGTCCCGTATTCAGAAGTGCCACGTCGAGCTGAAGAGGATCCAGGCTGTCTGCGAACAGCATAAGAAGGAACTGGAAGAAGCGAAGGCGAAGGTGTCTGAGTACGAGGACACGCACCGATCCCTCTTTGCTGAGCACGATAAGTTAAAGTCGGCGTTCGACCTGACAAAGAGGAGGGAGGCCGAGCTGGAGAGGACGATAGCGAGGCTGGAGAGCCAAAAGGCCGAACTAGAGCTCACCCTCCAAGCCGAAGTCAAGCTCGCCTTCCAGGACGGCGTCGATGCGGCGAGCGATGAGTATGCCGCGCAGGTCAACGACATCTGGATCTCAGCTTGGGAGATGGGTTGGAGGGCGGCCCTGGACAAGATGGGCGTCTCCCACGACCACCCTGCTTATGCGAGGCCGGACGAATATCCGTGCTCGGGCGCCGAGGAGGCGGAGACGGGACCAGCCGTCCAGCCGGGACCGGAACCCCCCCTCACAGTGCCTGAGGCGCCTGCCGCAGTCGAGATCCCTGCCGTGGCATCTACATCGGAAGCTCCACCTGCCGCGTGAAGTCCGTCTGCCGCTGTCCTCCTTTTTTGATGTATCTTTTGTTTAGGCGCATCGCGCCCTTTATGTAAAAAACCTTCATCGTTTTTAAATGAAAATCTTTCTTCATGTCTGTCCGTGTGACTTTGTGCTTGTGTCTGATCTAAATGCTTTCAAGTGTTTCTTTTCGGTCATATGGCTGAGACCGTACTTCGGGGATTATTAATTAGCCGCTCCTAGTGCGATGTAGGTTCGATCCGAGGGACTGACCTTTTTTCGCAACGTAATGGCGAGCGCGTGATACTATTTTTCTTTTAAGTATACGAGCTCGGGGAGTGCCCTGTTACTTTAGCCTGGGATCATTTAGTATCGGATAGTCGTACAACGATTAGATGTGTAAGAGGTCCCCCTGGCTCGTCACCAGGGGCCGTGTTGGCTATCTGGCATGAGGGCCGAGACGCGCACGAAATGGAGAAGTCCCCTTGGCTCGTCACCAGGGGCCGTGCTGGCTATCTGGCACGAGGGCCGAGACGCACACGAAATGGAGAAGTCCCCTTGGCTCGTCACCAGGGGCCGTGCTGGCTATCTGGCACGAGGGCCGAGACGCGCACGAAATGGAGAAGTCCCCTTGGCTCGTCACCAGGGGCCGTGCTGGCTATCTGGCACGAGGGCCGAGACGCGCACGAAATGGAGAAGTCCCTGCCGAACTGGGGAATTGCGTTGTTGCCGTGGTTCCTTCCTTGGAACGATTTCGTTTTTAGAACACAAAGAGAAACTTTCTTGAGAGGAAATGACATTCATTGATTTTGCATAAACTGAATACATTAAAAGTAAAATTTCTTGAGGTGCGATGCGTTCCATGGCCGCGGCAGCAGTTTCCCATTCATATCCTCAAGCTTATATGCGGACTGTCCCGCGGTCGAGACTACCTTGAATGGACCGCGCCAGTTTGGGGCCAACTTGCCTTGATTCGGGTCCTTGTCTGCGGGCAGTGCCTTCTTCAGGACCAGCTCTCCGATGGAGAACTTCCTTTCCCGAACTTTCTGATTGTAATCTCTCGCCAGCCGTTGCTGATAGGCTGCTAAACGGATGGAAGCAGCTTCTCTGCGCTCTTCGGCCAGGTCCAGTCCCAGTGTTAGGTTTTTATCGTTCTGGACCTGGTCAAAGAGTTCGGATCTGAGCGTTGGAAGGCCGATTTCGAGAGGGATCATGGTTTCCATTCCGTATGCCAAGGAGAATGGAGTTTCTGACGTGGAGCGTCTCGGAGTGGTTCTGTAGGCCCACAACACACTGGGTAGCTCTTCCACCCATCTTCCCTTCGCCCCATCGAGCCTCTTCTTGAGCCCATTTTGTTGGAGATTTCGGCTTGGCCATTGCTTTGGGGGTAGGCCGGAGTCGAGTAGTGGTTTTTGATGCCGAGCTCCTTGCAAAAGTTTTTGAAGAGGCTGGAGTTGAATTGGGTCCCGTTGTCCGAGACCAAGACTCGGGGGATGCCGAACCTCGTGACGATGTTCTTCCAAACGAAGTTCTTGGAGTCCCGTTCAGTGATGGAAGATAACGCTTCCGCCTCTATCCATTTGTTAAAATAGTCGGTGGCCACTATCAGCCATCTCTTATTCCCCGGAGCTCGATGGAGGGGCCCTACAATGTCCAGCCCCCACTGAGCAAAGGGCCATGGACTGGAGAGCGGGCTCAGATCCTGTATAGGTTGATGGAGGTTGTGCGAGAATTTCTGGCACTTTTCACATTTCATAGCGTACATTTGTGCGTCCTTTTGCATGTATGGCCACTAGTATCCTTGGCTTATAGCCCGGTATGCTAGTGACCTTCCTCCGATGTGACTTCCGCAGATGCCTTCATGTATCTCGTAAAGGAAGTCTTCAACTCGGCTTGGGTGGACGCACTGGAGATAAGGGCCCGTGAAGGATTTCCTGTACAGCTTTCCTTCTGGAGAGAGCCAGAACCGGGCTGCCCTGAGCCTGATCTTGTGAGCTTGCGCTCTGTCCTCGGGGAGTTGGTCGTCTTTGAGGTACGCGATGATGGGATCCATTCAACTGGGCCCGAGGTCGGCGCACATGACTTACCGTGGCGGGCTGAGCTCTATACTTGGCGATGTTAGTGAGCCCACTTCTATAGTCCTCTTTTTTCCAGCCTCGACGGCGGAGGCCAAGTTGGCGAGCGCGTCGGCGTGCGAGTTAGAGTCTCTGCCAATTTGTTTGACTTCCGCCTCCGGGAATTGGGAGAGGAGTTTCTTGGCGAGGGATAAATAAGCCGCCATTCTGTCGTCGCGAGCTTGGTAATCTCCAGTGAGCTGGCTCGTCACCAACTGCGAGTCACTGTAGATCACCAGCTGTTGAGCTCCGAGAGCCTTGGCACTGTTCAGCCCTGCCAGCAATGCTTCATACTCTGCCTCGTTGTTTGATGCTCGGAAGTCAAGGGTCAGGGCTTGCTCGATGACTAGCCCTTCTGGAGAGTGGAGGATTACGCCGACGCCGGCCCTTCTAGAGGTGGAAGACCCGTCAACGAAGACCTTCCAAGCCGAATTTCGGGACGTATCCCGAGATTGCTTGTAATCAGTCTTCGAGGTTAAGTCATTCTGCCCCTTGCCCCCCAGTTCGGGGTCGAGTGGGCTCGGTGTCGAACTCGGGGAAGTGAACTCGACGATAAAATCTGCCAAGACCTATGCTTTGATCGCCGTTCGGGGCTGGTACTGGATGTCGTATTGCCCCAGCTCTACGGCCCATCTTGAAACACGTCCAGAGAAGTCGGCCTTCCGGAAGACGAACTTGAGTTGGTGCTCCGTAACCACCACTATCGTGTGGGCCTGGAAATAGTGCGAGAGCTTCTGAGAGGCACTGACGAGGGCCAGTGCGAGCTTCTCCATCGGCAGGTACCTGGTTTCCGCGTCGAGGAGGGTCTTGCTTGTGTAATAAATGGGCTTCTGCTGCCCGTCATCTTCTCTGATCAGTACTGAACTCACAGCATGGTTGGAGACTGCCAAGTATAAATACAATGTTTCGCCTTTCTTCGGGGTTGACAGCAGTGGAGGCGAGGCCAAGTAAGCCTTGAGTTCCTGGAGGGCCGAATCACATTCCGGGGTCCACTCGAATCTCAGGTTCTTCTTTAGCAATTGAAAGAAAGGGCGGCACTTGTCAGAAGACTTGTTGATGAAGCGGTTGAGGGCGGCGGCCATGCCGGTGAGCCGTTGGACCTGCTTCGTTGTTGCCGGGCTCTGAATTCCCAGGATCGTAGAGATCTGGTCCGGGTTTGCTTCGATACCTCGTCGCGTGACGAGGCTCCCTAAAAATTTGCCGGACCGGACCCCGAAGGCGCATTTGGAGGCGTTCAGCTTTAGCCCGAACTTCCGGAGAACGTCGAAAACCTGGCCGAGATCCGTCAGATGGTCGTGAGATTGGGTGGATTTGACGACCATGTCGTCGATGTATACCTCGACTGTTTTGCCGAGCTGTTCCTGGAACATCTTGGTGACCAACCTCTGATAGGTTGCCCCCGTATTTTTAAGTCCGAACGGCATTACTTTATAGCAGTAGGTTCCCCTAGGGGTGATGAATGCCGTTTTTTATTCATCTGGTCCGTAAATGGGTATCTGGTGATAATCGTGGTAGGCGTCGAGGAAACTCATCCTTTCATGACCGGCGGTGGCGTCAATCATCTGGTCGATCTTCGGGAGAGGGAAGCAGTCTTTGGGACATGCTTTGTTGAGATCAGTGAAGTCGACGCAGACTCTCCATTTTCCGGTCTTCTTTTTCACTACCACGGTATTCGCCAGCCATTTCGGGTACTGGACCTCTCTGATGGCGTTCGCCTCTAGCAGTTTCTCCACCTCTTCGACCACGGCTGCAGACTGGTCGATTCCGGATCTTCTCGCCTTCTGGACCACTGGCTTGACCTGAGGGTCTACATTCAGTCTGTGGCTCATCACCTCGGGGTTCACGCCTGGCATCTCCTGCGGTGTCCAGGCGAAGACGTCTCTGCTTCGCAACAGGAAACTGAGCAGCTCGGACCGCTCCTGCTCGGCGAGCTGACTCCCAAGAAGGAAGTGCCTCTCAGGATCACTGGGGTCGATCCTGACCTCGGTGAGATCCTCGATACTCTTTTCTCCTGGATCGCAGCTGACCCTGTCCAGCTCTGCTTCCAGTTCTGCCATGTGCACTTGCTTCGGCTCTTCCTCGCCGGACACCACGGCCATCATACAACGCTTGGCCATTTGCTGGTCCCCGTCGATTGTGACTATCTCAACTCTGCCGTCCCTTTCCAAAGGGAATTTAAGCTTCTGGTGGTAGGAAGAGGGGACAGCCTCTATCTGGTGCAGCCAGCTCCTCCCTACGATGGCATTGTAGGGGGAAGGCGTGTCCACCACGAGGAAGTCAGCCACCACTGAAGTGCCCCCGACTTGGACTTTGAGGGAGACTCTTCCCTTGGGATACACGGGCTTTGCGCTGAACCCTATCAGGGGGGTCCGCGCCTCCTGGAGGTCTTCTTCTGTGAGCCCCATCTTAGTAAAGCAGTCGAAGTAGAGGATCTCGGACGAACTGCCGGGGTCGACGAGGATCCTCTGCACCTTGCAGCTCCCCAGCTTCAGGGTCATAATCAGCGGGTCGTTGTGAGGGAGTTGAACCCCTTTCAGGTCCTCGTCTGAGAACCAGATCTTCGGCCTCTCTTTGCGAGCTTTTTTAGAGGATGGTCCGAGCTCGGCCGACATGACCTGTTTCCCATGGGAGGCCTTCCTGGCCTCGGCGCGGGCCTGACTGCTGCTCTGCTTGGTAGGGGCCAAGTGGATGACGCTTATGATCCTCTCCGACCCGTTGCTGTCATGATTCTCCTCAGTTCGGCGTCGAGGTCGGTCGTTGCTCCCGCTGCCTGCTACCTTGTAGTACTCCTTCAGGTGCCCGTCCCTGATGAGCCTTTCGAGATGATCCTTGAGGGAGTAACAGCCCTCAGTGTTATGCCCATTCTGCTTGTGGTAAGCGCAGAACTTTGTCTGATCCCTCGTGGAGGGATCGCTCTTCATAGGAAGCGGCCATTTAAAGTATGGCTTTCCCTGGATCTTATCCAGTATCTGGTGGATCGGCTCTTTGAAAACCGTATTGACCCTTTCGCGCGAGGAATAGGACGACCTATGCCTCTTGCCTCCTCCCGGAGCGCGGGTCTGGGCCGACGACTGGCCACCAGGGTGGTGGTCTCGGCTCGCTTCTTCTCTGCGGTAGGTCCTCTTCTCCCCCCGAGAGGCTCGATCTTCCCGCCGAGATCGATCCTCCTGCCGCGGTCGGTCCTCCTGCCGAGGACGGCTCTCGTTCCGAGACTTGCCCCTAGGAACCCCAAAGCTCTCGTTGGCCCGCACCTCGTCCTCCTCTTGCTCGATGTACTTGTTTACCCTTGCCATGAGGGCTGTTACAGCGAGAACAGGGTTTCGGACGAGCTCCTTCCGAAGCTCGCATCCTGGCAGGAGAGCGTGCTGGAAGGACTTGATTGCGACATCTTCGGAGGAGTTGTTGATTTGACTGTAAACTGTCCAGAATCTCTTGGCGAATTGAGTGATGCTTTCACTCCACCTCATCCTGAGGGCCATGATGTCGCTGTCGGTCTTTGGGATGACTCTGTGCGCTTGGAATTTCCCAAGGAAGGAGTCCCGCAACTGAGACCAGCTCGTGATCGATCCTTCGAGAAGCGCACAGAACCATTTGAGGGGTAGATCCCCCAGGCTGGAGGAGAAGACTCTGCAATTGAGGTGCCCGACGTCGCCCCAGACGGATAGTTTCTGGGTAAAATGCCGGAGATGGGCTGCTGGGTCCGAGGTCCCGTCGTAGAGGACGAACCTTGGGACGCTGAACTTCTTGGGGAGGGGGTACTCGATTATCTCTCTGGAGAAGGGTGATGAGTCGAGGCCAGCGAAGTCGGGGAGGTCTGGCTGGTTTTGGGCGAGCCCTGCCTCCTTCAGGGTGTTCTGGATGGCCTGCTTGACCAGGCGGTCGATCAGAGCCTGCTGATCTACCGCCTCCGATCTCGGCATCGACCCCCTGTCCTCGTGGTTATGGCAAGAACTCCCGACGTGACTCCGCTCGCGACTCTTATCGTTCAGATGCTCCCTTAAGTCTTTGCCGGTGACGGGATCCTTCCTGCCTACGGGATCACCGCCTCCGGGGACTACTTCTTTCTCTCGGAGCTGCTGCCTAAGCTGGCGGATAAGATCGTCTTTCTCCTGGAGGGCGAGGTTCTGAGCCCTGATTGCTGCTTGAGCGGGGTCGGCTCTGTTGCCTTCAGGGTCCGAGTGGCGCCCGGATCGATGTGACCCCACCGCTGCCGGGGCCTTGCCCTTCGAGAAGCGCTCCTGAAGGGGAGCGTTCAGCCGCGGTGGACCCCCCACCTCTAGCGGGGATGACGCGGATTCGGTGTGGTAGCTTTCTACCTCCGCGGCCTCCCCCGACGCATAGGGCAATGGCCCAGGGAGAACCAGTGGCCCTGCGGGGAGGGACTTTGGGTGCTCTGCGCCTCTCTTGTTTCTCGGAGCCATGGTGATTGGAAAGGGTTTTGAGAAAGGTCTTGGGGTATGGGTTAGTATTTCCCCACAGACGGCGCCAATTGTAAGTGCCTAAAAATTAAGGACTTTAAATCGGAGATTAGGATCCTTGGTTCGGGTGGTTTGGATGAAGATTGTCGAGGCTCCGGCCGGACCTGAAGAGGAAGAGAGGAAAACACGTCAGAGGACCCTGGCTGCAGGCAGCGCAAGGCTCTCCGATGCTTAAGTTAGTTCAGGGTACGAGCAAGGGAGATGGGGAGCAAATTACAGAGTAAGAGTGTGTATTATGGATAGCGTACCTCTAGAATGGAGATGGAGATGCTATTTATAAGCGATGGGGACGACTAACGTGGGCGAGTCCCAAGACTGGGCTGGACACTCGAGTGGCTGTGTCCACTCAGCCCATATTGCATTAAATGCTGACCCATGCCTCATTAAATGCTAGCCTTGCTGGGTCAGGCGACGGTTCTGACTTTTGAGCCAGGTCCCATCGGGTCTGGCCCGGAGCCATGCTCTGGGGGCGCACGTGTTTCGTATGCGCTGTTTTGTCAGTAATAATAATCTGCAGGGCATGCCTTAGCATGCGCCGTTGTCCTGTCGTTGGTCCCATCAATCTCTGTCAAATCCGCATTGCCGGGGGTCGATGCCGAAGTCGGATGGGTCCGGCTTCGGGAGCTCTTACCTCGGCAAATGCCGCGGTCCTTCAGCCGCGGTCAGCCTTGGCCTAGGGGAGGCATAATCAATCCGTCCTAAAACCGGGGCTAGCGCTGATCTTGGCTTAGTGAAAACATCCCCACACAGAAAATCCCCACAAAATCTCCTAATTTTATAACATTAGAGTGTCTGAACATCATGGTAACGGCCATAACTCTACTCTTCGACGACCGCATACGGGGGACAAATGGAGTGGGTTTTCTATCGTCTAATGTGTTGCCAACAACACACGGTTGTCCAAGGGTCATTAAATGAGGTCATTATAAGGTCCTTATAGGGGGGATAATCTATATTTATAGATATATGAGTAATTAAAAGAAATTCAAGTAGAGTAGAGTAAGTAAAACTGAAAAAGGGGGTGCCGGATTTTTTAAAAAGATAATTTGTCCCGTTCCCTTGTATCCCTTCAAGTCCCTTCAAATTAGGGTTTAGAGGCTCATTTTTAAATCAAGATAATGATGCAAATAAGGTGTAGCGTTTACTATGAGCTCACGGAAAGAAAAAGGAGAATAGCGACTAATAGGCCGGTTTGTTGAGGGTGACCGCATTCGGGTCAGTTTGTTTGATTAATTAAGAGGGGTTTTTTGAAATAATATATCAGTCTTATTATTATCATTAAAACTTAAATCAGTCTTTATTTCCTTTTATCATCAAGCACTTTGAAATATTTGACACCAAAGGTGGAGGAAAAGAAATAAAATATTTTTAGGTTGATTTTTTTTGGTTTTATAGTTTTTTTGGATTTTTGATAATCGAGGCTAGAATCTATCTTAATCAAATCATCTTTTATTAGTCATTGGATTCCCCCTATCCTAAGTCTCTAAATTGTCCACTTTCGCTCTCCCAATCTCTTGATGGAATATAAAAAAAGGCTTGAGGCTTAGCCTACAATTATAATTCACTAAGTACATGAAATCCGGAATTATAATAGGTTCTAGACAACTTGGACAAGGGTATCCTAGGGTCTCTGAGTTGAGTTTTAGGTGTTTTGTATGATCTCGGGTTATTTCTTTGGTTCTGTATTGATTCCGGATTGGGTGTTAAATTTACCTTTTGTTTTATTATATTTCAAGTTGAGATGATTTTTGGATGTTGACTTAGTTATTCATGCATTTTCAGGATTTTGGGGCTTGAGTTATGGAATGAAATGACTCGAGAGAATTGAGTTCGGAAAGCTTAATCATCTTGGACATGAGGGCTCCGAGGCCAGAGCGGTGTTTAGGTGATTTTATGAGTTTTGTCTTCTGTGTTGTATCTTTTAAAGTTCATGGCTCTAGTTTGAAGTATTTTTAAGGCTCTAGTATCAATATTTTGTTGAATCCAAGGGTTGGAAGTGAATGAAGAATCGTGCTCGGGGACTTTATCAACTTGGACACGAGGGTCCTGAGGTCTGAGCTGTGTCTAGTGTAACCTTTGGTCTTAGTCTTTTGTGTTGTGTCTCTCAAGGTTATAGGGTTTGCGTTTTAAGTATTTCAAGGTTCTATGATCCAAGTTATAGAGAGTGGGAATTGAAATTAAACCGGGAGTTGAGTTCTAGTTTCCTAACCAACTTGAAAACGAGGACCCTAAGGTCTGAGCAGCGTTTGGTGCGGTTTTTATTATTTGATACTTCTGTATTGTGTGGCCTAAAAGGTTCTATGTTGTAGGGTCTTAATTGATTCGGTCCAGGAGTAAAGGATAAATCAAAGTTTGCCTTTCGGGGGTTCTAAGCTACTTGGACAGGAGGACCCTAAGGTCTGAGCAGCTTGTTCAGCTTGGACCCGAGGACCTTGAGGTTTGAGAAAATTCGTTTTGTGTTTGCAGGGACATTGAGAACAAAGCGTGATCCGATGTAGAGATCGAAATCCGATTCGATTAACTCGAACACGGGGCCTCTGAGGTGTAGAAGAAATGATAATGCGGATGTGAATACGGCAACCGATATCCGATCTGATGCGTTCGGGCATGGGGGGCCTGAGGTATGAACAGAGAAATGATGAAAATGCAGATCCAACGTTGGAGCCTGATCCGATGCGCTTGGGCATAGAAGCTCAAGGTCTGAGCAGTCTGGATCCAGATCTCATCACCTTCTTTTTATGATGTTCTTAATAAAAATAAATTAAGAAATATTTCAATTCACAAATGCGGTCGAGTCTCAATATTGCGAGAGATAAAGTAAAGGCAATTTGGTCTGAAAAAAAAAATAAAGTTTTTAATATAAGATGCTTTTGGGCATCATATGTATTTGAAGATGCTTGTGGAGGTATAGAGATATTTGAGGCTTCTTTTCGTAAAAATACGTTTATTTTAGCAGTTGATGTCAATGATGCTGTAAATATTTTGGGCTTGTTTGCTTCGTATGATTGAATTCTTAAAAGTTCCATGACTTTGTATTTCAACAAGTGGTTAAAAATGATGGACCAAAAGTGAATATTTAGAAATTAAATTAAGTTAAGGAAGATGGAAAATGAATATACATCACCCTCTGAATTCAAACTCCAGAAAACTCAATATTCCATATGATGATGCCAAAAAGGGTAAATTCGGACACCACCGGTCAGATAATTAATACTGTGCAGTAAATGAAGAGAGATGAGAGATTTATAGTGGTTCGGTCAAGCGTGACCTACGTCCACTTCAAAATGGTGATGTTTGATTAATGTAGAGAGTTACAGATATGAGAAAGTAGGGAAAAAACTATCTCCCCCTCAAGTGATGAGAGGGCTCTATTTATAACTCTTCCCCACCAGGTCGGGATGCGATCGGTTCAACGTCTCTTTGGAGCCTCAGTCGTGTCCTTGAGGATCGAGCCAGGTGGAAGGCAGGTGAGATCCTCTCCGTGAGACTTGGTAAATGCAGGTAAGGGGAGGACTTCGTCGTGATGACTTGGAGCCTGAGGTGACGAGGCTTCGTTTAACGAAACCCGAATCTCAACGGAACTATTCTGGCCTGACCCACGATCCTAGACGGACCGGGTCACTTGGACCTGACTCATTACCGCGATCCGGATTGGGCTTGACTCATTACCGCGATCCGGATTGGGCTTGACTCATCATTTGCCCCCTCAATGCCCCTTGTCAAATAATAATATATATATATTTTTTTGAAAGGGGGCATTGATAAATTCCAATTTCATCTCTCTTGACAAATTTTCTTCTTCCCAATTTTAACCTTGCTTGCTCCTGTAGATTTGTATTTCGGAGAGTCCTCCCGGCTTGGGTTACTCTTCTTTGAAAACTCTGGCTATAAAATAAGCCCTAGAGCATGATTTCTTCAAAAGAAAGAAACTTGGTTCTGCAGAAAAACCATTGGGAGAGAAGAAGATGGTGGCAAGCGGCAGGGTAGGCACTGGCGTTGGCGTTTCCGGCGATCCCTTAATAGGTGAGGAGGATGTGGTCGTCCCTGCGATGCTGGGCAATGGGCGAGGAGAGAAGGAGGAGATGGGCGAGGAGGAGGAGATGAGCACCGCGGGCGGCGCGCTGGCAGCGCTGGGCGAGGGGGCTGCGGGCACCGCGGGTGAGGGCGCTGCCGTGGGGCCCCCCTGGGCGAGCTCTGCTGCGGGCGAGGGAGGCGCAGGTGAGGGCGCAGCCGTGGGGCCCCCCTGGGCGAGCAGCCGCTGCGAGGGGGCTGCTGCAGGCGAGGGAGGCGCAGGCGTGGGGCCCTCCTGGGCGAGCAGCCGCGGCGAGGGGGCTGCTGCGGGCGAGGGATGCGCAGGCGAGGGAGGAGCGGGCACCGCGGGCGAGGGCGCAGCCGTGGGGCCCCCCTGGGCGAGCAGCCGTGGCGAGGGGGCTGCTGCGGGCGAGGGCGTTGCCGTGGGGTCCCCCTGGGCGAGCAGCCGCGGCGAGGGAGGCTCCGGCACCACGGGCAGCGCGCTGGCAGCGGGCGAGGGGGCTGCCACGGGCGGCGTCGTGGGGCCCCCCTGGGCGAGCAGCAGCGGCGAGGGAGGCGCGGTGATGACCCCTTGGGCGAGCAGCCCACGCGGTGAGGCCAGCCTGTTGGGCGTTCCCTTTTGGGCGAGCAGCAAGGGCGAGAGGCCTGGTCATGTTGGCGATGCCGGCCTGATGGGCGTGCATGCCTTGGGCGAGGGCCCATTGCGGCGAGGCATGGAGGGCAAGGCCGAGGCTTGGTGGGGCGAGAGCCTACGGACTGGGGGTCTACTGAGCGAGGGTGAGGAGGTTTAGGGGGAGCGTACTCTTCCATAAGCAATCAGGACCGAACCGGAAGTGGGTCACAGCACCTCTCGTCCAGGTGTCGCAGCAGGCAAGGGGTCACGAGACCTTGCATCGGTCTCCGCAGCGAGAGAAAAATTGCATCCTCGTCCCAAGAGATACCAAGGGAAGGTCATCGTTGAGGACTACGGGTCCAAAGTAAGTACAATTTTCAGCACCTTTAGGACAGGAGGTGACATCTCCCGAATCATTACTTCGTATCGTATTCCGCCCATGGTGATGTGTCATCTTGCTGAAAAAGATGAGCCAGCTTGCGACAGCTCCTCAGGTGAGATCCTCATTTATGAGGAGATGCTCGAGGCCGGGCTGAGATTCCCAATGTCTTCTTCCATCTGCCGGATTCTTCACTATTTTTCTCTAACCCCGGGGCGTCTCGTGCCCAACGGCTGGAGGGCTTTGCTGGGTTTTCTGGCATTGTGGAGGAAGGTGAATGGCCAGGATGCCTCTCCAGTTGAGTTTCACGCCGCTTACAACTTGACAGAGTCTCCTGCCCCAAATAGGGGATGGTATTATCTCACCTCCAGGGGATGTAAGCTTCTTACAGGGATGTGTTCCAACTGTCACAGCCGCAAATCTCGTTTCTTCTTCATAGGTGGCGAGTGGGCTTCACAAGCAGATCAGGCTTTGGTGCCCACACGATGGATTGGCGCCAAGAGACTGGGTACGTCTCCCTGCTCACTTCTCCATACTTATATAAATGTATGTATATATTGTTCTTCTATGCTCACCGTTTCTCCGCAGATCCTCCCATACTCTCCAAGGATCAAGAGGCGAAGCTGCAAGCGGTGAGGGATCATCCAGAGAAAGACTTGGGAGCTCTTATTCCCAAAGAAAGAAGTAAGGCCAGTGGACCTTCTCCGGGCTCTTCTTCAGGACCGTCATCAAAGAGAAAAAGTAAGTTAAATCTGCTCTGGCCATAATCTTAAACATTATCTGATGTGTTGTTTCCATGTCTCACTTGCCAATACTTCTCTTAATAGGCACGGAGGTAAGCAGAGAGATGATTGGAGCCCGCTTTTCGACCCGCTTCTCGGATAGGGGTACCCCTCCTTCGAAGGTGGTGAGAACAGGCGATGTCTCACCAGGAACCTCTTTATTGGCTTCTCGCACTGAGCCCCTAGTGTCTCCTACTCGAGTGGTTTTACCTGAGATATCTCTTCAGGCAGGGATCTCCTCCGCTAAGACTGTTGTCTCTCAGCCTTCCTCTTCCGCCACACTTCCTGTCCCTCGGCTATGTCCTCCACAACCGGGTACTTCTACAGGGGCACCCACTGGGACCGGTCTTAGGCGAGGTCGTTCGTGGGAGATGCGGGATAGGCTAGGGAAATATGTGCTGGCGCATGAGGTCTCTCGGGTTAACGCCTTGGGCACCGAGGGGGTCATTGACTCATTTGTAGAGGGTCTGACTCAGGTGAAGTTCATTATTTATTTTTCTCCAGATTGTTACCCCTTCATTTCTTTACAATTGTCTCACTTCTCGTCTCTTATCTTTTCAGCTTTCCACAGCATCCATCTGCTTGTTGTCGCGAGCCCAGTCTTGTGGTCAGATGAGACGGGAGAAGGAGGCTATGCGGCTAGAGCTCTCCACTGCTCGAGAGAAGATTATTGCTCTGGAAGCCGTTGGTAGGATTTCCGCGACCGATCTTGCTGCGTCCCGAGAGAGGGTAAGCGAGCTTGAGACCGGGCTTTCAGCAGCCAATAAGAGGGCGGCCGAGGTAGAAGATGAGCTTTCGAAGACCTGCGAGAAGGCTTCGCTCACCGAGGCTGAGCTTACGAAGTCCCGCGAGAGGGCTTCGCTCAGTGAGGCTGAGCTGATGAAGGCCCGTGAGAAGGCTTCGCTCAGTGAGGCTGAGCTTGCTCGAACCCTTGAGAAGGTGAGGCTCAGAGAAGTTGCTGTAGAGGCAGAGATGAGGGCAGTGTCCGAGAGAGCTTCTCAAGCTGAGAGGGACCTGCAGATTGGCATTGCGGATGCCTTCATTGATGGCTACGAGGAGCTTCGAGGGAAGATTTCGGCCGCCTTTCCTGACATTGACATATCAGGCTTTGTGCCGATGGAGGCGCCTGATGATGGTGGTAGCAGCTCTGGTGATTATGAGGACGTTGAAGAGGAGGATTATGAGGAAGGGGATGAAAGTGATTAGTGTATAGGGATTTTATGGGTAGGTAGCTTGACTTTTGTAAAGGCAGCATAAGCCTGATTTATGCAACTTTTGGTAATAAAAGTAATTTTATTTATCCATCCATTGTTTTGCAACATTAAATGAAATAAAAAGTGCAAACCTAAGTCCTTTAACAAAAACCCTAATTCACCCCCCTAGACCTCTTCACTGGTAGTACTTCTTCAAGTGTTCTGCATTCCACAGATGGGGTAAGACCTTTCCTTCAGAGTTCTGGATTCTGTAGGTGCCTGGTCTCACCACTTCTATTATGAGATACGGACCTTCCCAATTTGGTCCGAGCTTTCCTTCCCGAGAGTCCTTCGTAACGAGAATCACCTTCTTGAGGACTAGGTCTCCTGGTTGGAAGGAACGAGGCTTCACCCTCGAATTGTAGTACTTGGCCATGCGTCGTTTGTACTCCGCATTACGGACCACAACCATTTCTCTTGCCTCCTCTATCAAATCGAGGTTGAGGCGGAGTCCTTCGTTGGTGGCCGGGTCGTACTGGTGGACCCTTAGGGAATGTACCCCTATCTCGACAGGGATTACCGCCTCAGTCCCAAAAGCAAGAGAGAAAGGGGTTTCTCCTGTAGGAGTCCGCGGAGTTGTCCTGTAGGGGGTTTCTCCTGTAGGAGTCCGCGGAGTTGTCCTGTAGGCCCATAATACCCCTGGAAGCTCATCAACCCACAGACCTTTTGCTCTTTCGAGCCTTGTCTTGAGGTTGCGCAGGACTGTCCTTACCATAACCTCTGCTTGTCCATTTGCCTGGGGGTGTGCCGGGCTGGAGTGAGGTTGTTTTATGTGAAGGTCGGCGCAGAAGAAGTTGAAGAGCCTCTTGTCGAATTGTTTGCCATTGTCGCTGACAATGGCATTAGGTATCCCGAAGCGACAGACCAGGTTTTTCCAGACGAAATCCTTCACCTTGTAGTCTGTTATCTTCGCTAGGGGTTCCGCCTCCGCCCATTTTGTAAAGTAGTCGATGGCGACCACTATGAACTTGCACTGGCCTCTACTCAAAGGCAGGGGGCCCAAAATGTCGATGCCCCACTTGGAGAAAGGCCACGGGCTGAGGATGGTGGTCAGCTCTTCTGGTGGCTGCCGCATCACAGTGGTGAAGCGCTGGCATTTGTCACACCTCTTGGCGAGGTCTTTGGCATCTTTCAACATGCTTGGCCAAAAGTACCCTTGCCTAAGCGCTTTATGGGCGAGGCAGCGTCCTCCCGAGTGATTTCCACAAATCCCCTCATGAATTTCTTTGAGGGCGTAGTCAGCCTCTTCTGGGGAAAGGCAGCGCAGCAACGGTAGGTTGTAACCCCTCTTGTAGAGAACTTCCTGTAGGATTGTGAACTTAGAAGCTCTCATCCTTAGTCTCCTAGCTTCAAGATAGTCATCTGGCTCAGTGCCCTCTTGGAGGAAGGCTTTTATGGGGGTCATCCAATTTGGCTCGTCGCCTTCTGATGCACAGTTGATGTTTCCGATCACTACATCTAACTTACTCTTCTCCAACTGATGCCCGATGAGTGTCGGTTCTACAGATGAGGCCTCCAATGATGAGGCGAGCCTGGCGAGTGCGTCGGCGGCAACATTTTCTCCCCTAGGAATGTGAGAGAGCTGAAAATATTGGAAACTTTTGATTATTTCCTTCACCATGGTGAGGTAATCTTGCATTCTTTCCTCCTTTGCTTCGAATTCGCCGTTTACTTGATTCACCACCAGTTGTGAATCGCTGTAAGCGAGAACAGATTTGGCGTCCATCTCAATCGCCAATTTTAGACCAGATAGGAGGGCCTCATACTCGGCTTCATTGTTTGAGGCAATGAAGTGGAGCTTCACTGCATATTTGATGGGTGTACCATCAGGACTTATTAGTATTAAGCCAGCTCCGTTTCCCTCTGTGGTTGCTGAGCCATCAACGTAGAGTTTCCAGGCTGGTAGTGGCGAGACATTGGACCTCTCAGGAGGTACTTGGGCACTTTGGAGAGGTTCTTCATTCACAGATGGAGAGGCCAGCGAGCCCTGTAGGGGAGAAGCTTGGGCGCCCAGAGATGAGGTGGAGAGCTGGGCGCCCGTTGGGGAAGAGGAGAGCTGGGCGCCCAGAGGTGAAGTGGAGAGCTGGGCGCCCAGTGTGGGGGAGGAGAGCTGGGCGCCCGTTGAGGGCTGGGCGCCCCGAGGTGAGGTGGAGAGCTGGGCGCCTGTTGGGGGAGAGAGCTGGGCGCCCAGTGTAAGCAGAGAATGATCCTCAGTTTGTTCTTCAGCATATGTAAATTTAGCTACAAAGTCTGCCAAAGCCTGTGCTTTGATGGCAGGCCTCGGTTGATAGTGAATGTCGAACTCACCAAGCTCCACCGACCACTTAGCCAATCTTCCAGCAATATCAGGTTTTGCCAAAACTCTTTTCAGAGGTTGATCCGTGATGACAGTGACTGTGTGGCTCTGGAAGTAATGACGTAGACGCCTCACAGTAGAAACGAGGGCGAGCGCTAGTTTTTCCAATTCGGAGTATCTGATCTCTGCCCCTCTGTATGCTCTGCTCACATAGTAGATTGTTTTTTGTACCCCACCATGATCTGAAATGAGGACAGAGCTTACTGCTGAGGGAGAAGCAGAGAGGTATAAATACAGCACTTCCCCAGGTGAAGCATGTGAGAGTAGAGGAGGTGTGGCGAGGTATGCCTTACTCAGATCCCCATTCAAAAGTTTTCCTCAGAATTTTGAAGAAGGGCAAACACTTATCTGCAGATTTGGAGACGAACCTGTTGAGCGCTGCAATTCTCCCATTGAGGCGCTGCAGCTCCTTAGTTGATGATGGCGACCTCATATCCAATATGGCCTTGATTTTGTCAGGGTTCGCCTCAATCCCCCTCTGATTGACCATGAATCCCAAGAACTTTCCTGATCCAACGCCAAAAGCGCATTTCTCGGGATTCAGCTTCATGTTGTAGGTCCTAAGAACACTGAAGGTCTCTTGAAGATGACCGATGTGATCTGCTGCAGCCAAGCTCTTCACTAGCATGTCGTCGACATACACTTCCATCGTTCGCCCGATCTGGGAGTGGAACATCCTGTTCACCAGGCGCTGGTAGGTTGCTCCAGCGTTCTTTAGCCCGAAGGGCATAACCCTGTAGCAGTAGGTGCCCTTCGAAGTGATGAAGGATGTTTTTTCCTGATCTGGATGGTGCATGCTAATCTGGTTGTACCCAGAATAAGCGTCCAGGAAGGAAAGAAGCTCGTGTCCCGCCGTGGCGTCGATGAGGAGGTCGATCCTGGGCAACGGGTAGCTGTCCTTCGAGCATGCCTTGTTGAGTTCGCTGAAGTCTGCGCAGAGGCGCCACTTCCCATTTGCTTTGGCCACCATCACCACATTGGAGAGCCATTCAGGGTACGCAACTTCTCTGACTGCCCCGGTATCAATCAGCTTTCCCACTTCCTTCTCTATTGCTTGGGCCCTTTCAGTGGAGGCGCCCCTTAACCTTTGTCGAACAGGTTTGTGGAGAGGGCTGACATTGAGGCGATGGGTGGCGACGGCTGGGTTGATCCCTTCCAGATCAGCATGTGACCATGCAAATATGCCCATATTATCTCTCAAAAAATCTGTCAATCGGCCAACCAGAGCTTTCGGGAGTGAAGAGCCAACATACACCTTCCTCTCCGGATGTTCATCATGCAAGATTATAGGGGTGAGTTTTTCAACTGGCTCCCCTCTTTCTGTGGTGGCCTCATCTCTTGGGTCCAAAAGCTCCACTTGTAGCGCCTCCTGCGTCATCTTGGCCTTCATCGAGGTGACGTAGCATTCTCTTGCTGCTACTTGGTCTCCTCTTACCTCCCCTACTCCATTTGGGGTTGGGAAGCGGAGGATGAGATGATATGTGGAAGGGACGGCTCTCAAGGAGTTAAGAGTGGGTCGCCCCAGGATGATGTTGTACGCTGATGGACAATCTATCACCAGGAAATTGACCATTGTGGTGGAGGTTCGGGGGGCTGTTCCGGCCGTGACCGGTAACGTGATGGCCCCCAAAGGATACACCTTTTCCCCCGAGAAACCGATGAGAGGAAACTTGACGGGTTGCAATCTCTCCCGGCCCAACTTCAGCTTATCATAGGCTTCCACAAATAAAATATCTGCGGAACTTCCACTGTCAACCAAGATCCTGTGCACCTGGAAATTGGCGACGGTCATAGAGAGCACCAGAGGGTCGTCATGAGGGTGCTGGATGTCCTCTAGATCTTTATCCGAGAAGGATATAGTCTCATCAGTGCTGTGCCTCGATGCTTTTGACGGGCGTGGTTCATCAGGATGCCTCGCCTTTCTGGCATAGGCTTTCATGGCGGAGAATGACTCCGCTGATCCTCCAGAGATAGTACGAATTTCTCCAATAGGGTGCTGATTTTCGACGTTATGAGGCTGTGGCGGTGCCTGCCCCCTACCGGCAACATACTGGCGTAGGTGTCCCCGCTGGATCAGATCTTCAATCTGCCTCTTGAGGTCGAAGCAATCGTCAGTATCATGGCCGTGATCGCGGTGGAAGCGACAGTATTTGGTCATATTCCTGCGATGTGATGGAGCTTTCATTTTTCCCGGCCATTTTATTGCAGGATCATCTTGAATTTCCAGTAGAATGTGCCCTACTGCAGCATTGAGAGCTGTGAAAGCTTGTTGGTTTCTCTGCGGAGCAGGGAAGGGTCGGTCTCTCGGGGGGGCAGGACCGAGTCGGTCTCTGGCAGGTATCCTCTCGGTTCTGCTCCGCTTATTGCTGGGTTCTTTCTTGTCGTCTCTATCGTGTTTTCCTTTATCCGCCACTCTGGATGACTCGCCCCGCTTGGCCCTAGTAGCGTCCTCCGCATTCATGTATTTCTGGGCTTTCGCCAACAGCTCCGTCATGTTCTTTGGTGGGCGCTTCATTACTGAGAAGTAGAAACCCGATGAATGGAGGCCTCCCAAGAAAGCAGTCATGGTCACCTTGTCATCGGGTTCTTCCACCTGAAGTACCTCCTCGTTAAAACGAGTGAGGTATGCCCTGAGGCTCTCATTACTGTCCTGCTTTACACTCAGCAGGTGTGTGGGTGGCTTTTGATGGCGACGTCCTCCAATGAAATGTGATACGAAGGACCTGCTTAGTTCTTCGAAGGTGGCGATGGAAGCTGGGGCGAGATTGGAAAACCACTGTCGGGCGGAGCCCTTCAGTGTGGTCGGGAATGCTCTGCACATGATCTCATCAGCGATATTGTGCAACTGCATCACGGTCTTGTAAGTTTCCAGGTGATCCAGTGGATCCTTCCTTCCATCGAAGGTCTCCATGGACGGCATTTTGAACCTAGGAGGAAGGGGGTAGTTTACTACATCAGACTTGAACGGGGTGTTCGTTCGTCTGACGAGATAATCTACCATCTCTGGGGCCTGCGCCCTCACAGCATCGAAGACGTCCCCGATTTGATTCTGCATCTCCTTAAATTTTTCCTCCCATTGATTATGGGGTTCTCTGGAAGGACCAGGGAGATTGCTTTCCTCCCCCACTGTGTTGTTTTCACTTCCCCCTTCTTGGAAGTGGGGATCATCAGCCGGAGGTTCTGCAAACTGGGCTCCACCTGGAGGTGGAGGCACTGCATAATAAGCGTGACCTTGAGGACCAGCCAGGCTCGGGCCAGGTGGGGGGTCCAAGGGAGCGCCGGCAGAGGCATCCTGGGCGCGATGGAACTGCATCATCGGCGGAACTCCTCGACCCTGGGCGCAATAGGGATGGGCGCCCATAGGAAGTCCTCTGCCCTGGGCGCCCAGGGGATGGGCGCCCGGGTGAGGCGCTCCGTTTCGCGGAGCAGTCGGGCCCCGCGGGCGCGTCGCCTCCTGTTGCTTTATCCCACCGAATGGCGCTCCTTCCTGCCCTGCGAGTATAAGCTGGAGGATTTGCTGGTTTTGAGTCACCAGCTGCTGCATGGTCTCCATCATCTGCTGTGGAGAGGGAGTAGGAGCGGGAGTAATCGGGACAGGATTACCCGGTGGAGGACCGTTCTCTCCTTGTCTGGGAGAGTTTGGTTGAACGGTAGGGCCCGGACCCGTAGTTAGGCCAGGGTTGTCCTCTCGTCGTACAGATCTCGTACTGATCACCATGATTCTAAAAAGGGGTTTGAATGTTTTTCGTTTCCCACAGACGGCGCCAAACTGATGATGCCAAAAAGGGTAAATTCGGACACCACCGGTCAGATAATTAATACTGTGCAGTAAATGAAGAGAGATGAGAGATTTATAGTGGTTCGGTCAAGCGTGACCTACGTCCACTTCAAAATGGTGATGTTTGATTAATGTAGAGAGTTACAGATATGAGAAATTAGGGAAAAAACTATCTCCCCCTCAAGTGATGAGAGGGCTCTATTTATAACTCTTCCCCACCAGGTGGGGATGCGATCGGTTCAACGTCTCTTTGGAGCCTCAGTCGTGTCCTTGAGGATCGAGCCAGGTGGAAGGCAGGTGAGATCCTCTCCGTGAGACTTGGTAAATGCAGGTAAGGGGAGGACTTCGTCACGATGACTTGGAGCCTGAGGTGACGAGGCTTCGTTTAACGAAACCCGGATCTCAACGGAACTATTCTGGCCTGACCCACGATCCTAGACGGACCGGGTCACTTGGACCTGACTCATTACCGCGATCCGGATTGGGCTTGATTCATTACCGCGATCCGGATTGGGCTTGACTCATCACCATCTACATTATTACCACATTATAATCAATCCTGAAGTAGCTTAGTTGGTGAGACATCTCCCTTTCACAAAAACACCCAAGGATCAATTCCTTGTTGTAGTGCTTATGGGGAAGGACTTCGGGGAGTGTGTGTGAGTGGGTGTGTAAGTACTTACCTTACACACAAAATAGAAAAAATGTGCATACACAATCAGTAGCAGACGCGGGATTTTTGTTTGAGGGGGGCTCATGATGATAAGTTGAAAAGGTCAATCTTTTTTTTTTCCAAAAACAATACCTTAAAAGATGAGTTTTGGTGAAGCCAAATTGATACGTGTAGGCCAAATGCTACGGCTATTACAAATATCATAATAGTTTTTTGATAATCCAAAAATGATAGTAGTTTTTTAAAACACAGAAATCATAATAGTTAATTAAGTAAATATGAGATAAAGAGCCAACACCATATCAAGTTCCCTGTTCTTGTTCTGTACCTCACCCGAAAGGTAGGAAGAGCACAAAGAGGGTGGAAATGAGGTCAATGTGATTATTTAAATGGAGGCTAGGCCATATGGGCTATATAGCCCTTATGGACATTTTTTAGGATGGCGGGGGCTGAAGCCCCCAGGCCCTGCAACGTGGGTCTACCCCTGTACACAATGGACATACACACACATTAAACATTTTATAAAATTAATGGACAAAGGTAGGTCGGGAATAGCAAGGCTAGGCCTTGCCCTAGGTTGGCCTTCAAGATAGTAGGCCTTTTAAAGTAGAGCCCTATCCTTCTTTTGGCCAGTTTGGATAGGCTAAAAATAGAGTAGAGTGAAGTTAAATGGGCCCTAACAGTCTAAAATACCCCGTTTGGATGAGTCTGGCCTAATAGATGAAGTAATGTTGTGAGCCACATATACTCCATTTCACTTCAACTCTAAGTACTCCCATTTTCTTGAGTAAACGTGGATTCTACTTCAAACCTTAACTTCAAAATAAGCATCCAAATGGAGTCATGGGCGGACCTAGGTATAGGCCCAGGGGGGCCATGGCACCCCCCCCCCTCTTAAATCTTTATTTTCTATATTATATATGCTTTAATTAGTTTATATATTAATTTTATAACAAGTGGCCCCCCTTAATTGTTTGCACAAAGTAAAAAAAAAAAAGAAATACAAATCGGCGTATAATGTAGTTCACAGATCATAAGAAAATGCAGTTGAAAACACAATTTAATCATTATATTATGAGCATAATGTAATTCGACATAAAGACTTCAAAGAATTGTCAACTATTTTTGAACTGTGCCAATGATTGGTAAGGATTAGAAGATCAACACTCTACCAACTTATTTTTAGAGTGATCGTGATCGTGCTTACTCTTACAGTCTCCACTACAACTATTGAACAATTATGTTCAGCCATGAGTCTTGTTAAAACTAGACTTTGCAGCAAAATGGAGGATGAGTTTCTCATAGACTATTGTCTTGTGTACATTGAGAGGGAAATTGCGGAGAAGTTTAGCACTGAATCAATTATTGAAGACTTTCAAGATTTAAAAGAACGTTGAGTTCCATTTTGATGGATTATAGAAGTTGGAATGTACTAAAATATAATTATTTATGTCAGCTAGATCCTGGTTTTATTTTTAATACGAGATTTAGTCTTTAATTTTAATATATTTATCAAGCTTGAACTTGCAGATATGTCCAGAAAAAAATATTAGCTATCTTGATTTGTTAAAAAAAATATTTATTTAAGTTTGGCCCCCTCCAAGATGAAATCCTGGGTCCGCCCCTGAATGGAGTGAAGTGGAGTACTCTACTTTAACTTCAACCTACTTCTCTTCACTCAACTTTACATATGAAATCAACTTCATTTCACTCCACTCCTCATTTATCCAAACAAGGACAAGAAAAAAAAGCTTTTCATTTTGCAAGCTTGGCCCCTCGTCGGAGGGCCAAATTGATAGGGCTAACTTGAATCCAACCTAAAAATAAGAAAGGTCTCTTACCTTGAATTATGAAGTCACACTCGGGTCGGGTCTAAAAAGGATTTTCTCCAAGAATCTTGCATGACTTTTGCCATTAATTTAGGAAGTTCACTCAGTATTTACTATTTAGTAGAATCCTATGGTTGATCTTGAGCAGAGTTGAATTTGGGTCCACAATGTAATCAGAACTGAACCTGATTAAAAGGCCAACCCTTAACCCAGACCCAAATAGAAGGCCTGGATTAGGGTCCTTATCAAGGTCCAATTACTTATACACTATTTTATTAAATTATGCATTAGTAGATCATACCTCATGCTCTTAATACAATGCATTGATGCAGATCACATGAGTGAGATTGCAGAAGCAGCAGTTTTGGGGCAGGGGCAATGGGCTCATCTGGGTGGCCATGCCATCAAAATTAAAATTAAAATTTGTATGTTAAATGAATAATTTAGCACAATCCCAATTAGAGTCAGAGAGAAGAGAAGAGAAGGAAAGGGAGAGATCAAAGGTGGGACAGATAGGGCTCTTACCCATTGGAGTCAGCCTAAAACACTCGGTGATCAGGAGGATTTCTGCCCAAATAAGATTTGGGTCTTTAGAATGAAATCTATGTCCAGAACAAGGGAATATGGGCCCGGGTATTTGTGTATTGCAGGACTCATTTTCATCCCTCAGCAATAATTTAATTGTGAAGAGCTGGATGGGCCAAAAGCCCAAAAGTGTAAGCCCATACAAGCGCAACACTTGGGGCCAGAAATAAAACATGATTAATGTTAACCCACTGGGTCGGTGCACCTGGTCCTCTAGTTAAAAGTTCTTCAGCCGCCTGAGTTTTTCCCCTTGCGAGTCAAAGGAATACTGTAATTCTATCCACGTTTTCCGCCCCTTGAAGACGACCACACAGGCACACACACCAATGGTCATGACTCATGACTCCCCAAGTGACTCGGAAGAAACTCAGAGCTTGAGTGAGTTTGAGTCAGGTGCTGCTTGGTTTATATTTCTTAAAAGTATGGACTATTGGACTTGACAACCGATCCAAAATTATGTTTTGAGTGTCTAGTTGTCAAAGGACCTTTTTTTTTTTTTTGTTGCGAAAAATTCTGAAAATTCTTATAAAGGGGTTTTATGAATTGGCCAAATACCGACCCCTATTTGATTGCACAAATGGTCAAGTACAATGTAGCACTTCAGACGTTCGAATTATGAGAATTCAATAAGCCCAAAGCTATGTTTTATGGGGCTTATTTATTATGACTTCTCGCCATTCAAAAAGAAATTTCAGAATTACAGGAAACAATAGTTGTTAAGAGTTCTTAATTAACATAGGAAACTTTCATTAGAAAGACTTCCAAACAAATGGGCCCTTAAGTAATTAGGTAATATTTTATTTATTTTTCATGCTCGCCTTTTTAATTTTTACTATATGACAAGTTTGCTTAGTTGGTGAGGCGCCTCCTGTCTATAGAAATGACGAGAGATCAATCTATTGCTGTAGCGTTGATGGTGAGGGACTTGTATGACCGTGTGAGTGCTTACCCTGCAAAGAAAAAAAAAAGAGTGTACTTACTATACTTTTGCTATATTACTAGTTTGGTTTTTCAATTGAATTAGACATAACATGATCCATCTTACATAATAGTGAGGATCTTCAATTGAATTAGACATAACACCCATATTAACAAACAATTTATTTGTAAAATACCTTAATTGAAGTAGCTCTAATTTAAGTAAATCTAATCGGATCAACTTTGTTTCAAACATATCATAGTTTTCAAAAGAACCCTCATATTTAGGGCACACTCGACTAGTCTCCTTCAACAAGGTGGCCTTTAATTTCAGTCCATTTAATTCTGCCAATCAAGAAACTCTGGCTCACAAGAAGTCATGAGACCCATTAGTAGGTACAATCTTTTATTGTCAATGCTCATTGTTGTTTAAAATTTGCTCTAATTTACCAAAAACAAGTTTGGTCCCTTTGCAGTAATCCAAAAAAGGGCCATATATCACAAAGGTGGGAATGTAAATGTAAACCATCATATGCATTAAATGAAAAAAAAAAGAATCATACAAAAATACAGAAAGATTAACATGGTTTGATAGTGTCATACAAAAATACAGAAAGATTAACATGGTTTGATAGTGTGCCAAGCATGACTATAAGTATAGCTCACTCTCATAGATTAAGAAATTAGGGTTTCAACCTTATCTGGTTTTACTCTCCTCACACATCTTGATGCTCAATGTCCATACTATAGAGGTTTTTAAAAAAAAACCCAGTATTTACACGTTAAACTTGGTAGTGCCTTGGAAATCGCACCACACGTATGGTTTTTTTTTTCAATATGAAACGAGTGACGCTAGCATCACTCAGTGTGAAAATTAGTGACGCTAGCGTCACTCTTTGGCTTTTTTGAAACCCTCATTCCCTTTCCTTTTCACTTTATTCCTTTCTCATTCCTTTCTCTCCTCTTCCTTCCTCTACTAGATGGGAGATGATGAGTGAAAATAGCGTTTGGGTTTAGGTGGAAAAAAGAGAGGGCCTTTTTTGAAAATAAAAGAAATTGTGTGGAAAAAAAAAACCACCCTTGATACGTCTTATCCAATATGACCGATCAGGGTTTGGGTTTAGGTCCGGTGATGTAATCCTTTGCACAAAGTCAGGCGTGGCCCACCTCTGAGATCTCCAACTGATCTCACTTGATCTTCTTCTTCGATCAATCTGTGACTGGGTAGCAATGGGAGCTCTGCTCCAATATTCTCTGCAACTGGCGATGGTGAGGGGCAGCTATGGATCTGGGACCTCTTCTTTGCTGTGACTGGGTAGCAATGGGAGCTCTGCTCCAATATTCTCTGCAACTGGCGATGGTGAGGGGCAGCTATGGATCTGGGACCTCTTCTTTGCTGCTTTTTCTCCTGCCAAATCCACGAGAGTATGGATTTGGGACTTCTTCTCAAATGAACTATGTCGTGGCCCACTTGGAGATCAACTCCGATCTCCTTCTTCTCCGGTAGAGGAGACCAACTTGTTTCAGCGACGGTAGCGGGAGCTCCGTTCTCTGCACCACCGGCTTCCTCTCGCCGCCCTCGGCTTCTTTCCCTCACCGTATGAGTCTGAGGCTGAGAGTTCTGTGAGAGGAGAGGAATGGACGATTAAGGTATGAACACATGGAAATGATGTGAGTTCCACGCACATGTACAAAAACATGGAAATGATCTCCAGCTTCTGGTTGATACTATGTAAAGCTCACCTCAAGATCCTTCATGGCAGACTTGGATGAGGAAGAGACGAGGAGCAACATATGGGAGATGATGAGTGACGATAGCATCACTTAATTTCATCTCCAAACGATGCTATCGTCACTCTAAAAAATACTAAAAAAAAAAAGTGGTTGGAGGAATGCTCCCGTAGTGAAAATATTCCGAGACACTACCAGGTGCAATGGATAAATACTAGGTATTTTTCAGTAAAATCCTCCTATATTTATATTCAACTTAAAATTACTAAAACACCCTTGAAATTCTAAGAATAGCTCTCCTATTTGACCTCTATGTCCTTAATTCACATAAAAGTCATTTGTATCATACTCTTTAATTCTAATAAATGTGTTTGTCATGTAAATGATATGATGGAGAGATATATAAATAAATAAATGAAAAAGAGACTGCAGTTTGCACTTGTCATGTCCCCCAAGAGTGGAAGCTGCACAATTTCCCATTCCATCCATCCATTAAACGTGCACGCAATCTGTTTAGTTTTATTTGATACCTAAACAAACACCTCTTCCTCCAGTATATAAATAGATCATGAAAATTGGCTCACCTCACCAACAAACACCCAATCATACACAAGAATAACATAGAAAGAGTTTGAAGTACATGTCCCAAATCCAAATGGCTGTAGATTCTGAAAGCAAGCCTTCTTCCAAGCCTCTTGTGGGGCACCCAACAAACTCAAACTGCAAGTGACAGGGCCTTCCAAGGATTAGCCAACCTCATCAAGCTTCTCCCCACAGGAACTGTCTTCCTCTTCCAATTCCTCTCCCCTGTCTTAACCAACAATGGCCATTGCAGCCCAATTAATAAGTTTTTAACCGGCGCTTTGCTCTTCTTCAGTGGATTATCCTGTGTTTTCTCATGTTTTACTGATAGTTACACTGGGAAAGATGGGAGGATCCACTACGGTGTGGTGACTACAAAGGGGTTGTGGGCATTTTCAGACCAAGATGCCAAATCCATGGATTTATCGTGATATAAGCTCCAATTGGGCGACTTCGCTCACGCATTGTTGGCGTTGATTGTATTTGCAGTTGTAGCTATGTTTGACTCCAACACTGTAGGGTGTTACTATTCGTCATTTGAGACAGAGCAGAAGGCGTTGCTCATGGCCTTGCCTCCGTTGGTGGGCGCCATATCAAGTACAGTTTTTGTGGTCTTCCCTAATACACGCCATGGAATTGGATATCCTCATACTCCGGCCACCGCCAAGGACCAATCTTTTGTTGCAGTATAGTAACAACATTGTCATGTTATAAATGTTACATGAAACAGGCCAGTTTAATGTTTATTGTCACACGTAATGAGGAACTGAGTGTGGCTGAAATGTATGTGGTTTGATTATATAACTGTCCCACTTTCCATAACACGTTCCATCCTATGAGATGTTGTGGTGCATCTTATATGGGATCCGCAAGGAAACACACATTCTGACCTCGGGTAACAATCCGATATTCGTAATTGATCACACGATATCCCTTTGGATGATTCAATTTTTCAATGAAAGAGTGATTTTCTTCGTTTCCATTTATAGTTGGTATTAAAGTTGTGGCCCACAATAGTTTGTGTACAACACATCCCCTCAACGCCATAGGTCAGGTTTTAGATTTATCACCAGTCCATAACTCATAAATGGGTTTTTCGGCTAGAATTTATGAGGTGTCCAACTCAGTATATTGTGCACTCAATAATATCCCCTACTTACAGCACATAGCGGACAATACGTGTGGTTAACATGGATCTAATATATCCAGATATAAAATAATTTAAAAAGTTTCCAACCATATCAGTTTTAGTTGTGGGTGTACATAATCAAATATACATGTATGATCCTCTCCATGCACAATACTCTTGAATCGCTCATAGGTATACTCCCCTACTTAACGGATCTCATCCATTAATTTTTCAGACCTATTGGTCAGTGGTTCAGTAGCATACCACTCAAAATATTTTTACGATGTCTTAAGCTTATATCAAATTAGATAAATTTAAAAGGTCTCCGCTAAGGTCATCAATCGGATTAGTAAATCACTCCTACCCATTTAAATTTGGATAAATAAAACGGTCAACATATTTAGAGTGTATGATATCACTCAATCTCGCTTTTAGTTATTCCGAAAAAAGAGTATTCGGTCATTTTCCACCTATACATGATTTACATATACGAAGGTCAGGTAAAGGTATCGCCCCAACTAGTCCATTTATTTTGTCTTTGTTGATGTGTCATATTCTCATTGCCATAGGTGTGCCAAACCACACATCCGACATATACAGAATAATTAACTAGAAGATTTATACATTACAAGTTATATCATGCAAGTAAATATCATTCCAAAAATCTACAAAAATGCAACAATCTTTCGTGAATGCAAATAACAATTATATTGCCTCGTAACAGATTTACTTAATCTATTATACTACCAGTTGATCCACGAAACTTACTCATTCAGAGTGGAAATTAGTAAAGCATCCGCTAGATATAATGAATTCCACAAATGTAGGAATTCTCAAAGTCTAATGTAACCCAAACTCATGTCATGTTCGAAACATATCACAAAATCTGTTCCATATTTATAGATGCTTATAGTCTCCGGATTTTGTTTCAAGAATTCAAAAATTCAATTTCTATCCTAGAGATCACATGGAAAACCACAGATTGATCTATTAGTTCCGTTCTTTCACCTCCATCGGATCCACCGTCATATAAATATAATCCTTGGATCTGATCCACTAGGTGTCTATCCCGTCATATTCTCCCATCCCCTCGATTTTTAAAAATTATTGTTATTTTCCTCAAATTCCTTTGAAACTTGAATATTTGAGGGGCCTGAGACTTAAGAATACATCTCCACTGTAGTGGAAGACCATGACAATAGATATAGAATTGTAATACATTGATCAATTAGTTTTCACATCATGATCAACACTTTTATAAGCGATTCGATCAACCTAGTTGTCAATCACACATCCATCAGGCAATTAATAGTATATGCAAACATCATAGATTATTTTTATCCAAGATCTAGTGGTTTTATCAAATTTTAACATTAACTAGAGATCACATGTCTCTTGTGCCGTTGGATTGTGCTCATATTCTTTTGATCAAGTCCTCAACCGCTTGACCCTCGAATCAAATATTTAGCGGATCGATTATTATACCCTCACCGCACATTTTAACCCCAAATTACCATTAAATAATACTACCGTAGTCGTCAATGGTTCATCAAAAGAAAATACAAGTTGGATCTTATCACAACAAATTAAATGCACAATTCCTACGTAAGGCACCCATCAAGGCACCCATCTGATATCTCCATGTGAATGGGTTCTTCTCATTGAAGATATCGCTATCGGTGAGGTCATATAGTGTAGATATAAGACATCCAACACATAAATAATAGGAAAGGCCGAGATACCACTGATCATAATCGCCGACCAAAATTTTTTCTAATTGTTGGATCGTCATTCTCCCACTGCCTTTGTTTAGGTGTCATCATCAAGAGTCCACAGGCGTAAACGGATCATCCATCAAAGCTTAGATGACCCAGATATCATGCGACAAAGTTCAAGCATCAAAGATAACTGCATCTGGTACACAAAAAATTATGACCGTTGGATTTCAGATCTGTTAATTCTAATGGGTAGTGCTTGTCACCATGAATCCGTAGAACCAAACCACTCGTTGATCGTAGTCCGGATGAGCGTGTTATGGCTTCTACACATATACTTTGACTGGACCCACACTTGCATCAGCAATGCGTCAGCCTGTACGCGCCAGCGTAAGCGCCTGAGGTCGGCGCGCTGTACCAGGGCCGGTCCTGACTTTTCAAAGGCTCGGTGCGAATCACTAAAAATGGGCCCTTTATTCATTTTTATAATTTTTTAATATATGCACATATATATAACATCTTTTCATATATTTAGCCCAAAAATAATAATTTCATTAAAAATAAAAAAATATCATATGATAAATACATTTAATACATAAATAAAATACATGATTTAATATATAAATAAATAAATTTCTCATACCAGCATCTCGGTAAGAGTACCAGATCGTCGGCCCAATAATTTCTCATGCCAGCATCACCATCTACAAGATAAGGTGAAAAACAAAATCACAATTTAAAAAGTATTATTGAAATGATTTTCTTTTTGCATTTTGAGAAGCAAAATCCTCAATTATGCTTTCAAATTCAAGATTTTCTAATCATGAAAAAATTACCTTTAATTGATTTCTACAACGACCAATTTTGCACTGAAAAAAGCCACACTTTGGATTTTGGAATCTCCCCAATCTACCAAGACAGCGATGATATGGCTGTTATGAAGATTGAAGATCTATAGGCGATGGGCCCATGTGCTGATGTCTACAAATCTGATGCAAGTAGCTTTTTTTGTAAGCTACTGTTGACTGTTGTTTTAGGTTTGGGCCTAACTCAAACTCAGGCGAGTTGCAGATGGGTCCACCTGACCTGTATTGACTTGTTGCCAAAGGAAATGGCTTGTCAGCAGAATGGATCACTGGATCAGGTCCAACTCGACCCGAACTCTACGGTACCTGAACTAAGAAGACTGGGCTGCCTCGGTCTTCGTGTTGGAGGAGAAACAAAAGGAAGCACTGAAGTGTACAGAACAGAGAGATGTGGTGTGGCGGGTGGGTGGACGGTGGAGGCGTGGAGCAGCAGTAGTAATCAACCAGTGGTGCTGGCCTGCTGGATGCTTCTTCTTCTTCTTCTTGTTTTTTTTTTTATTATAATTTTTGGGCCTGCTGTTTGGTTGAGATGGGTATTGGGGTTCAAAGGAGTTCGATTGATGAAGGGCTGATGGGTTTGACAGTTTGACTGCTGGGTAGCCTGGTTACTCCGTCCGAAGTGGTGATGGACTAATGGTGCTTGACTACTACTATAGCAATCAACCAGTGGTGCTGGGGTGCTTCTTTTTTTTTTTGGGCTTGCTGTTTGGTTGAGATAGGGTTTAAAGGAGTTCGATTGATGAAGGGTTGAGGGGTTTGACTGCTGGGTAGCCTGGGTGCTTCATCCGAAGTGGTGATGGACTGATGGTGCTTGACTGCTAGGCGCTAGCACGAAGATGATGGGCCAACCGGTTCTGGCGATGGCGGTGCAGTCGATTTGGGCCTAACCGGTTATGGCGGTCCAGTTCTCTAATGCTTCTTCTTCTTCTTCTTGTTTTGGTTGAGATGGGGTTCAAAGGAGTTCGATTGATGAAGGGTTAAGGGGTTTGAGAAGGAGGTCGGTGGATTTGGAGGAGTGGAAACGTTTTCTTCTTGAGGAGAGGAAATGTTTTTGGGCCCCTTGAAAAATGGGGGCCGGGGCGGGCGCACTTACTGCCCTGCTTCAGGGCCGGTCCTGCGCTGTACCAACGCTTCTCACCACTTAGGCTTTGGAGCGGGTTGTACTCGGGTTTGATCAAACTGGCCCGGCCTGACATTTATTGGCTTGCAGTGAAAAACAGAACTGGGTTCTCTCTGCATGCGTCCGGACTCTCCGGAGACTGAAAATAGCAGCAGCTGCACGTGCTACTTTGATGCTGTCTCTCTCCTTTGGCGTGAATCCCGAGGCAGACAAAACCTTAGGAACCCTACTCCGATTGTGCTTCGAAAACGTGGATCGGTATTTACGGAGTGGGTCCGCCCTCGAAGCGTATTTCGATTATTCTTAGAGCACGGTTTGAAGATATTCGGAATACAAATCAACCGAATATAAAACGGACAGTGCAGAATTTTTGGTTTATGTGCAATTTCTTTTTCTATAAGCTTGACATATATCTTTTAAATGAAGAAACTTCTTCTCACTTATTTATTATTGTCTATTTTATGTGATCAATTTGCAAAGTTATTTTTTATCTTCATTATTTATACTTGAATATATCGATAAGATATATTTATTTCCATTAGTTAATTGTTTATAAACCCAAAAGCACTATATTGTATAGGCGCTCTGGACAAAAAATTATTTCAAAATTTAGTGTTTTGGTTCCTCGGCTCCTGCTCCCATTTCCATTGCCGCGCACTTAGGGCAAGACTCAAGAGTCCTTGTTGCACGATTTTTGAGGTGAAAAACCAACACGCTAACCCGAGGCCATGAACTGAACCATATAGGGGCAGTTTCTCACACTACAAGAAAATGCACTATTCCCGGCGTTTTTTCCCGGCGTTTTATAATTATGCCGGCAAAAGTATAATTATCCCCGGCGAAGTCCCATTTTGTGCCGGCAATAGTATAATATTGCTGGCGAAATTTTTTCGCCGGCATTTTATAAGTTTCGCCGGCAAATAGTTTATTTTTCCGGCGTATATTCTGATTTCGCCGGGAAGTTTACAAGTTTTCCCGGCGTTATTCAGTTTTCGCCGTCGAAGGTAATTCAATCCCCGCCAACGAATTGTGATGGTTTCGCGCCTCCATTTTATTTCCCCCGCTCTGATATAACATTGCGCCTGCGTTTTATTTCCCCATTTCGATTTCATCGATCCCTCTCACGCTCTCTCCCAGCCCTCTCTGCTTCCTCGATCGCTCATCCCCATCCCTCTCTCGCTCTCTCCCATCCCTCTCTTCCTCTTCCCGGATTCTCTCTCTCAGGCAGCGCCCACCTCTGCTCCATCGCCAGACCCATCTCGAGATTCCCTTCATCGATCTTCTCCTCTCCATTTTCCTCGCAGCGGCAGCATCCATCGCTCACCCTTTCCATCTTCCTCGCAGCGGCAGCAGCCATCACTCGCACATTCAGCTGACCGTCTCTCCCCTGCCATCCTCAAGGTCTGTCTCCCTCTCCCTCTCTCTTCTTTTCTCTCTCTCTCTTCTTCTTTGTTTTCATTTGTTTTTAGATCTGGAATGAAATAAAGGCAAATATTTTTCTTCTCCTTTCATCGTTGCAATGATCTGGGGTAGTGGTTATTGATCGAAAGTGGGTTCTTGTCATTGGCATTTTGTTGCTACCTCCCTTTTCTTTCGTTTCTTAATTTTGTCTGATTTTCGTTATGGGTTTGATATTGTGTGGAATTGATTAGGTTGAATTCCCTTTCCGTTTTGAGTCAAAAAGAAACTAATACATCAGTAATTAAATTACCATATTCGTGCCACCACTGCCACCCCTAATCATTGACTCATTTGTTTATTAAGCATGATTGGTTTGACCCAGTGCCAGATACATGTGTCAAAACTTTTTTATCCTTGAGTTGCTACTGCCTAATGTGTTTGTTGAGGTCGGTCTCATTCTAACCTATGGTTGAGCCATTGGTCAATCTCTTTAGGACATATTAAAACGTTTGATGAAAGAAAATCCATCTGTGCAAGGTCATGTTCAACATGTTCTTGACCATTATAGAACTTATCAAACCTTCATCAAGCAGTTCAACTCCTGTACTGTTTTTCATAACATTGATCTTTAATGAAAGCATAGGAAGACTAAAGCGGCCTTCGATAGTGGATATACTAATTTTAGTGTTAATGAAATCACAACAATGCAGAAGCTTGAGGGCCTGTTTGCTTAATTCAAAGTGCCCAGGATTTCTTAGCGAATGAATTTTCTATCCAAAGAGCAGAAGTGGATGCCTAGCACAGACTATCAAAATATCACCCCTTTGATGAGAAATGATTGCCCACTTCTTAGTCACTGTATGCATGTAAATCCTTGAGCCAGTTTGGATGCAGAAAAAAGGGAGGAAAAAATTCCTCTAATGAAATATATTTGCCCTGTTTGGATCTGCTTTTAAGGAGGGAAGTAACACTCTTCTTAGATAACTCTGTTTTTTTTTTTTTTTTTAAAAAAAGGAGAAAAGATTCTCTTTTAAGGGCACAGAGAACATCCTTTTTTTTCTCTAATGAAAATAAATTTTACATATGTAAATGTTATTTATGCAAATGTTACATGTATGAAATACATTACCATGAGTCAAATGTGTACATCCAATAGGGGAGGGGGTTGTAGCTAGGTGAGATGCCGGTTGACCAAATAATCTTTTGTGATTTGGGGTTTTGAGAAGCGAAAAAGTGTCAACGATGCAAAATAGAATGAAAAGCAGTTGATTTCCATTCTCTCTCTCTCTCTATCTCTCTCTCCTCTGCAATTTTTGCATTAATCTTACCTTAATCTAAGAGGAAAAGAGGAGAAGAAGTCCATAGATAAGAAGTGAGATTTAGATAATTGTATTATTTCTTTTTCTTGTTGTTTAGCAAAGGATGGGTTTCTTTCTTTTGTCATCTCTGTTTAGTCTGGAGGCAGGCCGGCCAGACCTCTCTTCTCATTGAGGTGTTTAGCCAATAAGCGATTGAGCATTGTCTGCTAACCAGGACTCATCATTGTCCGCTCAAATAAATGGCTCTGTGACTCTGAGACTTGACAGGGATATCTTCATCAAACCCTTGGCCCCGAACAGATCTTTGAAACTCAAGCCATGTCAAAGAACAGAACTACTTTAACTCGTAGGTATCTTTGAATCATAACAGCTAAAGATTTCATTTTCTGTCTTTTTTCCCAAATAAACTTGTATAATGTAGTTACTACCGACAGCCCACATGTGGATTCCAGCTTTGAGGCCTTTGTGCATTGAAGAATCAGCAATATCTTTTTGGTAAGCTGTTGGCATCACAAGTTGGCTGCTAATATTCAAGTTATTCAAGGTCTTGTGCCTTTAATCAAACGGCATGTTCATGGGGTTCCAAACACTAACAAACATAAAACTAGAGCTTCCTGGTTGGGGCCTTTGCACCCTTTGTTCATCTTCATCTTCTTCCTCTCTCTCTATCACAATTTAACACTTCAATTCCCTCTATCACAAAAGGACATGTAGATATTGTTAGTACGAGGTATTATCTTAGCATAATGAGTACTCCATGTTTCTTAATTTGGCCTTCTGTGCATTCATGTGAATTTTTTTTAAGCTTGATGTATAACATAAATGAATTTTTCATACCATGCACTACTTTTGGCGCAACAGCTGGTCTCAGCAAACTGCCTTGAGGCTTTCCTTGTGTATGATAAATTAAAGCTCGATTTTTCTCCTTTTGAAGCTGTGTTAGTTTCCATTTGGTGCAAAATACGGACGAAATCCACTTTAGCTTCAACCCAGAATCTGATTTCCTTTTTTTTTTTTCTCTTGTTAGGTTGGAGCTTTGAGAGTAGTAGCAGAGGAATCCTATCACTGTCTGCGAGCAGGTATCTCATTTGAATCTTAATTCCTCAGTTTGAAAGAAACATTGTTTCTTATGATTATAGATGGGAAATTAGTTGAAAGGATTGAATAAAATAAATGTGTAGATTGATTATGAAAACATGCATATCATATGGGCATGGGGCGAGAATATTCATGAATATGCTGAGATTTGAGTTGCATAGAATAATTAGATTCATGGAGAAGATATGTTGATGCAACCCAAATTTGAGTTTAATGGATATCTTATCATTCATTTCTTTTTTACATTTATTTTTAAACCATCTAATGGTTGAATTTGAGTTAACCATCACCTTACATATATATGAACAGATATGGACAAGAGTTGGATGCTACTGTATCATAATAGATTCAGTCAGCCGTATATAGACGGGGTGAATTCTTTTATTGAATTCGCAAAGGCAAATTCGCGCGGGAGTAGAGTGATCAAGTGCCCATGTAACTATTGCTGCAACAGTTTTGACCATGATTATGAGATTGTGAGAAACCATCTACTCGTACGTGGGATGCTGGTATCCTACGACACCTGGTTGCAGCATGGGGAACTTGCACAATCGGATGATAGCGAGGATGAATCGGATGAGGACCGGGATGGATATGATGAGTTACTAGAGGATCATGGCAGGGGGACTTACATGATGGATGATACCCTAGGGATAGATGATGTGCGAAACTTTGAAATTATGCTGGAGGCTTCCCAGCGTGGTTTGTACCCTGGTTGTAAAGATTCAGAAACGCTGTTAGCGTTTGTCATTAGGATGCTACATGTGAAGGTTCAATATAGGTGGAGCAACAAGTCATTTGACAAGGTCTTGGAGATATTTAGGGACGTCCTACCAGAAGGTAATGTGGTGCCCGCGTCCGTCTATGAGGCCAAGAAGCTACTGCGTGACTTGGGCTTAGGATATGAGCACATTGAGTCCTGCAAGAATGATTGCATACTTTTTTGGAAGGAGAATGCTCACCTGGATAAGTGTCCGGAATGTGGGGAGCCTAGGTACAAGGTCAATGATGGCAATGGTAAGCAAATCGCTCATAAGATATTGCGTTACTTCCCATTGATACCTAGGCTACGGAGGTTATACATGTCCCGGATGACGGCCAAAGAGATGAGATGGCACCATGAGAATGGCATGGATGGCGATCTGGGTAGGCATCCGGCCGACTATAATGAATGGAAGGAATTTGATTTGAAATTTCCAGAGTTTGCACGGGAGATCCGCAATGTGAGGTTAGGATTGGCCACCGATGGGTTTAACCCCTTCGGCAACATGAGCACTTCTTACAGCATGTGGCCCGTCGTACTTATGCCTTATAACCTTCCACCCTGGATGTGCATGAAGGACCCATTTTTCATGATGTCCTTACTTATTCCTGGGCCGCAGGCTCCTGGGAAGGAGATCGATGTGTACCTAAGGCCCTTGGTTGATGAGTTGAAGGAGTTGTGGGAGATTGGTGTCATGACTTACGATGCCCATAGTGAACAGACCTTCCGAATGCATGCGGCTTTGATGTGGACCATTAATGACTTTCCCGCGTATGGTAACTTATCTGGTTGGAGCACAAAAGGTTATTTGGCTTGTCCCCCTTGCAACGAAGATTCATTATCGTGTAAGTTGAGAAGTAAGATTGGGTGGGTTGGACATCGAGCTTACTTGTCTGAGAACCACCTCTGGAGAAGGAGCAAGAAGTTCAATGGTAAGCCAGAGCATAAAATAAAATCCTTGGATTTACCGGTGCAAAGGGTACTTGATCAGTTGGATCAACTACCAGAAGTTAGGTTCGGGAAGGGCCCCAACAGCAGGAAAAGACCTCGTGAGCCTACACTATTAAATTGGACAAAGAAGAGCATCATGTTTGAGCTACCGTACTGGAAGAAGTTAAACCTTAGGCATAACCTTGATGTCATGCACGTAGAGAAGAACATCTGTGAAAATGTTGTTGGGACAGTGGTAGGCATAGATAAGAAGAATAAGGACACAGATAAAGCGCGTGATGATTTAAAGGATATGGGCATCAGGCCGCAATTGCATCTGCAGAGGAATGAAGAAGGATCCATTGTGAAACCCCATGCATCCTATACGTTGGACCCGAAACAGAAGGAGGGTTTTTTCGAATTCTTGAAATCAATCAAGTACCCGGATGGCTATGCAGCAAACCTCTCAAGGTGTGTGACATCGAAAAATGGCAAATTATTGGGTATGAAGAGTCACGACTATCATGTGCTCCTACAACGTCTACTTCCGGTTGGCCTACGTGGTTATGTTGATAAGGAGTTAAGTACAACTCTATTTGAGTTTGACAGGTTCTTCCAGGACCTCGGCTCGAAAACATTGAAACAGAGCGATTTAAAAAAATTAGAGGAACGGGGAGTGTTCATACTTTGTAAGCTCGAGAAGATTTTTCCTCCGGCATTCTTTGATGTAATGGTCCATTTGGCTGTTCACTTGCCTCGTGAGGCCATGCTTGCTGGACCGGTACAATATCGGTGGATGTACCCCATTGAAAGGTAACCGTTACCAAGTGCTAAAGTGTTTTTGGTTGTAGTAATGTGATTGTCTTGTATAAGTAACCTTAATACTAATGTCTCTTTATTTGAAGGTTTCTAGGGACTTTAAAAGGTTACGTTACTAACCGAGCACGACCCGAAGGCTCGATCGCAGAGGCCTACATTGTCAAAGAGTGTTTAACTTTCTGCTCAATGTACCTAAAAGGGACTGATCGAGATGAACGAAATGATGATGGTGGTGTGCGTGGTCCCGGAATGGAGATATTCACACAAAATGTCCGCCCCTTTGCACCGATCACAAGGGCACCAGATCCTGTTCAAAATGAACGCAACATGGCTCACTGGTTTGTTTTGCATAATAGTCCCGAGTTAGAGCCATATCTTGAGTAAGTGCTTTGGCTTAACTACATGTTTGCATAGATTGTGTCCTTGTTGATCCTTCAACTACGTTTAATTGCTTATGAATTGCATTTCCTTACGTAGGGAACACAGGAATACAATACAAAATCCAGAAGGGCATGACCTAAGTCAAATACAGCGAGATCAATTTCCAAAATGGTTCAAGCAACGTGTAAGATATATGATCCCCTATTTGCACGGTAAACATGATCTAATTGGGCCTGAATTCACATTAACTCATAAATTATGTTGCATGTTGCTCATGTAGATGAATGATTTGCGAAATCAAGGGTCGCCAGAAGCAACAGATGAAATGTGGTCGTTATCAAATGGTCCCGGTTCGATAGTATATATGTATTCAGGGTGCATATTCAATGGTGTCCGATTCCACACCAGAGATCGCGAGAAAAGGCGTTTGTGCCAGAATAGTGGTTTGGTCGTGCAAGGGGAGCATCTCGGGAAGACAATTGACTTCTACGGGTACTTGTGCAAAGTCTGGGAATTGACATACATGCATGGGGGTAGGGTGGTGTTATTCCAATGTGAATGGTACAACACCGGTACCAGAAACAAAGTATATACCGATCAACACATAACAAGCATTGATGTTACTGGTCGGTGGTATAAAGATGATCCATTTGTCCTACCAAGTCAACCAAAGCAAGTTTTCTATGTTATTGATACTTGCAAAGGCAACAACTGGAGAATCGTAGAACGAGTCAAGCATCGAGGAGTCTGGGATGTACCAGAAGTTGATGATGTGCCTAACGAGGCCTTCCAGCAGCACGAAGCAAGTGATGTTGTCCCAATCTGTGTCGAAGATAACGATTTGAATTACTGTAGAGATGACATTCCGCCAGATATAGTTAATGGTGAGGAGCCATTGGCGGAGCATAGCGATGGCGAAGATGAAACTATGGCGGAGTATATAGACGAGGATGATGATGAAGACAATCTGCATAGCCAGTCCGATCCAGATATCGATCCTGACGTAGACTAGGATGTGTAGTTTTTGTTTTTTAATTTCTGTATGGACAAGTGTTCTAAATTAATGAAGTTGTTCGTTTACATTTCATGACTCATTTTATATATATCTCATTTTATTTCATTTTATTCGCCCTCATTCTCATGTGTGTCATATATAGTTCTCAAAAATGCCCAATGGAGGTAAAACATATGTCAGGCCTGGCTGGGTGGCCAAACAGGCAAAGTTGACAGAATACGAGAAGGTGAGAAATAAGAACATCATGGAAAGAGACGAGAAATGTCGTGCTTTGGGGGTAAAGAAAATAGCCAGCACTGTTTTTGGATTGAGTCAAACGGGCAGAACGAAAAGTGGAGTGGGAAATAGAAAATCGGGTGAAGATGACGATGATGAGGAGTATCGACCGCCCCAGTGTGATTTTGGGTTGGTTTATTCAGATGAAGATACAGGTGATGATGGGGATGATGAGTCTTCTGGGTCTGATCATGCGAATATGGTAATTTCTGTCTATTGATTTATGACAAGCCATTCTAGTGATAAACATCTTTCATCCACTTTATTATGTATTTCAGTACTAATACTTCACTGTTGTGGCGTGATAGGTTACTGATATGACTCTAGGGAAGCGAAGTAGACATGCTTCCGTTGTAGCAGCTGCACTGTCCCAGACTATACCGGCACTACCTCAAGTCACACAGTCTTCCCGTGCAAACCGCACGCCCGATGAGGCGGCCGTAGCTAGACCGACACAGCCTCAAGAGACACGGCCTTCTCATGCGGATAGCATGCTTAAGGTGGCGACCAATTCTAGACCGATGGATCCTACAGGGATTGCCGTGTCTTCTGGCCAGCCTGACCAGGTTTTGAGTCAGCGTACTCCGAGCAGTAGTGTTGGTGAGAAATTTAGAATTATTTACGTTTAAGATTTACATTCTTTTAATTTTATATGCTTAGTAACTCAATAAATATTTTGATCATGACATCATTAGGCTTAGGCGAAGGCTCCCGCCGTGTACGGGGCATGACACGGGGGCTGAAGGTGCAAAAACTGAGGCGGCAACTTGGCCATGCCATACCAATTTCGATCCCAGCTTCGAGCCATGAGCCAGAGGGTGAATTTGCCACTGCTTTTGCGAACCTTCTCGGGCAAGTGATTCGAGCTGAGGCACCTGTTCGGAAAGAAGGCTGGAAGTCTGTGCCTGAGGTGATCAAGAATTTGGTGGTAATGCGAGTTCAGGTAATTTCATTTGCGATAACTTGATGCAGATTCATGGAGACTCATTAATATTTATTTGTTGTCTCAAATAACATGTTTATGTTTGCAATTACAGCAAACTTTTGACTTCGGGGACTATGTGAACGATCCGATCATCAGGGATGCCGTTGATGTGAAGTGCAAGAAGTTGTACAGGGACTGGAAGCACGAATTACATACCCACTATCTGTCCCTTTTGGAGGCAAGGGTGCCCGATCCAAAGAACCACCCACTAAAACCTTGTAATGCAGATGACTGGGCCTGGATGATCGATAATTTGTGGGAGACTATGGAGTGGAAGGTAATTTTAATGGTTTTGTATATATATCTTCCTCAATTATTGATCAAGATCATTGCAGTAGTTAAATTTTGTTTCTACTAATACCTTGTTTTTTATTTATCTGTGTAGGATAAGTCAAAGAAAGCAAGAGTTAGCCGATCGAAGATGCCATGGAATCATACTAGCGGCTCTAGATCGTTCCTAGCACGTAGTTCTTTAATTGTAAGTGCAGATTTAAGAATTTATGCCATTTGACTAAGTTATGAAAATTAAAGTTATTATATTAACGAAAATTATAATGTCATAACAGATGGCACATAATGATGGGCAGGCACAGGCTTTTCCCGATTTCTACCACGACACCCACTATATGCATGGGCAGAAAAAGTGGATAAATGAGGCAGCTCAGAAGACACATGTACGTGCCTATGTCATGTCTTATATATCAATACAAATATACTTTTATACATTTGTTAAATCACTTTATTTGATTTTTACATGTTTAAAAATGGCAGGAGGAATTAGTACGAGTTAGCGCCGAACAATCCCAACCCTCCATAACATCTCCGTTGACAGAGCAACAGATATCCGTTCAAGTGCTTGGGCATAGATCGGGATACCTAAAGGGTTTTGGCGTCCGGACAAAATCTTGTTTAGCTTCAAGCCAGAATCGGACAGGCCCTGATCCTGAGGTACAACAATTGAGGCAACAGGTTGCTGAGTTTTCCCGGAGAACAATTTACTTGGAGAACTTGGTCCTCCAGTTAGCTCAGCGTGTAGGCGTAGATCCAAACACAGCTGCTGGTGTGGATGGTGAAGGTGGAGATCAGGATAGGACTTCTCCAGGTTTGTATATGACTACTCTTATCAGCTTTGGGACTTGTTTTTGTTGTTTCTTATCAGCTTATAATGCCTTGGCCTTTCTATTATTTTCTCCTTTAATGTTATACTTTGCCGTTATGCAAGAATAGTACAAACAATTTAAAGGAAAAGAAACAGGATTAGTCATCTCTTTCACTGATATTTCCAGCCTTTCATTTCTTTATTACATGTTATATTAATCTCTCTCTCTCTCTCTCTCTGTTGTTTTATTTGCAGGATTGAATGAACATTGATGGTAAAGTTTTGTTGAAAGATTCCATGCAGGAAAGATGCAGCCAACATGAAGACCAAAAATGGATGCAGAGTAGCAGATTGCTATATATTAAAATGGGATGCATGGAGTTTTTTTAAACAACATTGCAAATGTTGGAATGTCATAGTAGAATGTTAGCATGGATTTGTATTTTGTAATGGTAATGTTAAAGTGTGTTGTAAGGATATTTGAATGTTTAAATTTTTATGGTATGGGGTTTTGGTTGGTACTGTAGGTGCTTGTCTATTTGGGTTTTGGAAGATGATTTTTTTTTTGTCACAGGGGAACAATTGAGCTAGTTGTTACTTTCCCCTCACAGTTCTTGCATCTGTTTTTTTCGTTGGCAAGGGGGTGGGTGAGAGAGAGGAAAGTAAGAGAGGAGGTGGTTGTTCAGGTGGGTGTGCAGGGTGGTGGAAGAAGAGGAGGCAGTGGGTGTGCAGGTGGGTGTGCAGGGTGATGGAAGAAGAGGAGGTAGTGGGGCAGCAGGTGGGTGTGCAGGGTGGTGGAAGAAGAGGAGGCAGTGGGTGTGCAGGTGGGTGTGCAGGTGGGTGTGTAAAGGGTGGTTGTTCAGGTGGGCTGTGCAGGGTGGGTGTGGGCAGGGTGGTGGAAGAAGAGGAGGCAGTGGGTGTGCAGCAGGTGGGTGTGCAGGGTGATGGAAGAAGAGGAGGTAGTGGGGCAGCAGGTGGGTGTGCAGGGTGATGGAAGAAGAGGAGGTAGTGGGGCAGCAGGTGGGTGTGCAGGGTGGTGGAAGAAGAGGAGGCAGTGGGTGTGCAGGTGGGTGTGCAGGTGGGTGTGTAAAGGGTGGTTGTTCAGGTGGGCTGTGCAGGGTGGGTGTGGGCAGGGTGGTGGAAGAAGAGGAGGCAGTGGGTGTTGATAAGTAACTAATTATTAAGCAATTAGAGACTTAATTGCCTTTCCATCACCTTCATTCGTGTTTAATTCCGTTAATTTCATATAAGTTTACACGAATATTGGTTTTTGGCCGATTGCAGAAATTTGATAAAGAATGAAGCTTCTGGAGGATGAATGGATCAAGTAGAGAGTAAAGAAACTGGTCCCCATCAGTCAACCGCAAGTACTACCGGTAGAAGAGGCTGATTTTCCAGCAGAGAGTTCAGACGGGAGACTTCCATCTGTCAACCGCAAGCTCTACCGGTAGAAATGACAGATCCTGAGATTTTTATCAGTCTACCGCAAGTTCTACCGGTAGAAGTGGCTAACATTCCAGCCGAGAGTTCAGAAAGAAGATTTCCACTGGTCAACTGCAAGTTCTACCGGTAGAAATGAAGTTCTACCGGTAGAAGTGAAGTCCTACCGGTAGAAGTAGCTAAAATTTCAGCCGAGAGTTCAGACAGAAGACTTTTACCTGTTAAACCGCAAGTTCTACCGGTAGAAGTGAAGTTAACCGCAATTTCTACCGGTAGAAGGGGCTTATATTCCAGCAGAAGTTCAGGCATGAGGATTTCACCTGTTAAACCGGTAGTTCTACCGGTAGAACACTCGGGTTTGGACAGAACTTAGTTTTTTGGGGCAGTTTTGTAATTTAAAGATGTGGGAACCTATATAAAGGATGATAACTCGAAAATTAGGGCCATCTAGGAATTGTGTTATTTTCCCAGCAGCCTCCTTTCCTTTTTCTCTCTTCCTTCCTTAGATTAATGTAGATGTAGTTTCCATTGAAGATTGGTATTCAATTTTGTTAAATTCTTGTTTCAAGACAGAATCCTTCATATTAATTCAAGTTTTATTAGAGGTAATCTTTCAATTATGCTTTTACTGTTTTCTTTCTTCCATTTAATCTGTTTGAAGAATTCTCCATTAATGGAGGGGTAGAATTACAGATGGTTTAACCTAAGGGGAATTCAACCTGGGTTTTGTATGGTTCTTCTTCCTGATTATGTTTTCATGATAAAAGATAACTTCCATTGATGATCCGCTTCAAGAAATCATAATTGAGATGTTAAGCCTTTGACTAATTGTGTTCATCTGAGATGATACGACTAGTGCTTGGGTCGATGACTCTCAGATTATCGAATTGAATGTCTAGGAATCTCTTTGGGAATTATTCACTCAGATTGATATTTGATTTTCACGAAGAAATCTTCCAGGTGAGAATTGGATTGATTCAATTCTTATCTGCGGAATGAAGAGGAAGATGAAACCATAAAAATCTGGGTGGTCTGAACCCTAGGTTGAATCATCTCTTTAGCATAACATTTTCATTCAGTTTTCTGCAGTTTTAATCAGTCCTTAGATTAGAATTAATTACACCCATTGAACAAAAGTTGGTCACTCTCGACCAAAAGAAGTCCTCTAAAGCTGAAACCCTAGTCCGTTCTCTGTGGATTCGACCTCTTCAAGAGTGAAGTGCTACACAGCGACAAATCATGTCCTCCGCTTAGGACAAATCCAACATCACAGAAAACAGCTAAGCATTTCTGGCGCCGTTGCCGGGGAGCGGCAATTGAGGTAAAACAGCTTTGTGAGTATTTCTTCTCTTTCTTTTGTTTTATTTCTATTAGAATTAGGTGATTATTTTGATAATTGGGGTTATTTGTTGTATATGTCCTCACATTACCATAGGGACATACACAACAGATTGGTCAGAATAGATCTTGAAGAAGTTCCGATATTTGATTGGCCAGGGATTGACATTTTTGTTGACCTGCATCTGCCCGATCCTACTTTGGAATCAATGGCGAATCACCTGAATAATAATGACCCCCGTCATCAACATAATCAAGCTGTACCACCTAGGACAATGGATGATTATTTGACTCCTAGGTGGACTGATGCTCCATCTTGCATAGTAGATGAAGCCCATGGTGCAAATGCATATCAGGTCAAACCAAATGTTTTGACTCATATTCCCAATTTTCATGGAATGACATCTGAAATGCCTTATTTGCATGTCAAAGAGTTCAATGCCATAATTGAAACCATGTGCCCTGCAACTCAAAGAGAGTCAGCCAAGCTTCGACTGTTTCCTTTCTCTTTGAAGGGGAACGCCAAAAATTGGTTGAACAATCTGAGATCTGTGCGAATCACCACATGGGATCAATTGCAAAGAGAGTTTTATAAAAAGTACTTTCCTCATCAGAAAACAATTGCGTTAAAGAAGAATATCCAGAGTTTTGTTGAAAAAGAGGGAGAGTCTTTTCATCAATGTTGGGATCGGTTTCATGAGACGTTGAACTTGGTCCCTCATCATGGTTTTACTATCCCTGAATTGGTTACGATCTTTTATGAGGGATTGAGTTCAACAAATAAACAGTTCATTGATATGATGTGCAATGGTACTTTCCGTGCCAAGGAACCTCATGAAGCTTATGCATATTTAGAGAGTTTGGCAGAGCATTATCAGGTTTGGGACACTACCAATCCCAATGAGAGAACTACTCCAAATGTGTTTCCTAGTGTTCCCACTGCAGGAAAATATACTTTGAGTGAGAAGGAGGATTTGAGTGCGAGGATAACTCAACTTACCCGTCAGATAGAAGGTCTAGAGCTGAAAAGAGTTAGTGAGATTCCTCCTACATCAGTTGCTCAAGTGGAGCAATCTTGTGCAATTTGTTCACAAAATGATCATGGCACAGACAATTGCCCTACCATTCCTTCCATTAAGGAGTTGCTCCATGGTAACCCTCCATTTGATGTCAATGCTGTGAGTCCCCAGCAGAAATCTTCTTTCCAATCTAACCAATTTCAGAATTTCAACCCCAGGTACAATGATCATCCCAATTTTCGGTGGAGGGACAACCCTCCCCCATCCCAAAATCTTGGCTCTACGGGTTTTCAGTCTCAGCCCTATCAAAATCAAGGGCAATATTCTCAGCCCTATCAAAATCAAGGGCAATTTCCTCAGTCTAATCAGAGTCAAGGGCAATTCTTTCATTCTGCCCCACAATATCAGCAGCAGAGATTCCCATCTCGGCAACAGTTTCCACCTCATTCTTATCAGCACTTTCAACAACAAGGACCCCAACAGGGTCATGCTCCATATCAGCCCCCCCATAAAAGAAGTCTAGAAGATACCTTTCAAGCCTTTTTGAGTAGTCAGACTTCCATCAATGAGCAGAACAACAGGACTCTTGAGAACATCAAATCTCAATTAACTACACTTACCAATGCGGTGAGTGCAAGTCAAACCACAAGGGGTGCCTTGCCTACCCAAGCTATTCCAATTGTTCAAGGCCAGCACTTTGTGGAAGATTTAGGTGGGTCGGATGCTCAAGTGGAGCATCTTAAAGCTGTCACCATTCTAAGGAGTGGTAAGATCATTGATAATACCATCCCTTCCAAGCCAAGTAAGCCTGATTTGTCCACTTCTAAGGCACCTCCTGCCTTGCAAGAAATGGAGGAGCCTAAGAATTCTGAGGCTAGGGATGAATCTTCAAGGAAGACTAATGAGTCCAATGAACCTAAAAAAGTTGAGTCCTCCACTTCTACCATTCAAGACCCTAGAGTCCAAGCTTTTCAACCCCCAGCCCCTTTCCCTCAGAGGTTGAGAGGGAAATCCAAGCCAGACCTTGCAGAGTCTCTTAGGGAGCTTTTCTCTCAAGTCAAGCTCAACATTCCTCTCTTGGATGCTATCCAACACATTCCTGTCTATGCGAAGTATCTTAAGGACTTGTGCACTTACAAACGCAAGTTCTTGCATCAAAATAAGGTTCTCCTAGCAGCTAATGTCAGTACCACCATCTCTGGTTCTCTTCCTCCAAAATTCAAGGATCCTGGTTGTCCGTGCATTTCAGTAGAGATAGGGGGGAAGAAGATAGAGAGGGCTTTGTGTGATCTAGGGGCGAGTGTCAATCTTCTACCATATTCTGTTTATCTCCAACTTGGGTTGGAGGAACTTCAGCCCACCTCGATTACACTTCAGCTGGCCGATAGGAGTGTTAGAGTCCCAAAGGGGATTTTGAAGGATGTGTTAGTTCAGATAGGAAGTTTCGTGTATCCCGCAGATTTCATTGTGTTGGACACATGTCCAAATCAAGGGGTTAGTGACCAAGCCCCTATCATTCTAGGTCGTCCTTTCCTAGCCACCATAGATTCAGTCATCAAGGTTAGGAATGGGAACATGTCCATCACCTTTGGAAACATGACCCTTGATCTGAACATCTACAATGTCGCCTCACAATTGGGAGATGATGAGGAGATACATGAGGTGAGTTTGGTAGAGAGCTTGGTTCAAGAACATGTGAACACACATTCGTATACAGATCCATTGGAGACGTTCTTGACCCAAGAGGAGAGGGAGTTTCTTGAATCCCCAGAGGTAGATTATCTTTACTCCCTATTGGATGATATTGAGGAGGTAAAGGGTGCGACATTTTGGACACCAAAGTTTGAGGAGCTTCCGAAATCGGAATCCAAGTCAATGCCTAGCAGTGAGAAGGCCCCTACACTCGAGTTGAAACCCTTACCTTCTTCGGTAAAGTATGCTTTTCTTGGAGTTGATGAGTCATATCCTGTGGTGATTTCCTCTTCTCTTGAGGAACACCAAGAGACCCAGCTTTTGGAGGTCTTAGGTAGGCACAAAAGAGCAATTGGGTGGACCTTAGCTGATATACAAGGGATTAATCCCTTAATTTGCACCCATAGGATTCATTTAGAGGATGATGTCAAACCTTCCCGTCAACCCCAGCGTAGATTAAACCCTGTTTTGAAAGATGTGGTAAGGAAGGAGGTTCTGAAATTGTTAGATGCTGGGATCATCTATCCTGTAGCCGATAGCAAATGGGTGAGTCCTATTCAAGTAGTGCCTAAGAAGGCAGGGGTGACTGTTGTGGCTAATGACCAAGGAGAATTGATCCCTACTAGAGTTGCCACGGGGTGGAGAGTCTGCATTGATTACCGAAAGCTTAATGCCAGTACAAAGAAAGACCACTTCCCTCTTCCTTTCATTGATCAAGTTTTAGAGAGAGTGGCAAGTCATACTTTCTACTGTTTTTTGGATGGCTATTCTGGATATAATCAGATTGAGGTGTCTTTGGAAGATCAAGAGAAGACTGTTTTCACTTGTCCCTTTGGGACCTTTGCTTATAGGCGCATGCCTTTTGGATTATGCAATGCCCCTGGCACCTTTCAAAGGTGCATGATGGGTATTTTTGATGACATGGTCGGAGATTTCTTGGAGGTATTCATGGATGATTTTTCTGTTTTTGGAGATAGCTTTGCGGGGTGTTTAAAGAATTTAGAGAAAGTCCTGGAGAGGTGTGAAGAGAAGAAGTTGGTGTTAAATTGGGAGAAGTGTCACTTCATGGTGACACAAGGGATTGTCTTAGGCCATATAGTGTCTCCTAGAGGTATTGAGGTAGACAAGGCAAAGGTGGAGTTGATCTCACAATTACCTTCTCCCAAGTGCGTCAAGGATATACGATCCTTCTTAGGTCACTGTGGTTTTTATAGGCGCTTCATTCGTGCTTTCAGCGCTATTGCACGCCCTTTGTGCAATCTTTTGACCAAGGATGCACCATTTGTTTGGACCGAGGCTTGTGAGAAAGCCTTCAGCGCTTTGAAAGCGTGCCTCACTTCTCCACCTATTATGCAAGCCCCAGATTGGACTCTTCCATTTGAATTGATGTGTGATGCCAGTGACTATGCCATTGGTGCTGTTTTGGGTCAAAGAAGAGGTAAAGTCCCTTTTGCTATTGCTTATGCAAGCAAAACGTTAAATGATGCTCAGGTCAATTACACCACCACAGAGAAAGAGTTGCTAGCTGTGGTCTTTGCTCTTGATAAGTTCAGATCATATATCATAGGTTCTCCTATTGTTGTTTTTACTGATCACGCAGCGCTCAAGTATCTGATGAGCAAACAAGACGCAAAAGCGCGTCTCATTCGGTGGGTTTTGTTGCTCCAAGAGTTTAACATCACTATCAAGGATAAAAAGGGTGTTGAGAATGTAGTCGCGGATCATCTTTCGCGACTTGATTTTGAGGATAAGTCATCTCATCTCCCAGTCCTTGATTCTTTTCCCGATGAGCAGTTGTATTCAGTGTCGACATGTCCGTGGTATGCGGATATTGTCAATTATCTCGTGACAGGGCAGCTTCCTAGTGACTGGACTTCTCAAGTGAGAAGGAGATTCTTAGTGGAGGTGAGAAAGTACGCTTTCGATGATCCTTATCTTTACAAGTATTGTGCTGATCAGATTATTAGGAGGTGTGTACCGGAGTCGGAGCAACAGAGTATCTTGTCATTCTGCCACACTGAGGCGTGTGGGGGTCACTTTTCTTCAAAAAAGACCACTGCAAAGATTTTGCAGTGTGGTTTCTTTTGGCCCACTCTTTTTAGAGATGCCCATGACTTCTGTAAAACTTGTCCTCAATGTCAGCAATTAGGAGCCGTTTCCAAGAGGAATGCCATGCCCCTTCAGCCCATGCTTATCATAGAGATCTTTGATTGCTGGGGTATAGATTTTATGGGTCCTTTCCCTAGTTCTTATGGGTTCCTTTACATCCTGCTGGCTGTAGATTATGTGTCCAAGTGGGTAGAGGCTATTCCCACTAGGACCAATGACCACAAGGTTGTGGTCAAATTCATGAAGGAGAATATCTTGTCTCGGTTTGGGATGCCCAAGGCCATGATTAGTGATCAAGGCACCCACTTCTGTAATCGTCCATTCGCGGCCTTGATGGCCAAGTATGGGATCACTCATAAGGTGTCCACTGCCTATCATCCTCAAACTAATGGGCAAGCTGAGTTAGCCAATAGGGAGATCAAGCATATTTTGGAAAAAACTGTGAATCCTAATAGGAAGGATTGGTCAACTAGGTTGACTGATGCCTTATGGGCCTATCGCACGGCCTACAAGACAGTTTTAGGAATGTCTCCGTATAGGCTTGTCTATGGAAAGACGTGTCATCTTCCTGTTGAAATTGAGCATAAAGCATTTTGGGCTCTCAAGACATTGAATTTCTCTTTACCCAAAGCAGGTGTTCTTAGGAATTTTCAAATGAATGAGTTAGAAGAGATGAGGAGAGAGGCTTATGAGAATGCTAGCATCTACAAGTCCAAGGTCAAAGCTTTTCATGATAAACACATTGTGAGGAAGGACTTTCAGGTGGGACAAAAGGTCCTTTTATATAACTCAAAACTTCATCTCCATCCAGGTAAGTTAAGGTCAAGATGGACTGGACCTTATGTTGTGCATAAAATCTACCCTCATGGAGCTATTGAGGTTTTTCATAACAGTGATGGAAAGATTTTTAAAGTAAATGGGCAAAGACTTAAACCATTTTTGGAGAATTTTTCAAAAGAGGACATTGTGGAAGAATTAGTGGAACCGGTTTATCCGGAAGCCACTAGTTCTTAAGCTTTCTTGAATCTGTTAGTTGCCATCTCGCGTGCAAGTTGTGTTTCACTATTTAATGTCTTTATCTCTTTGTATGCTAGATTGGCCTAATTGCATCTCAAAAGAAATAGCGGATGATGCTACTCCGTATCACCTTGTTCTTTAGTGTGATGTCTTGGAATCTGACTTTAAAAGACCAACAATTCATTCTTCATTTCTATCTTTTGAAAAGTGAATGGTTTTTGGGGTGCACCATCTGTGCTTGCCCTGTTTTTGTTTCTAACTAATAATTGGTGTCTAAGTCTCAGCAGGTTATTCATTCTACAGCACCAACCTTCGTAGATTGGTAACTTCGTTCCTCTCTTTTCCCTTTGTTCTGAGTTGTTTTACTCATTGAGGACAATGTTTCATTCAAGTTGGGGGGGGAGAGGCATGAATTTCATTCCTGCATTTAGTTAATTTTTCATGCATATAGTTACTTTTTCACAACTTAGAATTTGCAAATACAAGCCTTGCATTCATTTCATTGCAATTCTCATTTGGAGTTTCACTTTCGTGAAATACATGATGTATGCCTTCTTTGATTACTATGTGTCTTTGAATGATTGTGTGAGTTACTCATCACATTGAATTGAATTCGTACCATATCCCTTATTTTTTTTTGAGTGATTTGAGTGATAGAGTGGTTTCCACACACTTGCAAGTTCATACTTTTGTAGCCTTGAATTGCATTCATTTTACATCTTTTAGAAGTGGTGACACAAACTGTTAATACAAGGAAATTTGTTGTTTATAAAATCAGAAAAGAGTCACCCTTGTACCCCTGTTTGAGCCATGTTTTATATTCCCTATTCTTGTGCTAAACCTTAGGGAACCGGTGTAAAGGAGGCAAGGAGGAATGGGGGGTTTTGGGGTGATTTCTGCAGGTGGAATATGGTGGTGTTACAGAAATTGGGCTTGGTTATGATGAGGCTAAGGATGACCTTGAAGTGAAGATGATCTTCTATGTTTTGGCTGTGGTTTGTGATTGACGGCTGTGGGTTTGTGATTGACTGATACGAAGATACTCTACTCATGGAGACTTCTGGTATTCCATTGCGTTATTGAGGAATTCGCGAATAAGTCACTTCGTTGGAATTAAGTGAGATCCATTCTCAAATCAATCGTTGGATAAAAGTTTTGAAAATCAGAAGAAGAATGTGTTGGATTCTTAGCCAAGTCATTCATTTAAAAAAAAAAAAAAAAAAAAAAAATGATGAATGAATGGCAGTACCGGTAGAAATACCGGTTCAAAAGGAAAAAAATAAGGCAGAGAAGCTAGGATTTCACTACGAAGTCTCTACCGGTAGTTCTACCGGTAGAACGTGCGGGCCCAGATAATGAATGGCAGTACCGGTAGAAATACCGGTTCAAAAGAAGAAAAATGAGGCAGAGAAGCTAAGAATTTGCCACGAAGTATCCACCGGTAGTTCTACCGGTAGAACGTTATCTACCGGTAGTTCTACCGGTAGAATGTGCGGGCCCAGCCAACCCTATATAAGTTTTGTTCCTGTTCTGTTCTTCATTTCATCTCTTTCGTCTCCTTTCCCTCCAGCTGATGGTTTCTCCTCCATAAACCCTAATTCCCGAGCTTCTAAAACCGCCATTGATCCAACCCATCTTCCTCCAAAATACACAAATACCTTTCCTTCATCACCATTTCTCCCTATCTCTTCAATCAAACTTCCAAAAAGTCCAAGAAAACCCTACATTCCGAAATCCCCTTCCTTCCCTCAAAAATTTGTTACTCACTTCCATATCCTTCCAAAATCAATTCATATCTTCTACACACAACCTTAAACCATGCCAAGGACAAAGAACCCTAAATCAGGAGGTGCACCAAAGAAAGGAGCAATTGCTAAAGGGGGGAAATCCAAGGGTAGCACTTCAGGGGAAGGTGATAGAAGAGCTGAAAAACGACCAAGGGAGTCTTCTCCCCCTCCTCCACAGAAAAGTGCAGATCAGATCAAATGGGAGAAGAAGGTAGACAAGAAAGCGTTTGTGATTGAAAGAAGGGTCGATGTGGGTAAACTTGGTAATGGGGAATGCTTTGGTGCAGTAATCAATAGCAAGCTGGAATACATGGACACTGCATTTGATGGGTATATTCCTGACTTTGTTCGTCAATTTTTCAAATCTATGGAGCGTATAATAGCAGGAGGTGAACAAATAGCTGCAATGGTGAATGGAACAAAAGTGAAAGTTGATCAATATATTATTGCAAAAGCCTTAGGATACACCCCAGTGGCTAGGGAGAAAATCACATACCCTAGGCCTCAAGATGATCCTTTGGTAATTCCTCATGAACAATTGGTGTTGAGAGAGGAAGCTGTGGTAGAAGGGACAACCACAGTTGGAAATTTGAATGGGGAAGCAGGGATGCTGAACAAGATTATGCATTACAACATTTTCCCTCGAGGCGATGAGAAGATGCTAGGAAAAAAGGAGATGGAATTGTTATGGGTGATCTGGAGCCCAAATGAAGGAATGAATGTAGCCCAATTCATATACAATCAGATGAGGAGATACCCTGAGGAGTCCTCAGCTAAGGCGGCCCTCCCCTACCCTTGTCTTATCACCAAGATATGCTTAAATCAGAAGGTACAGAAAGGCCCAGATGATTGGCTTTTACCTAGTGATAGAGGGGCAATCACAGTGAAAACAATGGCAAAGGCCAAATCACAAAAAAGGGACCCTCAATCAGCAGCTCAACCTTCTTCTGATATTCCTAAACAAGTGAAGGGCTCATCATTTCAGACTTACATGATGGAACTGATGAAGTGGTTTGGGTGCAAGGTAGATGATTGCATAGAAGGGCAGAAAGTGATTAAACGAGAAATGGAAAAACAGAGATCCAGGCAAGAGTATCTGATGAAGGTGGCTGTATCACAAGGAGCTGAGCCCTATGTGTCACCCCAAAGAGAGACAGAGGCTGGTCCTAGCCAGAAAAAAGGTGGCAGTGATACTGCAGCAGAAGAAGGGGCAGAAAAAGAAAAAGAAAATGATGATGATGATGAAGAAGATGACACTGAAGAATTAGTCAGTGAATGAAGTGTTCTAGTGATGGTTGATTTTAGTTTTTTTTTTATTTCTGGGGAATATTGTTTTTGTATGGGCATGGCAAAAAGGTAGTTGACCTAAGCCATGTAAAGCCATGCCCCATTTTGTCTAAAACACTTTCATTGTTAACCCTTTTTAATGCAATCCTAAGATCCTTAATTAATCTTTTTGTGTCATTACTTCCTTTAGAAACATGTTTGAATTTTTATGCTACTTTAGTGTTGTTCTGTATGTGTGTGATGTTAGAATGAGCGTTGTGAGATTAGTTTCCATGGGATATGTTCATTGAATGAGTGACATCTACATTGAGTGATATCTTTTGTGAGCTTTGGAATTAATTTTGATGTGATGGTTAACTCATTCTAATCCTATCATCTTGATTGAATGTTCTATTCCATGAGATGTAGAGATTAATGTTGTCACGGTCTTAGACATCTGTGTCAATTGGGCATTTTTCAAATCATGTATTTACACTTTTAAATGAGAATTGTATGTACAGACAAGATAGCTTCTTCTTAATTTGCTAGGGACTAGCAAAGTCCAAGTTGGGGGGTGTGATAAGTAACTAATTATTAAGCAATTAGAGACTTAATTGCCTTTCCATCACCTTCATTCGTGTTTAATTCCGTTAATTTCATATAAGTTTACACGAATATTGGTTTTTGGCCGATTGCAGAAATTTGATAAAGAATGAAGCTTCTGGAGGATGAATGGATCAAGTAGAGAGTAAAGAAACTGGTCCCCATCAGTCAACCGCAAGTACTACCGGTAGAAGAGGCTGATTTTCCAGCAGAGAGTTCAGACGGGAGACTTCCATCTGTCAACCGCAAGCTCTACCGGTAGAAATGACAGATCCTGAGATTTTTATCAGTCTACCGCAAGTTCTACCGGTAGAAGTGGCTAACATTCCAGCCGAGAGTTCAGAAAGAAGATTTCCACTGGTCAACTGCAAGTTCTACCGGTAGAAATGAAGTTCTACCGGTAGAAGTGAAGTCCTACCGGTAGAAGTAGCTAAAATTTCAGCCGAGAGTTCAGACAGAAGACTTTTACCTGTTAAACCGCAAGTTCTACCGGTAGAAGTGAAGTTAACCGCAATTTCTACCGGTAGAAGGGGCTTATATTCCAGCAGAAGTTCAGGCATGAGGATTTCACCTGTTAAACCGGTAGTTCTACCGGTAGAACACTCGGGTTTGGACAGAACTTAGTTTTTTGGGGCAGTTTTGTAATTTAAAGATGTGGGAACCTATATAAAGGATGATAACTCGAAAATTAGGGCCATCTAGGAATTGTGTTATTTTCCCAGCAGCCTCCTTTCCTTTTTCTCTCTTCCTTCCTTAGATTAATGTAGATGTAGTTTCCATTGAAGATTGGTATTCAATTTTGTTAAATTCTTGTTTCAAGACAGAATCCTTCATATTAATTCAAGTTTTATTAGAGGTAATCTTTCAATTATGCTTTTACTGTTTTCTTTCTTCCATTTAATCTGTTTGAAGAATTCTCCATTAATGGAGGGGTAGAATTACAGATGGTTTAACCTAAGGGGAATTCAACCTGGGTTTTGTATGGTTCTTCTTCCTGATTATGTTTTCATGATAAAAGATAACTTCCATTGATGATCCGCTTCAAGAAATCATAATTGAGATGTTAAGCCTTTGACTAATTGTGTTCATCTGAGATGATACGACTAGTGCTTGGGTCGATGACTCTCAGATTATCGAATTGAATGTCTAGGAATCTCTTTGGGAATTATTCACTCAGATTGATATTTGATTTTCACGAAGAAATCTTCCAGGTGAGAATTGGATTGATTCAATTCTTATCTGCGGAATGAAGAGGAAGATGAAACCATAAAAATCTGGGTGGTCTGAACCCTAGGTTGAATCATCTCTTTAGCATAACATTTTCATTCAGTTTTCTGCAGTTTTAATCAGTCCTTAGATTAGAATTAATTACACCCATTGAACAAAAGTTGGTCACTCTCGACCAAAAGAAGTCCTCTAAAGCTGAAACCCTAGTCCGTTCTCTGTGGATTCGACCTCTTCAAGAGTGAAGTGCTACACAGCGACAAATCATGTCCTCCGCTTAGGACAAATCCAACATCACAGAAAACAGCTAAGCAGGTGTGCAGCAGGTGGGTGTGCAGGGTGATGGAAGAAGAGGAGGTAGTGGGGCAGCAGGTGGGTGTGCATGGTGATGGAAGAAGAGGAGGTAGTGGGGCAGCAGGTGGGTGTGCAGGGTGGTGGAAGAAGAGGAGGCAGTGGGTGTGCAGGTGGGTGTGCAGGTGGGTGTGTAAAGGGTGGTTGTTCAGGTGGGCTGTGCAGGGTGGGTGTGGGCAGGGTGGTGGAAGAAGAGGAGGCAGTGGGTGTGCAGCAGGTGGGTGTGCAGGGTGATGGAAGAAGAGGAGGTAGTGGGGCAGCAGGTGGGTGTGCAGGGTGATGGAAGAAGAGGAGGTAGTGGGGCAGCAGGTGGGTGTGCAGGGTGGTGGAAGAAGAGGAGGCAGTGGGTGTGCAGGTGGGTGTGCAGGTGGGTGTGTAAAGGGTGGTTGTTCAGGTGGGCTGTGCAGGGTGGGTGTGGGCAGGGTGGTGGAAGAAGAGGAGGCAGTGGGTGTGCAGCAGGTGGGTGTGCAGGGCGATGGAAGAAGAGGAGGTAGTGGGGCAGCAGGTGGGTGTGCAGGGTGATGGAAGAAGAGGAGGTAGTGGGGCAGCAGGTGGGTGTGCAGGGTGGTGGAAGAAGAGGAGGCAGTGGGTGTGCAGGTGGGTGTGTAAAGGGTGGTTGTTCAGGTGGGCTGTGCAGGGTGGGTGTGGGCAGGGTGGTGGAAGAAGAGGAGGCAGTGGGTGTGCAGCAGGTGGGTGTGCAGGGTGATGGAAGAAGAGGAGGTAGTGGGGCAGCAGGTGGGTGTGCAGGGTGATGGAAGAAGAGGAGGTAGTGGGGCAGCAGGTGGGTGTGCAGGGTGGTGGAAGAAGAGGAGGCAGTGGGTGTGCAGGTGGGTGTGCAGGTGGGTGTGTAAAGGGTGGTTGTTCAGGTGGGCTGTGCAGGGTGGGTGTGGGCAGGGTGGTGGAAGAAGAGGAGGCAGTGGGTGTGCAGCAGGTGGGTGTGCAGGGTGATGGAAGAAGAGGAGGTAGTGGGGCAGCAGGTGGGTGTGCAGGGTGATGGAAGAAGAGGAGGTAGTGGGGCAGCAGGTGGGTGTGCAGGGTGGTGGAAGAAGAGGAGGCAGTGGGTGTGCAGGTGGGTGTGCAGGTGGGTGTGTAAAGGGTGGTTGTTCAGGTGGGCTGTGCAGGGTGGGTGTGGGCAGGGTGGTGGAAGAAGAGGAGGCAGTGGGTGTGCAGCAGGTGGGTGTGCAGGGTGATGGAAGAAGAGGAGGTAGTGGGGCAGCAGGTGGGTGTGCAGCAGGTGGGTGTGTGCAGGGTGGGTGTGCAAATGTTAATATGAAGTGGCATGAATGTTCTTGTTTCATTTCTTGATGGTTTTGGAAAAGAAATGGGAGAAAGGATGTGCGCATGGTGTGCAGGTGGAGGAAATAACTGGCATTGGGTTCATGCGGTGCTACGGTGCAACTATGAGAGTTCAGGTGCTTAAAAAATTCTTTATTTTATTTGATTTTGTTCTACCTAGACCAAATTAGCAGTTTTTTTTTCTTGTGAATGCATTTAATCTGCAAATTATTCCTTCTTGCAGGATATTCTTGGAAAGTATTTATTCTGGAAGTGTCTACATCTGGGAATATCAGTTTCAGGTAAGGAATGCTTGTATAAATATTGACTTTATATAATTGTTAGAAGACAACGCGCACTTAATATTGATTTCAAAGTCTATCCTTGGATCAATCTATGATACGATGAATTCATCTAAATTGAAAGATTTGTCATCAATCTATTATAGTTGGCATTGGATTTACCATTTTTCAACTGGTGTGGCTGACAGTTTCATTATTCAAAGTTGACAAGACAGACCCCACTTTCAAGGGCTCTCAATGGATGATAGAAGCTTAAGTTAATTAGAGCCAATTAGAGATTAGTGTCACAGGTCCAAGGTGCCTTGACATACATTATTTTCTGCTTAACATTTGTCACATGAACTTTGCAAGCTGATATCACAATTCACATTTAATCTTAATCTGGTATTGCAACTTTATCTTTGGCCGGGAGATCCAATGCTACATTTGCAATAGGTTTGGCCATCTTTGTTGTGCCAACATACATGATTATGGTCCTAGAGGTTTCTTGTTACAACTGTGGTCAATACTGTGGTCAATCATACTGGCTTAGTAAGTTGTATTCACCACTGAATTAACAGAAGTTTTATATGTTTTCATGTGGCTTATTCCCCCTAGTTCAAGTTTATCAGATCTGTTAATGTGTGGAATCTACTGATGTAGGGATGTGCAAAAACGTATTGCGACACAAGTAATGCTGCATCGCCTACTTATTGTTACAAATGTGGAGAAGGACATTTTGCACGGGGTTGCAATAAATCTGGGAAGGTCTATGTCGAAAAAAATCTTTAACATGCTTTTGTGGAAAAACTTTCAAGCATGTTTATCTAGAACTTAAGTACACATGCCAAAATGTGCACAAGTGAGATGCAAGCTGAACATCAACTGGTCACATCATCCGGATTACTTGGTCCAAAAGTTATCTAGTCCTTTCATCCAAGATAATCACATTATTTTTGAACAAGTTCTGGTTGCTGGATGAGTATGGCAGTCTGATTTTTGCACAGGGAATTTACACTGGATCATGCTGATGAATGGTTTGGGTGCTGCACTCATAGCACACATTGGTAGGAATGGTTATATTTTGGTGTTCTAGTAGGTGTAGGTTTTATCATTCATTTTTCATGGTTTTAATTTCATTCCAATGAGACAGTTGCATTATTTTGCTTTGTGCAGTTCGGTCAGTGGGTTTGTGAGCCATCAATGCCTACCCAGAGACTTTGTATGTTTCGTAAAGACCTGGGCGGTGGGTGTGCAGGTGGGTGTGCAGGGTGATGGAAGAAGAGGAGGCAGGTGGGTGTGCAGCAGGTGGGTGTGTGCAGGGTGGGTGTGCAGGTGGGTGTGCAGGGTGATGGAAGAAGAGGAGGTAGTGGGTGTGCAGGGTGATGGAAGAAGAGGAGGTAGTGGGGCAGCAGGTGGGTGTGCAGCAGGTGGGTGTGTGCAGCAGGTGGGTGTGCAGGGTGATGGAAGAAGAGGAGGTAGTGGGTGTGCAGCAGGTGGGTGTGCAGGGTGATGGAAGAAGAGGAGGTAGTGGGGCAGCAGGTGGGTGTGCAGGGTGGTGGAAGAAGAGGAGGCAGTGGGTGTGCAGGTGGGTGTGCAGGTGGGTGTGTAAAGGGTGGTTGTTCAGGTGGGCTGTGCAGGGTGGGTGTGGGCAGGGTGGTGGAAGAAGAGGAGGCAGTGGGTGTGCAGCAGGTGGGTGTGCAGCAGGTGGGTGTGTGCAGGGTGGTGCAGAAAAATGGGCTGTGCAGGGTGGTGTAGCAGGTGGGCTGTGGCAGGTGGGTGTGTGCAGGGTGGTGGAAGAAGAGGAGGCAGTGGGTGTGCAGCAGGTGGGTGTGCAGCAGGTGGGTGTGTGCAGGGTGGTGCAGAAAAATGGGCTGTGCAGGGTGGGTGTGTGCAGGGTGGGTGTGTGCAGGGTGGTGCAGCAGGTGGCCTGTGCAAGGTGGGTGTGTGCAGGGTGGTGGAAGAAGAGGAGGCAGTGGGTGTGCAGGTTGGTGTGCAGCAGGTGGGATGTGATGCTAGAGGACAACCAATGACCATTGGATGGTTGGAAGAACTGAGGAATAAGCACTTTCAGAGGCAAATAACCTGTTCTCTGGGAAGAAACTTCAGATTGCTCGAGACCCAGATGTACTAGACACATGGTTTTCTTCTAGTGCGCCACAAATGGACTGGGCAATTCTTTGCTCTTAAGGTAATGCTTGAGAGTTGTTGCATCCTCTTAGGTTGTATTAAACTGATTTTTGTCTTGGTGATTCACATGTGTCAACTAGAAGTTTTACATGCATCAAAGTCTATTTTACATTCACAGTCCTTTAAGATGGCTGGATTGTTCTCTGTTCATGCTTCTGTGGATCTCATTTATATTGACCTGATTGTTCAAATTATCCATGAAACTAATTCGAAAGTTGCATTTTCATGACAAGTTGTGTTTAGCCAGCGCAAAACATATTTACTTTGACAAAGCACTATAAGGAAAACTCTGCTTGTGTCTATTTATAAAATCGAATCAAATCCTTTTTTTCCTCAAATGTCATCCTAAACAGATGTTTAAATACTATGATGCAAGTGCAGTCGTTTTAAATTTTATTTGTTTGGGGGGGGGGGGTGTGGGGGGGTTGTTTAATCATGTTATTTCATATACGTTCCTTCAAAATTATTTGATTCATATCATTTGATGTAGGAAAATAAGGATACTGGTGCAGACAATGGGTTGATCGGTCAGTTTGGTGTTGGGTTCTACTCGGCTTTCCTTGTTGCAGAGAAGGTAGTCAGCCTTTGCTTTTATTTTATGGTGATATTGATCTTTATCTTTAGAATTTCTGGGCTCAGCTTTTTCTCTTCTGAGATGTTCATTGTAGTTTCTAGTAACTGGGTGAAAGCCACACAAATGTGAAGCATTATTGTCTAGCACTAGGAAGAATGTTTGAGCTGATAGAATTTTTGACTAATTGTTGCATTTTGAGCTGCGTCTATATGTGTAGTTATATAATATTTGTGTGGGTTCCAGGTGGTTGTATCTACTAAAAGCCCAAGGTCTGATAAGCAGTATGTTTGGGAAGCAGAAGCTGATAGCAGCTCCTATGTGATTAGGGAAGAGACTGATCCTGACAAACTGCTGCGCCGGGGGACACAAATTACTCTCTATTTACGGGTAAGATGATCTCAATTCCTTCCATTGGCAAATGTTTGTAACATTCATTAAAATCTTTGGATTATTTATTCTGCTCTTGCAGACAGACGATAAGTATGAATTTGCAGAGCCTGCAAGAATTCAAGGATTGGTTAAGAATTATTCTCAGTTTGTATCCTCCCTATTTACACATGGCAGGAAAAATCAAGGACAGTTGAGGTGAGGATCTTTCATGGTTTTTCCTGTTTGCCAAATTACGTTCTGCAATGCTTGTAATCCTTCTCTAAGTCAATAAAGAGCATATGGTCCTCTCTTAACTTTTCTGTAAGTTGTCTTAAAAGAAACTTTCTGTCTCCTCTCTTAACTTTTCTGTAAGTTGTCTTAAAAGAAACTTTCTGTAGTAAATCTACCTGGCATAAAATTAAGGTCTCTCTCTCTCTCTCTCTCTCTCTCTCTCTCTCTCTCTCTCTCTCTCTCTCTCTCTCTCTCTCCAAAATATGATTGTTGCAAGTGTTAGTGTGTTACTGTTACTCTTTCTCAAAGCCTCATCCTATGACTCAGAAGTCCAATAGCTTGTAATTTGCATACTATTGAATTCTTCTATTAATGGTTTTTATTTATTTTATCCATGGACATAAATATAGGCTCAAATACAACCCAAGTACACGCATATAGGGTAATAACTTAAATTCTTCCATTGACACCTTTTTTTAAAGTCAGGATCAGGCTCTACTCGATTCCGAGTCGGGTTGAAATCTTCTCTTCCTCTTCATGGTATTCTAATGATATTAGAAATGTTTAAAAAGTAATGTTTGTTGTGTTTGAAATTGTGCGTACAGGAGGCTGACAAATACAGGAAAAATATTAAAAAAATATTTTTTTTTAAAATATAAATGCTTTGCCGGCGCATTTAAAACGCCGGCAACAATTTTTAAAAAAATTATATTAATGTTTTCCCGGCGCACACAAACGCCGGCAAAAGTTTTTAAACGCTTTTTTTAATTTATTATTAAAAAAAATTACCTTCCCCGGCGCGAAAATAACGCCGGCAATTTTTTACCGGCACATATATTCGCCGGCATAAGCCTTAAATAACGCCGGCAAAAGTTTTAAAAAATTTGAATAACTCTTTTCCCGGCGAAAATAACGCCGGTAAAAGGTTTAAAAAAATTCTTTTATTTGCTTTTTCCGGCAAAAAATAGCGCGGGAAGTCCTTTACCGGCGAAACATAACGCCGGGAAAAGTTTTTAAAAAATTTATTACTCCTCTTTCCCGGCGAAATAAATTATTTTGCCGGCGAAAATTAACGCCGGTAATGTTTATTCCTTTCCCGGCGTTTATACATTTTGCAGGCAAAATACATTGCTGGCGTAGTATTGCCGGCGAATTGCCCATTTTCTTGACTTTTGCCGGCGTTTTCTTAGCGCCGGGAAAAGTGAAATTTCTTGTAGTGTCATCCTCTATTTTCGTGAGCCTAAGGGTAAAAAACTCTTCTTCTCCCTCCGTCCAACGCACACTGATTTGGCTTTGATATCAATTGAAAGAATTGCTAGTCCCAAATGGGTGTCGGAACCGACCTTGTGCATTCCGGTGTGAGGTAGACTTGCGAACTCGCTATTCAAATCTATCGGGAGTCGCTACTATTATGGTACAACCAATTGGTATGTACCAGTTGGTAGGGATACCAATTCCATCACTAGAGAAAGACCAACCAAACCAAACCAAACCAAGCCTTTTCCCGTGGGGTCGGCAATATAGATTTGAAGACCAATTCCATCACTTGAGAAAGACCAACCAAACCAAACCAAACGGGGTCGGCTATATAGATTTGAAGACACCAATCAAATCTGTATAGGGTAGGCATGTCAAACGGGCCGTGCCGGGCTGGCACGGCACGGCCCACAGTGGGACGGGCTGGAGCGAGCCGTGCCGGGCCAGCCCGCGGGCCAGGCGTGCCTCCTTTTTTTTTTTTTTTTCTGATAGAATTACAGGCGGTCACATAAAATAGACAATAATAAATAAGTGAGAAGAAGTTTCTTCATTTAAAAGATATATGTGATCAATTTGCAAAGTTATTTTTTATCTTCATTATTTATACTTGAATATATCGATAAGATATATTTATTTCCATTAGTTAATTGTTTATAAACTCATAAGCACTATATTGTATAGGCGCTCCGGACAAAAAATTATTTCAAAATTTAGTGTTTTGGCTCCTCGGCTCCTGCTCCCATTTCCATTGCCGCACACTTAGGGCAAGACTCAAGAGTCCTTTTTGCACGATTTTTGAGGTGAAAAACCAACATGCTAACCCGAGGCCATAAACTGAACCATATAGGGGCAGTTTCTCATCCTCTATTTTCGTGAGCCTAAGGGTAAAAAACTCTTATTCTCCCTCCGTCCAACGCACACTGATTTGGCTTTGATATCAATTGAAAGAATTGCTAGTCCCAAATGGGTGTCGGAACCGACCTTGTGCATTTCGGTGTGAGGTAGACTTGCGAACTCGCTATTCAAATCTATCGGGAGTCGCTACTACTATGGCACAACCAATTGGTAGGGATACTAATTCCATCACTTGAGAAAGACCAACCAAACCAAACCAAGCCTTTTCCCGTGGGGTCGGCTATATAGATTTGAAGACCAATTCCATCACTTGAGAAAGACCAACCAAACCAAACCAAGCCTTTTCCCGTAGGGTCGGCTATATAGATTTGAAGACCAATTCCATCACTTGAGAAAGACCAACCAAACCAAACCAAATCAAGCCTTTTCCCGTGGGGTCGGCTATATAGATTTGAAGACGCCAATCAAATCTATATAGGGTAGGCATGTCAAATGGGCCGGCACGGCACGGCCTGCCAGGGAAAACCCCTGGCACGGCACGGCCCACAGTGGGGCGGGCTGGAGCGGGCCGTGCCGGGCCGGCCCGCGGGCCAGGCGTGCCTCCTTTTTTTTTTCTGATAGAATTACAGGCGGGCCAGTTTGATGATTGGGTCGGGTTGGGTTGGCCCGACTTACGTAATTTGTATATACTTTCAAAAATAAATAAAATTTGTCTGGGTGAACTCGATCTCAAAACCATTAGGATGTGAAAGATAAACATAACCACTAGACCAACTAACCTTTGCATACTAATATTTATTCAAACAATATTAAAACTAGTTAGATGAAGATGAGAACCTAACCACTTTAGATGATGATGAGAAGCTAATACCTTTTTTATCCAACTTCTCACTCTTTCATTCAAACAACCTGAAATATAAAAAAATCATATCATGTCCTTTTTTTTTACTCATTTTTCAGCCAAATTGAAATGCCATGGTTAAGAATATCTCAATTGAGATGGCAAACTCAATTTTTATTTTTTGGCTTAATTATCATACTTTAAACGAGAACTTAGCGTGGTTAAATATTTCTACCTTTATCAACAATCATTTCAAGTCTTCCAAATGACCCACCATGAAACCTCAACCTTGGACTTCATTTTATTTAGATTTGCATCAATTTCTTTATTTTTTAGTTATGGGTTTTTAGTCTTAGTCAATAATTCTCATTATCTTTATCATGGTTACATATTTTTTACTTCTTTTTCCTAGTGTTCATATCAATGTAAATATATGGCTTCATGTGATGTGATCGAGAGTGGAGTTATAGGTACATGTAACGAGATTATATTGAACATAAATGACTGAATTATGAACATATTCATGCGTTTAATTGTGAGCTTTCCAACCTATAAAGAATCTCAACTTCTCAAATGCTCAGAGGTTCTTGAACATAGATGAATCCAGGTAGGGAATTTCATTTGAGATTCTCAAATATCTCTGAAGACAACAAAATTAGTGAAGGCAAGGGGGTAAATTTAGTGAAGGTAAGTGTGTCACACCAAAACATTCCCCCTATTACTTCTCCCCAAAAACACATTGCCCATCATTATTAGTGTGACAAATTTACACTAAAGTCCTACCTTACCAAGTTATGTAAGTATTTTTTTATTAGAAAATGCTTAGGGTTGTTGGTTGGCTGGGAATTAGATTTTTATAAATTAAAAAAATATAAAAAAAATAGTTTTTTTTGGCGGGCCAGGCGGGCCGTGCCTAGCGGGTCTTGCCAGGCGGGCCTGGTGGGCCGATCCTAGCAGGCTTGACGGGCCGCAGGGGCTGGCCCGCTAGCCTGGCGGGCCGTGCCAAACGGGCCAACGGGCCTGCGCAGCACGGCACGGACCGTTGACTGGTGGGCCGATCCTGGCGGGCCGTGCCAAACGGGCCTGCGCAGCTCGGTTCGACGCGGGCCGGGCCGTTGACCAGGCCGTGCCGTGCCACGGCACGTTGACTGGCGGGCCGGGCCGGCACGGCCCATTTGACATCTCTGGTTTAGGGCCATGTCCTCCGTTAGATCCATCTAGACATTGAGAAAGACCAACACCAGAAAAAAATAATAATAATAATAAACATTCCATCTCTATAGACCCTCAAAATCCCTATAAAAACCCCACACACCCCGCTTCAAATCCATTCCATTTCTTTCTCTCCTCTTGAATTCAAAGCCCTCTCATCCAAAAACAAATTGCAGATGGCCTCCCAAGACATTCAGAAGTACCGCGAGAACGCTGAAATTTCCAAAGGGCATGATATCTGCAAGCAGAAGACCATAGATCTTCAAGCAGAGCTCGGGTTCCCAACCGGTATCTTGCATCTCAACGACATCATTGAGTTCGGCTACAACCGCCAGGCCGGGTTCATCTGGATCCTGCAGAAGGAGAAAACCGAGCACCGGTTCAAGAAGATAGGAAATACCGTCTCCTACAACACCGAGATCACCGCAATGGTTGAGTACCACAAGATGAGCAAGATAACAGGTATAAAGAGCAAGGAGTTCCTGCTCAGCTGGATCAATGTTTCTGATATGTATGTCAGTGACCCAGCTTCTGGGAAGATCCACTTCAAGACCTATATAGGTGTGGGAAGGACCTTACCTGTGTCCGGATTCCTTCTTGAGGATGAGCAGGAGGAAGACAAGAAGAAGAAGAAGGAAGGGAAGAAGTGAGAAACTGAGAATGGCATGGATCAGTAGGTTATTTTTAAAGTTGATTGCATCTCTTCTCTTTGGGATTATCATCAACTGTAGGGACTTTCTGCTGCTACCATCTTAAATAAAAAGCTTTCCATATATATTTTACTGCTTCTTTTTTTTTTTTACCATCATGCTTAATATGAGGATATATTAATTAAAGAGGAAGAATGATGTAATGTGTTTAGATATCATCTTTAAATCTACAATGCGAAGTCCACTTGTTAAGCTGAACGTTGGATCTCATCGCTCTCCATAATTAATGTAAATGGGGCCCAGGTGTGATTATGTCACAGTGTGAGACACCATCACTAGCTTTGTCAACTTTTCTTTTTGAATTGTATCTCTTAATCACCTTCAATGGAAATCTAATCTATTGATACGTGCTCACATAGGCCCTGCTCAATAAATGATCAACCTATGCTCAATAAATGATCAACCTACAACCTTGACCTTTGGGTCCCTTAGCATTTAAATGTGAACTGTAGCTTCCAAACCCTTGTCTAGATCATTAAATCAACTACTCAATTGTCTTGTCGCTCAGCTTCGCTTTTATAATCTTGTGTGGTCTGCATGGAAGCTCAAAATACAAACCAAACAACTTTGTGTCTGAAAAAATACCAAACAATAAGCCACAATAATATGTAATTATGCAAATGTATATATATCCACAATCACATACAATTACTCAATAGACACAAGTTTTTTTTAATGTGGTAAAATCTCAAAAATTGGGAAAGTTTTCACAAAGTGGCGGACCCAATATTTTCCTTTGAGGGAGGGATGTGGGCCCAAACAAGTAGTTGGATTTTTGTGGCAGACTAGGGATTTTCATGTGAATTTCGGAGGTGGACTCGAGATTTTCTTGCGGATTTTCAAAATAGACCCATAATTTTAATATGGGGGCGATCGTCGTAGAAGCTTATATATATGTAGGTCCGCCCATGCTTCCGCGGCCAATAAATGAAAAATTCCCAGTATCACAATAGAAAGAACGAAGTGAGTACCTACAAATACACAAGTAATTGGTTTCGTAATTTTACTTTTAAAATCAAGTGAAATGAAGTGAAGTAAAGCATCAAATCAAAAGAGAATAAAATATAAGTGGGTGTGATCTCTTGTCTGAAAAAATAGAAGCTTTACTTAGCTTTTACTTTATGGTAAAATTACCAAACAATACCAATCTTCTTCTTTCCCAATTTTTTCTTTATTTTTTATTGCACTTTTTTCTCTTCTTTCCCTCATATAAGGCCAAAAAAAAAAAAAAAAAAACTTGGACTGGTTTTTTGTATTTTTTTCTCTACTTTGAAACTTCCCCTACTCACTCTAGCTGATTATGGTGGTTAGGGGAAAAAGTGACCCCACAAGCCCATTTAAAAACTCATTTAAGACCAGGCATCCCTGCCAAAGAGGCTTTTGGTCCCTTAAAAGCTTTGTCAATCAAATGAAGAAAATATTCTTTTACTTTCTCGATAGAGAACCATTTTGCTCGATAGAGAATCGGCCCTTTGGATATCTACAAAAAAAATTTTCTCTCAATTTCGAGTCATTCTTGTCTTCTTATCAAGGTCACGGTCTTCCATGGCTTGCTCATTAGGCACCAAATCATGCTCTATTGATAAGACAGTGGAAACCACTCTTTCATCTCAGAGAGACGGTTCAAATAATGGAAGGTTCTCAACATTCACAACTAAATACATGTTCATATACTCACGTAACTCAAGCTTAAAATTATATATTCTCACCATATTTCTCAAGAATCTTGAATGGCACATGCTAAAATAGGCTTCAACCTCTTATATGACCGTTTCATTTGTCTTTACTCAAGTATAACATTAATACCAAAACAATGCTCAACAAGTATATCATGGTGCTCTTTATAGCGCTTTTGTGCTTACCTTAACTGATCTTCTACTCTTTGATGAATTAGTTGAATTCTTTGAACAAACTGCAGAGCATTATGGCCTCCCAATTATGGTGATTGTAGGAAAAACCATAACATAGCTCAAATGATGATAAACTGAGTTGATGAATGAATATCTCTATTGTAGAAATACTGGGATTTGGTAAGTTCTCATCCCATGACTTTGGCATTTGGTGACTAAATCCCGTTTACATATGAATAATTAATGGTCCTGTTGACCACTACTTATTGTCCATCTGTTTATTTATGTCTAGCATTCCCTATAATGCATCCTAGAACCTACTTAATAATCTTGTGTCATGATCACTAATGATGCTTTTAGGCAACCCAAAATGCACAAAAATATGCACACAAAAAAAATTATTGTCGACCAATCGACAAGTAGTTCAGTTGATAAGACACTACAAGAATTTGCACTTTTACCGGCGTTTTTTGCCGACGCAATAAATAAACGTCGGGAAAAATATAGCTTTTGTCGGCACAAAAGCTTATTTCGCCGGGAAAAGACACAGTTTTCCCGATAATAATGTTTCGCCGGCAAAGATTTCATTTTTCCTGACGATTTTTTTTTCCGCCCGCAAAGGTAATATTTTTACCGGCGAAAAATTTCACCCGTCAACTCGGAGGGAAATTCCAATCTTAGAATTGTTTTCACCGGCGCACTATTGGCGCTAGGATTTTATTACTAATACAGTAATACCCCAACTCATAAAAGCTCTCCATCGACCCATCTCCTTTATAACAAAAAAAATAAAAAAATAAAAAAATTGATGCATCATAAAGCCCCTTCTACATCTCCCTCAAATCGCCATTGCCCTCTGCATCCAGTAAGGTTGATGACAATCTGAAACATCCATCCGTCTATGAACATTGGTTATAAGTTGTACTTACCCTTAGAATAATTTTCAAGTATGAAATTGGATTTGTTCTTTTCCCATTTTGTTTCTTGATTCCATCCTATGGAATGTTGATAATTTCAGGTGGAGGTCGAGTGTGGAGCAGGGAGAGTGACAACAGAGTGAAGGTAGGAGGAAGAATGGAGCTCACCAGTTAGCCCAGGTATGTGGATCCGCACTCCCTGCCATCTTCCATTCTTTTTTTTTTTCTTATGTGTTACCCCTGCTGCTGCCGTTTCAGGTGGAGGGCTAGGCGCAATCAACAGAGAAGAAGAGGGAGGAGAGTGAGGGAGAACTCGCTAGGTATGTGGGTCCTGCCCTTTCTCTCTTCCATTTCTTCTTGTCCTTTTTTTTTTCTTTTGAAACATGGCTGCAGAATGAGGCTTGGGCGTTTTATGCGTGGTGGATTTTGGAGAGGGAGGAGGGGGTGGAGTTGTCTTAGCTGTGAGGTTGGTGATCCCAGCCCCTTGATTTCGAATTTTGAAGGGTTGCACGGTGAGAATTTCATGTCAAAACTAGTTTGGGTGGAAAATGGGCATTCACTGCGACTAGTTGGGATTTTGGTGGGATAATGAAAATGGCTATGATTCTTTTGGTATTCAGATTGCTTTGAGCGCGGATTCTTGGATTCATGATGTGGCCATGGATCTCTCTCTCTCTCTCTGTTTTTTTTTGGGTCGTTTGTTGTGCGTGTGTTTCTTATGTGATTGAACGTGCTGTATATTGCTTGATGGATGGCGGTGGGGTGGAATGGAATGAAACAGTGAGGAGGTGGAATGTGGTGAAGGCGGAAATCGAATGGGTCTTGTGTTTTGTGTGCTCATTTGATACAGAATGGGTCATATGTACAGGTGAATGGAAAGGCTCAAGGGACTTCTTGTTGTGTAAGTGTTTTTTTTTTTTTTGGTAGAATCTTGTTCTTAAGTTGTCATTCTACCTGAGCTAGCAAATTCACATTGTGATGATGTGTGTAAGCTAGAATTTTAACTAGAATATTTGCTGCCCGTGAGGCCCCACCCCTGGTGGGCCCTCAATTTGAATTTGAATATTATATATTAGCCTAAGTATTTTAATTATACTAATTATGGGATTTAGATAATGGTAGTTATGTATTTTCTTAGGTTTAGTCTAGTTGTGTAATTAGTAGAGTCAATAGCGTGTCTTTTGTTAATTTTAGAGTTAGTTAGTTTGTTAGAGGCCCTAGCTAGAAATTTGTGTTTACTATAAGGGGTTTGCACCAAATAATCTTCTAGAAGCCCACCTAAAGACCTAAGTACCCTCTACCCTAACCCTAATCCTATTCTAACTCCAAGGGCATTTTTGTCCCTAGCCCAAAAATCCAACCTATTTAAACTAAACCCTCCATGCCCAAGCAATCACTGTTCATCTTCTCTCTCAATTCCTATCTCTTTCTCTCTTATTCTTCCCCACTTCTCTCCAACGAGCCCTCATCTTCCCTCCAATTCCTATATCTTTCCCTCTCTCTTTCTCTCCCCAGAATTTCCAATAGAAGGCCAACCCCAAGACTAATCTGCAACTCAGGAGCCCCACGGCTGGATTTCCCCTATTATATCTTGGTTCCGTATCTTCCCTCTTCCGTCTAACTGCACTGATCAGGCAAGTGCTCTATGCTGCTAACTTAGAATGCATGAATTATCTTCCTCTTGATTCTGCAAATTTTAATTCTGTTTATATATGTTTAATTAGATCAATCTTTGAGCTTGTCTGTTGGTTTTTCTTTGGCCATTGATAGATGAGGTCACCTCATTCGGATGATCAATGGTCCGGTTGATGGATGGTTGATATAGAATTGATTTTCTTGTTTGATTATGCTTCTGTGAGGGTCTGAGGAGAAGTCTAGGGGGATTGGGGTCGCTGTACCAAATTCCCGGAGGTGGAATTGTGAAAACCCGTCTTGCTGCGTCGAGACCGGGACCTAGGTGGGACCACCTTTGGAAAATCAGGACCCCACATCTGATGGAGGGGCCCAGGTAGATCCCTGATTTCAGACCTGGTCCAGATATAGGATCATGAAATTCTCCTCAAACCCAGAGCTCAGCGATGGCCGAGCTCAGCATTGACAGAGCTCAGCGATGGCTGGATTCAACACTAGCCGAGCTCAGTGTTGACCGAACTCAGTGTTCTACCGAGCACAATGCTCAGGTTGAGATCCGCGTTTTAGCCGAGCTCAGTGTCTAGGCCGAGCCCAGTGTCTTGGCCGAGCCCAGTGTTATGGCCGAGCTCAGTGTTTTACCGAGCTCAGTGCCAGGCCGAATTCCGTGCCAGACCGGGCTCTGTGCTTAACCGAGCTCAGCGCTTGACCGAGCTAAGAGCTTGACCGACCTCAATGCCTGACCGAGCTCAACGATTTACCGAACTCAGCTGGGTGACTGAACTGAGCTAGGCGCTTTGCCGAGCTGAGTTGAGTGACCGAGCTGAGTGTTCAATTGAGCTCAAGTCCTTAGCCGAACTCCGAGATGGATTCCGAAAAGGCCGGATTCCAACAAGGGAGACTAGAACCTAGGACATTCCCTTCAGCCAGAATTCTTAGTGTGCACGGCCAACTACCCAGGCCAGGGGGTTAGCCGAACTCACAGGAAGTTCTGGACAATCAGGCTTTGCCTGCAGGGTGTTTACTTCTCTGATCCCAGTGTGCCGAGCTGATCGCCCAGGCCAGGAGGTCGGATGAGCACACTGTGTACAGTGACACTTCCCAGATTCTAATTTCTATTGTTCTAATCATATGTGGGACCCATTGACCATCCAAATAGACTTCCATCACTGTGCCAACCATGAGTCGATGGTGTGGCTCAACCTTGACTCGTGGGGTCCACTAATTAAAGTCCAGGTTATGTAATTTAAGATGATTCGACCTTTATACGTTACCAAGTGATGCACATAACTTTTGAGCACCAAACACAATATTCTTTAGCATCTCTGGTTTCACTTAAAGATCGAATTACCTGAGATAGACCTGAAATCTGAAGTGGATCATTTACTTAGGCTGGACTGTTGATATCTCCCATTGATCCTTGTACTTGGAGATTCATCTCCCTCATATTATTACTATCACTCTATTGTCCTTATTATTGCTTATACCTGTTAATTAAATGGAAAATGGAGTACCCGGACCTAGGACTACTTAGAGGAGACCCGGTAATATGATTGGGTGAACATTGACCCGTGTCTGTGGCTAGACGGGCCCTTTTATGGCCTAAGTTTGGATGAGAATTACCCTAGACTAGAGATGTTAGATTGTATGGGCTTGTGACCCGTTATAGATGTAAATGGTTCATATGTTATTGAGCATGGACTTATATCTCATATGGACTGTTATAGACCAAGCCATGTATTTGGTGGGCCTTGGTATGGATCCATTGACTGGACTTGGACCTGGATTATGATCCATGGATGCTTGGACCTCTTAGGGACTTTGTTAGGACCTTGTTCACGCAAGGCAAAGCCTAGACAGGCACAGACCTTTATTGTTTCCTGAGTTGGCATAGACATTCACTCAGTTGATCTAAGCTCAGCCAGTTGGACTGATCATCACTGGTAGGAGCTATTGAGAGTGTTGTGTGGCTATCATGATGAGCATTGTTGGAGACGGACAGTGCGATACCGAGTCCGGTCTCAGTGTGTGTTGATGGATGATTATTTGCGGAACTAGATAATCCCCAGCACTGTGAGATTTTTCCCGCCGCGACTGTGTTCAGTATGGGAGGGCCGCGGCATAATATCCCGCGGTATCCAGCTTGTGTGAGTGTGCCATTTTGTGTAGGTTTATTATATTATGTTTATCTTGATTCTATTTGTTTATCTTGCTCAACTGCCTACGATCTGTACCATTGCTATTCTCCTAACTTTATTACTGTCTCTACTCATTTGATGCATACATTCTATATTATTAGCATACTGTGACTTGCCAGATCTTTAGATCTGATCTACTCTTGGTGCTTAGGTCCTGACCCCGAGTTCGAGGGCGATGCGTACGCAATCGTAGAGGTGCCCGTAATAGGTGACTACGGATGGGGACCGGTCGACCAAGAGGTCGAGCCGGAGGGTGGAGAGCCGGCACCAGTGGCAGGGGCTTGAGTGTCTGTTTGTTTGGGATTTTGAGAGATTTTTGTAGTGAGTTAGGTAATGTTGGAAATATGTAATTAAACTTTGGTTTTTATCACTTGTCATTTTAGGCTGGATAAGCCCGATATACATGATATGGTTTTGATGATACCTTATGCTTCCGCTATCTCTGTATTGCTTCTGCTTATTTTTTTATGCTTCTGCAATATTAACTGTTGTTATAATATTATTTCAAAAAGTTTTAAATTGGACCTCACTGCGGACCTACGATCTTGGAAGTTTCGGATTTTTTCCGAAAAGTAGCGCGCCAATTTCGATACTTTGACGATTTTTTCGGTATCCGAAATTGGGGCATTACACTGCTTCTATTCGTCAATGTATCTAAATCTGTAAACCCTGCATCAAAGCTTTTTGTGTCTTCAGATGGGCCTCTCTGTGCTAATATATTTATTTTCTGAATCTTACATTCCTTCCATGAGATTCCTTTATAATCTTATGTGGCAGCATTTGACATTGAATACTATTTCTTTCATCAGTCTTCAGGCCTCAGTTTTGCTTATGGAAGTTTCTTCCACTGATGCATTATTTTTCACCAATCAAAATGAGGTACTGCTGGTTTTAGTCTGTGTGTGACCATCCATGTGAAACACACACACACCCCCACCATTTTCTAATCTACTGTTGAAGCCCTTGACTTTTTTAGTTCATATTCTGACTTCTGTAGTGGATGGAAGCATGCTGACTGATTTTATGCATACTCGAGGATTGCAAATGCGTTCCTTGGGACGTGTGGTGAGTTCTATAACACTTTATTTGCTATCTTTTTTCTTTGTGGGTCCACTACAAACTAGTCATTTTGTTATCAACCTCTTCCCCATTTAGTCATTTTGTTATCACACTAGCCTTTGATGATGCCACAGCTTAAGTTTATGTGTTTCCCCTAAAACAACCAGGTTGAACTTGTTGAGAAGCTTCTGTTAGTAAACAAGAATCTAGATTTAGAAAACTTTATTGTCAACCAAGATCCTCCATGTCAAATCATCGGGAGATGTAAAGCGGAAACATACCTTGATCCATTGAGGAAGTTGTTCACAGGTTGTCGATCTTCCAATCCATTATGGCTGCCCAGAGAAACCCTCTTGATTCTTTCTGATGGTGGGATGTCAAAGAGAATAGGAACTTACCATATGAATTGGGGACCATAACCCTAATATATAATAATGAGATTATCATAGGTTTTACTATTTCTAATTTGGCCCCTCATCAAACTAGAAATAGAATTATGGTATCTACACATTAATTCCATGACAATTATACCCTTAAGCCTTAAAACTTTAAGTCTTAATTAGATCACTTCAATTAGGCTAAACCAAAGATAGCATGACACATTTAATATTTACATGTGTGGCCCTACATGATGGAATTTTCCAACAGCTTCCTCATATAGCCACTTTGTGTTAATGAGATGGTTACACGGGCCTTCAAGCATATATATATATATATATATACCGTCTGTCATTGCATTTGTTGGAAATGCAACTTATAGTTAATCCAATGGATATCCATGATATCCACGATTCCTGTTTGCTAGCACATGATGGTTTGTGAGTGCTGCTTCAATTTGGTCTGAAAAAAATGAAGTTTATAGTATAAGATGCTTTTGGGCATCATATGTATTTGAAGATGCTTGTAGAGGCATAGAGATATTTGAGGCTTCTTTTCGTAAAAATACCATTATTTTAGCAGTTGATGTCAATGATGCTGTAAATATTTTGGGCATGTTTGCTTCATATGATTGAATTCTTAAAAGTTCCATGACTTTGTATTTCAAAAAGTGGTTAAAAATGATGGACCAAAAGTGAATATTTAGAAATTAAATTAAGTCAAAGGAAGATGGAAAATGAATACCCATCACCCTCTGAATTCAAACTCCAGAGAACTCAATATTCCATCTACATTATTACGATATTTTTATCAATCCTGAAGTAGCTTAGTTGGCGAGACATCTCATTTTCATAAAAACACCCAAGGATCAATCCCTTGTTGTAGTGCTGATGGTGAAGGACTTCAGGGAGTGTGTATGAGTGGTGTGTAAGTACTTAGCTTACACACAAAATAGAAAAAAAGTGCATACACAATCAGTGTTGGACCCAGTAGTTTTGTTTTAGGGGGGCTCAAGATGATAAGTTGAAAAGCTCAATCTCTTTTTTCTCCAAAACAATACCTTAAAAGATGAGTTTTGGTAAGCCAAATTGAAACATGTAGGCTAAGTGCTACGGCTATTACAAAAATCATAATAGTTTTTTGATAATCCAAAAATGATAATAGTTTTTTAAAACACAGAAATCATAATAGTTTGATGAGTCAGGCTCAAATGACCCAACCCATGAGGATGAAGCTCAGGTCCAAGCCCACGAAGAGACCAAGTCAGGGCAGCCACGTTACTTCAGAAGCAGTCCCTCTCCTACCAGGTCCTGCGGAGAAATATCTCACCCGCCTCGTCCAGCACGAGGGCTCCAAGGGCAAACGTTGCAGAGGAGCGTCCTCGTCTATTAGGGTAGACTATAAATCGAGGAGCCCCACCAGCACTTAAAAAGGACGGATATCTTCTTACTTCCTTCTACTTTTGTATTCCTCTAGCTTGTAATCTCAACTTCTTGAGGAAGTAAAACACCACAGGCAACCTCTGCCTTTCTGAAGTGGACGTAGGTCATTTTGACCGAACCACTATAAATTCTCTTTCTCTCTCTCATTAATTTATCTCATTTATTGCTGCATTTATTACTTGACCGGTGGTGTACGAAATCCAATTTTGGCATCATCATAGTTAATTAATCTAATATGAGATAAAGAGCCAATGCCATATTAAGTTCTCTGTTCTTGGTTGATTGAGTAGAACACGTATTGGCCTATAACAGTATGAGACAGACTCATCAAAGTCCTATATTAGTGGAGAAGATGAATCACAATAAGTGGAGAAGATGAATCACGTATTGTGAAATGAGACGGATAAATGGGAAAGAGATGATTGGAACAGAGTACCTCACCAGAAAGGTAGGAAGAGCACAAAGAGATGGAAATGAGGTCAATGTGATTATTTAAATGGCCGGGTTAGGCCATATGGTCCATATAGCCCTTATTATGGACATTTTTTAGGATGGTGGGGGCTGAAGCCCCCAGACCAGCAACGTGGGTCCACCTCTGTACACAATGGACATACACACACATTAAACATTTCATAAAATTAATGGACAAAGGCAGGGTCGGGAATAGCAAGGCCCCTAGGTTGGCCATCAAGATAGTGGGCTTTTTAAAGTAGAGCCCTATCCTTCTCTTAGGCTTTATAGGACAAGAAAAAAAATGCTTTCCATCTTGCAAGCTTGCCCCCTCGTTGGAGGGCCGAATTGATAGGGCTAACTTGAATCCAACCTAAAAATAAAAGGGGCATTTGGGCGGAGGTCCCTCAACTGTGATTTTTATTGCAAACGGTCCACAACATTTTATCGTACTGACGGTAGTCCTTTTGTAAAAGTAACTCATTGAAAAAGACAAAAACACCCTTGTACAAGTCAGCAAAAGCAGAATCAGACAATTTATCTGAGTTTTGGCAAAGCTCAGCAATAATTCAAATGGACTTCTCTCATTTCATTGAGGTTTGGATGGCGTTAGAGTTTCAGAACGAAAAAGTGGTCTTCATGAAGTTTTTAGAGGACGTCTTAAGCTTTTCAAAAAGGTCTGTTCGCAAAAATTCAAGTTCGTTTGGGCCTCCAAGCGTTGCTTCAAAATAAGGCCGGAAAAACCGATCCAAAATTCTTGTTTTTACCAGTAAATTTTAATGAGCCATAACTTGAGCTTCTAAAGTCCAAATCGGGTGATTCAAAACCCTAGAATCATCTACACATCTAGGGCTACAACTTTCATGAAGAGACCAAGTCAAGATTCCACCGTTATATCATAGAAAAATACCTCACAAGTTGGACACAAACTCAGAAAAATTTGTCTGAGTTTTATCAGAAATTCAGATAAATTTGTCTGAGTTTTGCCAGAAACTCAGATAAATTTGTCAAATGAACTTCTCTCATTCCATTGAGGTTTAGATGGCGTTAGAGTTTCAGAACGACAAAGTGGTCTTCATGAAGTTTTTAGAGGACGTCTTAAGCTTTTCAAAAGGTCTGGTTTGCAAAAATTCAAATTCGTTTGGGCCTCCAAGCGTTGCTTCAAAATAAGGCCGGAAAAACCGATCCAAAATTCCTGTTTTTACCAGTAAACTTCAATGAGCCATAACTTGAGTTTCCGAAGTCCAAATCGGGTGATTCAAAACCCTAGAATCATCTACACATCTAGGGCTACAACTTTCATGAAGAGATCAAGTCAAGATTCCACCGTTATATCATAGAAAAATACCTCACAAATTGGTCACAAACTCAGATAAATTTGTCTGAGTTTTATCAGAAATTCAGATAAATTTGTCTGAGTTTTGCCAGAAACTCACATAAATTTGCCAAAACTCAGATAATTTATCTGAGTTTTTTTTGAAAACTCAGATAAATTATCTGAGTTTTGCAAATTTATCTTTATCAGAGTTTTGTAAATTTATCTTTGTCCGGGCCATGTGATGGATCGATGGCAACATGAAGGTCATGGTTGAAATGGAGAGATTATTTTGATTCAAGACAGTCAAGTGAATGATCCAAAATTGATAGTGCTACAAATGAATGGAAGTATTGCTACTATAAAACAAGAATTTTCACTCTTGCTTTCAACTGTTACAGTTGATGATGAATACATCATCATTGGGTCAGCAAACATCAATCAAAGGTCAATGGACGGTGCGAGGGACTCAGAGATAGCCATGGGATGATACCAACCACATCACCTGGCAACTATGCAGCCAGCCCGCAGATAGGTCCATGGTTTCCGGATGGCATTGTGGTATGAGCACCTTGGCATGCTTGATGACTCCTTCATCCAGCCAAAGATCATCGAGTGTAGCCAGAAGGTGAACAAGACAGCTGACAAGTACTGGGACCTTTACGTGAGTGAGACCCTTGATCGCGACTTGCCTGGCCACCTGCTCAGTTACCCAGTTAGAGTCACTAGTGATGGAGATGTCACAGAGCTTCCAGGCACAGAGTTCTTCCCAGACACACAGGCTCACATTCAGAAAAGTTGTTCAAAACTCAGATAAATTTGTCTGAGTTTTGCCAGAAACTCAAATAAATTTGTTAAAACTCAGATAAATTTATTAGAGTTTTGGCAAATTTGTCTGAGTTTTTGTCCAGTTTATCAGAGTTTCTGGGAAATTTATCTGAGCTCGGCGACACCAAAAATCAGAATACGAAAAATCAGATTCTAATAAAAATTGAAATCCAAAACAAGAACACTAGATGACTATGATCCAATCGAGAAAAGAGAAAGGGAAAACAAGCAAAAAAGCAAACTACTATCTTTTAAATCAGTTGTACAGAGAGATATTTGGATAGAGAGAGATTTCAAAACCGATTCCATCTTTGAAGAAATGAAATAGAGAGAATCGGAAGTCATGGCATGGTGGCGACGAAAAGTGCTCTGCAACGATACTCCAAACCATGGAAAGGAATGGAAAATGAAAAATGAGAGAGAAGAAGAAGGCAGAAGTTCCAATGAGGGTTGAAAGGGGCAAATTAGTCATGAAAATATATGACGTGGCATATTAGGGACCTTTCACCAAAGTATCTCCAGCTGTCTGGACTAGAGACATTAGAGAAAAAGTTGTTGTCCTTGATGCCTTAGAAGACCGTGCGCAGGGACTTTTTGGCTAATTTACCCTAAATAAAAAGGGTCTCTTACCTTGAATTATGAAGTCACACTCGGGTCGGGTCTAAAGAGGATTTTCTCCAAGAATCTTGCATGACTTTAGCCATTAATTTAGGAGGTTCACTCAGTATTTAGTAGACTCCTATGGTTGATCTTGAGCAGAGTTGAATTTGCGTCAGGTCCACAATGTAATCAGAACTGAACCTGATTAAAAGGCCAATCCTTAACCCAGACCCAAATAGATGGCCTGGATTGGGGTCCTTATCAAGGTCCAATTACTTATACACTATTTTATTAAATTATGCATTAGTAGATCATACCTCATGCTCTTAATACAAGGCACTGATGCAGATCACATGAGTGAGATTGCAGAAGCAGCAGTTTTGGGGCAAGGGGCACTGGGCTCATCTGGGTGGCCATCATCACATCTAAAAGATCTAAAGGATTTGAGATGATCGAGATATCGGCCCGCAAAATCAAAATTAAAATTTTTATGTTAAATGAATAATTTAGCACAAAATCCCAATTAGAGTCAGAGACAAGAGAAGGAGAGGGAGAGATTAAAGGTGGACCAGATACGGCTCTTACCCATTGGAGTCAACCTAAAACACTCGGTGATCAGGAGGATTTCTGCCCAAATAAGATTTGGGTCTTTAGAATGAAATCTATGTCCAGAACAAGGGAATATGGGCTAGGGTGTTTGTGTATTGCAGGACCCATTTTCATCCCTCAGCAATAATATAATTGTGAAGAGCTGGATGTGCCAAAAGCCCAAAAGTGTAAGCCCATGCAAGAGCAACACGTGGGGCCAGAAATAAAACGTGCTTAATGTTAACCCACTGGGTCCGTGCACCTGGTCCTCTAGTTAAAAGTTCTTCAGCCGCCTGAGTTTTTCCCCTTGCGAGTCAAAAGATTACTGTAATTCTATCCACGTTTTCAACCACTGGTCATGACTCATGACTCCCCAAGTGACTCGGAAGAAACTCAGAGCTTGAGTGAGTTTGAGTCAGGTGCTGCTTGGTTTATATTTCTTAAAAGTATGGACTATTGGACTTGACAACCGATCCAAATTTATGTTTGAGTGTCTAGTTGTCTAAGGGCCTTTTTATTTTTATTTTTTTGTTGCAAAAAATTCTGAAAAATTCTTATAAAGGGGTTTTATGAATTGGCCGAATACCGACTACTATTTGATTACACAAATGGTCAAGTACAATGTAGCACTTCAGAAGTTGGAATTCTGAGAATTCAATAGGCCCAAAGCTATATTTTATAGGGCTTATTTTATGACTTTTTGCCATTTGAAAAGGAAATTCAGAATAACTGGAAAGAATAGTTGTTAAGAGTTCTTAACATAGGAAACTTCCATTAGAAAGGCTTCCAAACAAATGGGCCCTTAAGTAATCAGGCAATAATTTATTTTATTTTTCAAGCTTGTCCTTATAATTTTTACTATATGACAAGTTTGCTTAGTTGGTGAGGCGCCTCCCATCCATAGGAACGACAAGGGATCAATCAACGGTGAAGGACTTGTATGATCGTGTGAATGCTTACCTTGCAAAGAAAAAAAAAAAAAGAGTTTACTTACTATACTTTTGCTATATTACTAGTTTGGTTTTTCAATTGAATTAGACATAACATGATCCATCTTACCAAATAGTGAGGATCTTCAATTGAATTAGACATAACATCCATATTAACAAACAATTTATTTATAAAATACCTTAATTGAAGCAGCTCTAATTTAAGTAAATCTAATCGAATCAACTTTATTTCAAACATATCATAGTTTTCAAAAGAACCCTCATATTTAGGGCACACTCGACTAGTCTCCTTCAACAAGGTGGCCTTTTAGTCCATTTAATTCTGCCAATCAAGAAACTCTGGCTCACAAGAAGTCATGAGACCCATTAGTAGGTACAATCTTTTATTGTCAATGCTCATTGTTGTTTAAAATTTGCTCTAATTTACCAAAAAGAAGTTTGGTCCCTTTGCAGTAATCCAAAAAAGGGCCATTTATCACAAAGGTGGGAATGTAAATGTAAACCATCATATGCATTAATTAAATGAAAAAAAAAAAAGAATCATACAAAAATACAGAAAGATTAACATGGTTTGATAGTGTGCCAAGCGTGACTATTTGGTAAGAATAGCCCACTCTCATAGATTAAGAAATTAGGGTTTCAACCTTATCATGTTTTACTCTCCTCACACATCTTGATGCTCAATGTCCATACTATATTTATATTCAACTTAAAATTACTAAAACACCCTTGAAATTCTAAGAATAGCTCTCCTATTTGTCCTCTCAGTCCTTAATTCACATAAAAGTCATTTGTATCATACTCTTTAATTCTAATGAAGGTATAATAAATGTGTTTGTCATGTAAATAATATGGAGAGATATATAACTAAATAAATGAAAAAGAGAATGCAGTTTGCACTTTTCATGTACCCCAAGAGTGGAAGCTGCCCAATTTCCCATTCCATCCATCCATTAAACGTGCACACAATCTTTTTAGTTTTATTTGATACCTACGCAAACACCTCTTCCTCCAGTATATAAATAGATCATGAAAATTGGCTCACCTCACCAACAAACACCCAACCAACCATAGTACACAAGAATAACATAGAAAGAGTTTGAAGTCCCAAATCCAAATGGCTGTAGATTCTGAAAGCAAGCCTTCTTCCAAGCCTCTTGTAGGCACCCAACAAACTCAAACTGCAGGTGACAAGGCCTTCCAAGGATTAGCCAACCTCATCAAGCTTCTCCCCACAGGAACTGTCTTCCTCTTCCAATTCCTCTCCCCTTTCTTAACCAACAATGGCCATTGCAGCCCAATTAATAAGATTTTAACCGGCGCTTTGCTCTTCTTCAGTGGATTATCTTGTGTTTTCTCATGTTTTACTGATAGTTACACTGGGAAAGATGGGAGGATCCACTACGGCGTGGTGACTACAAAGGGGTTGTGGGCATTTTCAGACCCAGATGCCAAATCCATGGATTTATCACGATATAAGCTCCAATTGGGCGACTTCGCTCACGCATTGTTGGCGTTGATTGTATTTGCAGTTGTAGCTCTGTTTGACTCCAACACTGTAGGGTGTTACTATTCGTCGTTTGAGACAGAGCAGAAGGCGTTGCTCATGGCCTTGCCTCCGGTGGTGGGCGCCATATCAAGTACAGTTTTTGTGGTCTTCCCTAATACACGCCATGGAATTGGTTATCCTGCTACTCCGGCCACCGCCAAAGACCAATCTTTTGTAGCAGTATAGTAACAACATTGTCATGTTTTAAATGTTACATGAAACAGGCCAGTTCAAAACAGGCCAGTTCAATGTTTATTGTCACACGTAATGAGGAAATGAGTGTGGGTGAAATGTATGTGGTTTGATTATATAACTGTCATGAAAAAAAAAGGTGAGGTTCACCTGTTGTTTGTCCATCTAAGTTATTATCATGTTCTGTTTGCTATCAGTTCAGTTGTTTGAAAGTTTTACTAGACCAGTTCAAGATCAACAAACCTTTTTTTTTTTATTGATCACGCAAAGGTCCATGTTGTAGAGATTTAGCTTGTTCAATTCGAATATTGGTTTGATATTGATTTAATTCCCTAGCTAACTCAGGTCCAACCCTAACCCTGAACCTAAATCCTAAACTGTAACAAACCCCCCTAACCTTCAAACTCAGGCCCAGGTGTGACTGGATTTTAGCTAGACCTAACGTTACCATTGCCATTTTTAGTCATGATTCAAAATAAAATATAATAAAAACAAGGGAGGAGAAGTCGATTAATCTAGACTTCTTTAAAGAATAGGTCCAGAAACTAGATAGGGTTCAATCATAGACCGAGACATGTTATATAATTTTGGCGTGTGTCCATGCAGACTGGTCATTTTTCTCCATTTAATTTCAGACAATGAAATGTATGGAAATAAAAAAGGGGTTGATAGTTGGCCCTGATTTGAGGCAAGGGCCAACATAGACCCTCAAAGGATCCTAGCCCGCCCAATAAGGAGATTGAAGTGCCCAAGTGTAGTTATAAGGCCCAAGTTGGACATGCATGGTTGAAGTCCGGGTCCAATTTATTGTCAATATATATATATATTATATATATATATATATATGAGCAAGGCTCTCCTAAGCTTAAGCTTATTATATAATTCCGTAAGCTAACGCTTCTAGGGCCCATCCTTGATCCATCCAAATGGACCAAACACACGACCCCCTTAAATTGCACAAGCCCACCAACTTTTGGTCAAATCCGAATTTATTAGACCATTGGATCGACTATGTACTAATCCGAATAGACTGTTGACCATTAAACTTTTGGTGCCCAGATGAAGATGATAGAAACCACGAGGAGGGTCCCATGGAGTCCTTGAAATTCTCCCCACCCCATGCCCATCTACGTAATTGAGCTTACTTCAGCTTACCTTATCTTAAGCTTAAGCTTAGGAGAGCTGGCCCCATATATATATATATATATATATACACTACGGCTGTCGTCTTTTGTTTGGACCCAAGTTCGAAGGAAACTCCAATTTAACCTAAACATATACATGGAGCCTGCGTCCAAGTTTGTAAAATGCTGATTCCGGTAAAAACCCTAATTTGTTAAAAGGCCCGGGCTTGTATTGGCGAATGGATTCGGATCTCAGGGCTTGAGTGTGGCCCTGTAGAGTTTCATACTTGAGATTTATTTGGGTCCCAGCCCTTTGAGTCTGTCAAGCAGTCCAAACTCCAAACCTTTTGAGTGGACACGAGCAAATTTGAGGTGGACTTCAGTCTGGACAACCCTTTCCTTCTTCAGGCATTTAGGACTTGCATGTCTGTGATTTCAAAGAGTACAGGAAGTAGGGACACCAGATTTACTCAAATGGAATGGCATGATAAAATATGGGGTGCGGATTGGCGGGGAGAGAAAATTTACATTGAGGGGGCACTGCCACCACCATCACCGGCCACCCCCGTCGCCGCCGCCGCCTTGTCCCAAATATATTGGATTGGCCTCCATTCTGGTATATCACATGCTAAATCCTTGGATATGTTATACTTCTTTATATCTAACTTTACTACTTCCATCAATTTCCTCTTCAAAGTTTTCTTATCCTCGGAGAACCATCAACTTGCATAGAAATACTTTTTCTCTTTAACACCAGTGTTGAGCTACATTGAACATGTCCAAACCTTGATGCACCTACTCTCTAATGTGCTCATTATTAATTTTATCTTTCTTAATTTTACCATGCATCCATCTTAACATTTTCATCTCAATAATACTCATTTTGTGCATGTGTTGTTACTTCCCATCTTAGAAAAAGAAAAAAAAGTCACATACTATGTAAAAAGTACAGGTAATTGTGTAGTTACTTACAAAATGTAAGAGAGCTATGAATTAACCATGTATCAACAACCATTTTCACTATATAGTACCCAAAGCCATTGAATCCAAAACATCAAATAGATGGTCAATGGAATGTCTTATATTGAACAACTAGCAACACTGAAAGAGAGAGTTGGGCTATGTTATGCTCTCGGAGGTACTTCTCACGGAGGAGTTGCGTGAGAGGTTTTCCATTTACCACTGTGCGAGACACTCTATGACAAATTTAACCCCCTCGTACTCACTAATCACCCATGAGTTACCACCCATCCTAATTTGACACTAACTTGAATAATAACCACCATTGGATGGATGAGATGTCCCACGTGACGGAAAAAAGACTACTTCTCACGCAAATCCCCTAGATGTTCCTCTTACCAGAATATCAATATATCATCCCAAAGTTAAATTTTGCTTGATGACTAATGCATACTAAGGAAACAAAATGTGATGTATTGCTTGTCTGAGTCAGGCAAATCAAGCTAAGGAAATAAAATTGATGAAGATGCATTGCCCCCCAAGTACACGTTTAACATATTCTCTTTGAATCTGACTTCGCCTCTCTAAACAATATAAACAAGTGAAAGCGCCGCCAATAACAGTATAAACAACTAAAATCTGCAAGGAAGCCATTAGAGATCTCCAATAAATTAGAAGATTATTAAAATTGGAGAGATACCCATCTTTATTATATGGATTGAAGACATTCTCTTCATGTAAACGTAAATTGAAAATCCCACATTTGAGAACTGAATTCAATCCAACGGTAAACATCAATCAAAATCAGAGTCTCATGTATTTAATCAAGTAAACAATTCAATATCCAACTGTTTCCTTTGAAACAAATTGAAATGGATCCTACAATGTTTCTAGAGGATTTTACCAAAAAAAACACATTACATGTCTAGTGGGCTAAAAGGGTAATATTAACCTCCATTGCACCATATCAGTCATTTTTCACGAGATGGTGTTTTTTTTTTTGCACTTTCAACTAGCGTCCCTAGCGACCCTATTTTTATAGCGTTAAGGGTCGCTAGGGACCCTGGGCTGTATAGAAAGTACAACGAAAAAGGGTTTTTTTGTCCCTCTTTCGTTGTCAACGGGACATATCATCTCCCAAGTCGACTGCACCCGTCTCCTCTGTTAATTTCCTTCCTCTCCAGGTCATTCCCACCATTGAAGACCATTAAAGACATATGCTTTTGTTTGGTGGAGAACATTAAAGTTCATATGATACTCTGATTGGAGCCTAGCAATGGAAAGGTGAAGTTTGTACTTTGCCCTAAAATATGATTTTCTACTTTTGATAAACCCTTTTCATGTGACCATTTTTGCATGCATCTCATCGTCTTCTTCCCCCACAGCATTCCCATAAAAAAAAATGACAGATAGAGAATTAAAATCTAAGTTTTGCTTGATCCTTTTCCTTTCCAATATAAATGCTTTTGTCATGATAAGAAGAAGATATGTTGTATTTTTATCACTGCCAAGATAGAGATTGTGTGCAAACATATTTGATAGAGTTTTTTAAGTTTTTATTTTTCACTAACATTGATGTGAGAATAATATGAACCAAAAGAAATGTCAGCATACATTGGAATTTTGGGTTTAAGAGAAACTCGTAGATAACGTAGAGAAAATGATTTGAAATGAGTTATGTGATTAGAAAGAGAAAGACATAGAGAATCATATATGATAAAAATATTTTTCCTTTGATTACCACTTGGGTTTGTTGTAAATCAGCAAGATTAATCGAATCATTGTTATAAGAAATAATTGTACCACTGCCAATAAATTGCCCTACTTACCAGTCAACTTCCAAATGGACTTGTAGTATTGAACAAATATTCCTCTTTTTATTGGATATGTTCATTGAAGCATGTTTGTTTTTACTGATTTAACGTACTAATATTAAATGTTTTAATGTTGCAGTATTACTTCGGATGTGGATGTCCTAACAATATTACATTATGATGGTGATTTTCAATATGATCTCAAATGTCCTCAATATATTGGCGGAAGACAGAAGATGAGGCATCTCCGGAAAACCATAACATATAGTGAGCTTCTGAACGTTGCACTCGAAGCATCAAACTGGGAAGCAAGTGTAGAAGCCTTGTGTATAAAGCACCTTCTTCACAACGGAAGTTTTTTTTCATTGATAGACATTGATGATGACAACGATGTAAAGGGAATGTTCAGAGCTTCGGGGACTGATCCAAGAAACAATATATTGTTGTTTGTTGCAAAGAGGGAACGGGACGCATATGCTACCAAAGAAACCCCCAAAGAAACCACACAAACAAGGTTCGTACATAGTGACATTTATTTCTAATCCACAAGTGTGTTTATATAAATCCAAAGTTAATGGATCCATGTATTTATTATGCAGGAAACATAAGAGGCAAAAAAGTCAACATCAATGGGAAGCCTTGATCAATGAAACTAGATTAATCAAAGACAAAGTGTTGGTGAACGGGGCACAGACGAAAGAATTTCCCACTGTCAACTTGAATGAGGATTGCGATTTCAATTTTCCATCAGCGCGGAATGGTATGATAGCAAAGGAGGAACCAATTATTTTTGCTTGGGACAATGATGCAAGTATGGCTCGTTCTGAGGATGTTCATTGCTCTGCGGGTATACATTCCATTTCAAGACACATGGAAGAACATAGTTCAAACAAGGAGCAACAATCTCATGGTCCGGAAGAGTGGATTACCAGCGGGTTGAACGGTGCAACCACCAAGATAGACTTCACAACAGTGGACACAATGGTTCCCGAAGCAGTCTTAACCGAAGAGGGAGTTGATTCAGCAAGGGATATGTGGTTGGGTCGCGAGTTTAATGATCGTGAAGCATTCAGAAGATGCATTGCCAAGTTTGCAATTTACAGTAACTTCACGTTGGAGCACGTGCGCACCAACATGAGGCAAGTAACTGCGCGCTGTAAAGATGCAAACTGTCCTTGGAGAATACATGCGTCCATGGTTGAGTCAGGACCACATTTCAAGGTGCGGAAGTATATAGCAATTCATTCTTGCTCGAAGCCTATGATGGGGACATCTCATCCACAGGCATCTGCTAGGCTTATAGCAGATTTCATTGAAGATAAGGTACGGTGCAATAATGATATAAGACCAAAAGAGATAATCAGTGAATATCAAATGGAGTTTGGTACTCGAATCAGCTACAGGAAGGCACACATGGCTAAGGAAGTCGCTTTGCGCAAGGTTCGAGGGTCGTACGAAGAGTCGTTTCAGATTCTTCCACTGTACTGTAATGAGCTTAAAAGGACAAACCCAGGCACAGTGACCAACATTGACATCACATCTGATGATCGTTTCAGACGTTTCTTCTGGGCCTTTGGCCCATGCATTCGAGCTTTTCAAAACTCTCTGCGACCTTTGATAGCAGTAGATGGGTCACATCTTCGTGGCAAATATCCTGGAGTTCTACTAGTAGCTGTGACGCATGATGCAAACCATCAGCTATTTCCAATTGCTTTCGCCTTTGCCGAATCAGAGCGTCGTGACAGCTGGGAGTGGTTCCTTGCAAACTTGTATATGTCATTGGGTGAACCGAATAACCTCACCATTATTTCGGACCGTCAGAAGGGCCTAATCCCCGCACTTCAAGCCATAATTCCTAGTGCACACCACTGTTTTTGTTGTCATCATATAGCTGAAAATATTAAGGCAGCCTTTAATGATGTTGGTATTTTGAGGACATTTTGGAAAGCTGCGCGGGCTTATAGACCTTACGAGCACGATGTGTATATGAATGACATACTGTCGGTTGATCAGCGTGCTTATAATTACATCAACACAATCGGGCGTCAGAATTGGGCGACGGCGTTTGCACATGGACGCCGTTATGACATGCTAACTAGCAACGCTGCGGAGTGCACAAATAGCCTTCTTAAGGACACGAGGGTTCTACCAATTACAAAGCAAGTTGAAGAAATACGTGCAAAACTTATGGAATTTTTTGAAAGACGGCATGTGCAAACGCAGAAGATTACGTCACTTCTTACTCCTTATGCAGAGAAGTACTTGTGTAGCGAAATGGAAGAGTCTCGCAGACTGCACGTTCGTGTCGCAGGTTTGGTAGAGTTTCAGGTGCAATCAGCTAAGTACGTTGATGTCGTCAATCTCGAGAGCAGATCATGCTCATGCCGCAGATGGGAAGTAATGGGAATCCCATGTTCACATGCTATGGCTGCAATGAAAGTTCGAAATCTCAATCCATATGATTACTGTGAACAATGGTACCACACATCCATGTATCAGATGACCTACAACGAGGTTTTACATGCCACCCGTGATAGAAAGCAGTGGGAATCGTGCTCTTGCGAACGCGTTCTTCCCCCATTAGCAAGTAAGCAGCCGGGCCGACCAAAGAAGAATAGGGTCCGGGTGGAAGATCGCAACCGCGTCAGAAGGGTTGTAACCTGCTCTAACTGTAAACAGAGGGGACACAATAGGGGGACCTGTCGTAATCCACCCACTGTTCAGTAGAGGAATCGGTTTTTTATTTTTTGATGTCTTATGTCACATGTAATTTGATGGATCCCATTATCCATATGAAGAAGACAAATTGTATGACATGTAATTGACATTTTGTTTCACATGTTCTTTTATGACTTCTTTATGCATACGAATATCAATGTAATCAGAAGAAATGTAATGACATGTCAATGACATTTTGATTTTTTTTTTAAAGGATCTAAGTAGCTTCTTGCTTGTTGTTAACAACATAATTTCCCTCAGCTTTGGATATCCAATTCATGTTGGAATGGACATTTTTTTGTCATAAAAGAATTTCTGGTCAGCACTATGTATTATGTAAAGGTTGGTAAGGAATTATAAGTAATATAGGTCGCTAGGGACGCTGGGAAGGAAACAGATGTTCGGATAAGGGTCCCTAGCGACCCATGTATGTAACTAACGTTGGTCCCTAGGGACGCTGGGAAGGAAACAGATGTTCGGATAAGGGTCCCTAGCGACCCATGTATATAACTAACGTTGGTCCCTAGGGACGCTGGGAAGGAAACAGATGTTCGGATAAGGGTCCCTAGCGACGCATGTATGTAACTAACGTTGGTCCCTAAGGACGCTGGGAAGGAAACAGATTTTTGGATAAGGGTCCCTAGCGACCCATGTAAATAACTAACGTTGGTCCCTAGGGACGCTGGGAAGGAAACAGATGTTCGGATAAGGGTCCATAGCGACGCATGTATGTAACTAACGTTGGTCCCTAGGGACGCTGGAAAGGAAACAGATTTTTGGATAAGGGTCCCTAGCGACCCTGGGTAGGAATTTTATTTTTAAAACAGTTGTTTGGGACGCTTGTAAGGAATTTTATTTTCAAATGACAGTGAATTAACATTAAGTAATTATTTTGAAGAAGTTCTCATTCATTATTCTAAAACGACAAGTTTATTAAATCATACATCAAGCCTTTTCTTGTCAACAAACAGGTTCCAACCAAACAATGATTACATTATATCACTTTCATCCAAAACAACAAGTTTGTTACAACGATTTGGAACTTCAACATAAAAAAAAATGATGTTCCAAACAATAAGTTCATTACGGCATCTTTCAACAAAAATAATAAGTTAATTACAAAGATTTCAGGACACATATTGTCAAGTGCTTTACAATCATCATTGGCAGAAGTTTATAGAGCTGGGAGGCTTGGGAGATGCAGCCTGTCGGCATTCAGCAACCAACTTCTCTTGAAGATCTCTACCAATATCTTCCGTCGGTAATACGGTATGTCAGCTTGGGTGAACCTCATCGGGCGACGGTGTATGCAGTGCTCTGCGTATCCTATCGCAAAGAAACCACAATCTGTCCCATTCTGCTGATATGGGATATCAGTCTTTGTTACGGAAGTCCAAACCCAAGGCTCACCCCATCCGTAATCTTCAAATCGCTGTGTCAACCACAATCTCTGTTTACAAATTGAACAAGAAAAACAATCAATAAATTATAGCATACGAAAGGGCAATTCATTTATAATTAAAGAGGCACCACATGTGGGTATTGTACTCACGAAACTATCGCAAATGTTCTGATGATAATGGTCACTTTTCAAGCTATTGTAGAATTCCCAGCGATTTTCGTCTGTATAACCGACAAGAAGAGTAAAATGATTGTGAGCATGTAGGATGTAAACGAGTGTCTTACACTCTTTTGCATCCCATACTCTTGATCCATTCAGGCCAAACGCGGCATCATCTCCGGTTTTTTGTTTCTCTTGCCACCAACTCTATAAATGAAAATGGTTGAAGATGTAGACAGTCAGAATATGTAGACAGTCATGACATATACAAAAAAAGGTTGAAGATGTCCAGAAGTTATCCAACTGATTTAAGACAATAATAAGTCAGAAAAATAGAGCAAGATGAGCAATATGAGGTCACGACTTAAACTTTGTTTGTTCTCATGTATTAGTTAATCAAATCACCACAACTGCCGGCTTCTTTACTTTCTATATTAATATAGAGTTAAAAAAAGAACTAAGACTATAGTAAATCATCACATTCATCAATGTACAAATACTTGTATATTTCAAAATGTAACGAAGGGACTTACACATATGCTTGGGTCAGCCAAATATGCATCTTTGCAGCTGCTCCTAATACAATCGAAGTAATAATAAATGACGTTCGTGTCCAGCATCGTGTCCTCCTCCAATAGTGCATACAGTGTGTCGCTCTTGACCATCGAGCATATAGCATCCAGTTCTGTCTTCCTGTAATCCAAAATGGAAAAGCAATAAGGGTAGTAATAGAATTATAGTACTTGTCTATAACTGTTAATGCGTGCATATCTACCTTGAATTGTAGTACTTATAGAAGCCATCGAGTATCTCCTTGTCCAGCTCCGACAGGACATATTCAGACTGAGTTATGGAATGCTGAAATCCTATTAACTTGTCTGGAATTTTTCGTGTCCTAGGTAAATGTTTAAGCCTCCACACAAGCGACTCAATGGTTGCAGGCGAACGTACATCCACAATGGATCGTTGCTGTACCGGTGGTGGAGTTATGAACACTTCAGGACAAGGCGAAGTGGAGAACAGATCCTCGATTGGTACATTTTTAACATCTTCATCAGGTGGGGTAATGTAAACAAACTGATCATGCAACTTGGGTTCTTCAAGATGGTTCTTGGGGGTTGATACATTCAAAGGAGAATCATCAATGCTCAGTGGTTGTGGCTGTGGCTGTGGCATTCGTCTTTGCTTTTTCTTCTTCGCCGGAGTCTTCGAAGCAGGCTTATTTGATACGGCATGCCTAGGACTGAGGACCTGTATAACACAACATTTAATTGCATATTAAAGAAAGAAGTGCATATTAAATACATTTTATAATATTAAACAAAGAATTTCAAGCTTAGTTCCGCCCCTGTTAAACAATTCAAAAGGAACACATGAAAAGAAAAACTAAAGTAGGAAAATGAAGAACCATGTCAGTAATCTATGAAAAGTATAAGAAAAAAGGTTGTGCCATTAACTAGAGTATTATTATAAAGGTTGTCCAGAACATGAATCCAAAACAATCATCTGGTGGGCCACCAAAAGCTTGTATTTATCCAAACAGCCCATTTTTCTCATGTACAAGGAATTGAGTAAAATTTTTGAATATTGAGAACATGACATCAGGAAAGCAATTTGTCCTTGCTTTTAGCTAGCAATATGTGTTATTCAGGCTCACAGCAGGAGGTGTATTAGAATGTAATACATGGTAGTTCTGTTGAACTTTTTCCATAACTATCTTATAAGGAAAACTATACAAGAAGATAACTATCTTATGAGGAAAACTGACATGCATCTTTTAATTTATTTTTTGAATTGGATATTGACCTATATTTTATTCTTGAATGAAATTATTGCTTGATATCATGGGGTCTATTCTATGTTTTACAGGGGTTTAGAAACAGTATATTCTTACATTTCCAACTTTTTTAAGCCGAGGTTATGACATTTGTCAAATCTCCTCTGTGTCTCTCCCATATCAAACTTTTTGCCGACTATTTCCACTTGAGACTAGATTGTGAGGCTGATTTTGGATATACTCTAGTGTGAAACCAGAAAATATTATATCACTGGTATTCATCAATGAATGGTTAACAAGGTAAACAATATAATTGGTTAGAACATGCTTAGAAGTTACAATATATTTTGCCAACGTACCAATTGCTTTTCCTCATCCGATTGGGAACTGCTGCAGGTCTCCGTGTATTGATCGAACGTAGCCTCAACAGCATATTTGAATTTTCTAATCTTTCCACGCAATGAACTGATGAATCTCTCCATGGACGATGCCGGTTTCTTCTCCATTGCTCGACCGCACGACCGCTCAATGTGATCAAATAATTCAAACACCTTGTACACACGTAGCACTTGTCATTTAAAAAATAGTCCCAATATTAAACTTTGAAATTCAAAATAAATGTCATACTCACTCTTTTCTGCATGACAATGGGCTCATGTTCCGCAGTTTGTTCTGGAACTGCTTCATTGGGTGCATCGTCTGTCCTTGGTCGACCAATGTGCATTATAGTATTCAAAGAATACCATGTCATATACTCTTCGGTGTGCTCCATGACCGATGACTTCTTCCCATGCAATACATTGTTATACCTCTTCTCCCATAGCTCTATCTCTGATGAGTGTACAATACTATAATTTGTCACGACTTTTTCTATCCTCTCTTTTTTGGGAAACGGCGCTACAAAGGGTGGAGGAACAACCTGCCTTAGACCGAACTGTTTCATGACCCGACCGGTGTTGTGCCTCTCTAGCATCCAAAAGAATACAAGAGGTGCGGAACATGTGAATAAATATCGGTCTTCCTTGGGCACTCGTCTAAGGAACTGCTTGCCAAGCCTCTTATATGGTTGCCAGTCAAACTATGGAAACGCGATACATAATGTGTTAGTATGTATATAAAAGCGGTGCATAAAAATCTCCAAAACAAGGAATAAAGTGCTAATTAACTCAATCACCTGCCCGACTGTAAGGTTGTTGAGTTGTTTGCGTACAGTTCTCAGCCTTGTAACGTGGTGGATTCCTTCTAGCCTGCTGTGCCATGTGCTCATCAAGGGGAACTGAATGTCATTATTGGGCCATGCCCAAGGCTTTATCGATCGACCAATTGCCATCCTCGAATAAGCCCATATCTGCAAAGTTGTAAAAAACATATTGTTGTTAGTGCGTACCAAGTTTGTAAAAGACTAAGGAATTCAGCAATACACATTCATTAATGAGAACCTGGAGCAGCTGGAGAGGGCCTGACAAAGTCTTGAATGTATGTTCGAACGCATCACTCTCATCTGTTGGGTCGATGCCAACAGGTTTGCCATCCGGACCAACCTCCATTTTTTTAAGCCCAGCCCACCTCACTCCTTTGTTCAACATTCTATATAGGTTGGCCAAACATGCGGGGGCCCAGGCATAGGGTTTGAAATCCCTAAATAATTCAAGTGCATATGCGGGCCCCCTAGAAGAAGAAGCGTTTGAATTAATCTGTCCCGAAACTAAGAAAAATAGATAGGCTCTAGTATTGTAAACCTCCTGCTCTGGACTGAGTTTCTTTTTTTTCTTCTTCTTCTTATTTCCTTCATCATCTTGAATCCGGAAGTGTTGCTGCAACCATGTGTACTTAATGGATATTCCATTAAAATCTACACCAATCTGGGGTCGAACGCCTAGTAATTCTTCACACACATCTGCGACGTTTCCTTGAGGAAATGTTTTACCAGTGACAGCTGCTCCATTGATCGGTAATCCATAGATGTATGCAACATCCTCAAGTGTCACTGTCGCCTCACCGGTGGGGAAGTGAAATGTGTTTGTTTCCGGGCGCCACCGTTCCACCAAACCAGTAATCAATGCGTGATCTATCCTAATCCACCTCATCTGTGCAAGGTGGTATAGTCCGGACATACGAACATATTCTAGTTGCCTCTCGTTTAGATGCCATGTCCCGTAATCAGGGTTGGTCGGAATGCATCTATAAGTACCAAGCTCCTGTCAAAATGTAAAAGATAAAATGTAAAAAAACATGCATTGATATTCAATTGAAAGATGGAAGGTGGTTTAGCAACGTACAATCCCATTATGTATGGCGGATGAGATGTGTGTTTCCTGTTCAGTAAGAAGTTGAACTGGGGCATTGTCTTTCGCATTGCTGCTCTCTGCTTCGGACATCTGTAAGTTACAATCAAAAGCAACAATATTAACACATAACAATATTACCTCAATCATTGCTAATTCTTTCCTTCATTTGACCAAAAAAAAAAATAGAGAGTATATGAATACAAAATCCTAAATGATAAACTAAAAGAAAGGTAATCATCATCATTACAAAGAGCCCACAACAGAATTATATTGCGATAAACTCTTAGAGGGTCGGGTTCAATACATGTGTACACTCTTTTTCTTATATGAGTCTATATTGAATGGTCTTTAAGAAATAGAGTATTGGTCCCTCTATCACATTGGCTTATTTATTTAAAAGTGAAAATGACAAGTATACTATAGGTAATTCAAATTCACATAAGAGCAAATATAAAACCAAATAACAGAATGCAAATAAAAAGCCAAAACCAAGTTCCAAAATGGGGTCATTTGGATGTAAAGACTACAGCTTCTGGAAATTAATCTCCAACTTTTTCCGTACAACCAAATATACTTTAAATATAATTTTTTCCTTTTTAATCATGAGCACCTTATAGTGTCTTTTCAATTATGAGCACCTTCTACTGCTGTGTCAGGGGCTCAATATCCAAATATACCTTCCAAGTTATTTATTTTACTAAAGATACTTCAAGAGAGTGTCCAAACTATAGATCTTTTAACCTGCATGGGAGGATGCTAATCCTCATTTATGCAGAGAATCCCCACACACATAATAGACATGGTTATGCTTAACCTGTTTGGCAGACTTTTATCTAACTCTATGCACAATTTTAAACAGGTGGGTGCACGTTGAGTGGACAATGTGGGGGCACATGTCTTTGTCCATAAAAGGAAAGATGGTGTGATTGTGCCATCTGGAACCATCTCCAAGTGATCTGCCTACCTATAAAGCTCCCACTTCTTGTGACCATTCCCTAATTCCCAAGCACCTTGCTCTCATTTAATTGCAAGTGTACATCTGGACAAGTACATTGCTTGATCTGTTTATGACTTTTAATTTTCGCGGGCTATTATCATTTATAAATCACTGAAGAAAAAAGGAATTATCGCAAGCCTTCATAGCAGTTTGCCTCCGGATGCCACAATGACAGTGTATTGTTGTTCAAACATGGTAAATTTTTTTTTTTTTGAGGATCATGTAAGCACTGAAGTTGATTTCACTGTTAATTTGTAAAAATGCAACTTTTAACAATCAATCACAACTCTTAAGCATAAATCACTACACAAAAATACACCACACATTTACAGATGATATTAGATTAGAATGGATTGTCATTTACACACTATGTATCAATGAGATAGGAGATTCCACAGCAACTTAAGAAAAAAACCTCATTTTAAAATAATCAGTTTGAATGGAGATTAGAGTGATGAACATGAAGACCTAATTAAGGAACTTGATTTATATGTGCATTTGTCTTTTGCAAGCGATTCAAAACAGATAATAATATAATCTACCACTCTAGGCTTCTCTGCCCATTGTCATCCAGAAAGGGCTAAAACCATTTTTAGGGCATTTTTCTTGCTATCAATTAATGCTACACAAGGATGACAAAGAAACCCTTTTAGAGAGGCGATTCTCAAGTGGAGAGTAGATGTCTGCCACAAGGAAACATTATACAAAGCTAAAGGCATGTTGAACGATGAGGCCATGACCTAGACGACAAAGGAAAGCATACAAAAGATAATACCTTCGACAAAGTTGGAGGGGACCACAGTTGATAAGAGGGCGAGAAAGACGACGTTGACGAGGGAGGGGACCACAGTGTCGCCCAAGGCAGAGGACAGATGAGGGAGGGACCACAGCGTCGCACAAGAGGCAAACCAGGCTTGGCGAGGAAGACACTGACAACGAAAGAGGGAAAAAACACTTTTTTCGTTATACTTTCTATACAGCCCAGGGTCCCTAGCGACCCTTAACGCTATAAAAATAGGGTCGCTAGGGACGCTAGTTGAAAGTGCTAAAAAAAAAACACCATCTCGTGAAAATTGACTGATATGGTGCAATGGAGGTTAAAAATACTCTTTTAGCCCACTGGACATGTAATGTGTTTTTTTTGGTAAAATTCTCATGTTTCTATATTCTAGATCCACGTGATTAATTCTCCTAAAATATTTAAGAAAAAACTCACAACGTGGACATCTAAATAAATTAAAAAAAAAAAAACTTACGTGACGGCTGCCGCCATTGGGGATGATGACTGTGATGACACCATGATAATTTTGAATTAATCGTAATGTTGGGATAAATTGATCTAATCCTCTCACATATCCTGAGTTGAGATTCCCTGATAGTCGCATGGTTGAAGATTTCGATCGACATGTTTTTGTTTTTTTTTCCAAGAATGATCGACTTAAGAACACAATCTTATCAGAAGGGTCTTTGCTAATAAATACCTAATGAGCTTTTTCTTAGTGGCTTTTAATACAGAACAATGTAGTTCACATCACTGGTACCTTAGCCAATGCAAATCTTGTTTTAGAATTTTTAGAATTTTCATCTTTCCGTACATGCCTTGGCCATGCAAATCTTGTTTTTCCTAATCTATGTCTCATTCTTTTTCTTTTTTATCTTCTCAATTGTCAAAGATTAGTAGCAGTAAAGAACCTAGTGAGACAATTGGGTGCAGCCAGAGCTATGGATATGGAAATGGATTGATTTGAACAGGTGAAAATTATCGACCCACCTCTATTGGGGTGGGTTTAATACTTATTTTGAAAGGTTTCAAGGTGGGTAGGGCCGGTTCATAAATATTCACTTAATTAAGAGATGGCATGTGTATTGTTCATTAAAGTCAAGATCTATAAGGCCTAGACGGCTAGACAACATGTGAACAAAGATTACTTTCAGGTGTACATCATGGAGGTAGTCTACATAAAACAGTATGTCATTTGCTAGAAGTAGAACAAGGCACTTTTTCATTTTTTTCTTTTGGTAAGAGTAGAACAAGGCACTTGAGGTGGATTTTAAAAATATTCATAAAACATTTGTATTGGTTAGAAACTTGATAAATAAAAAGATGACAAAAAGTATCTTCATTTTTTCTAAATTAACCATTACCATTTAAATGGGACCCTTGTCATTCATACAACTTTGGAAACTCAACCAAGTGTGAAAAAAAATATTTATCTGTTTCCCTAAAATAAAAAAACTCTGCTCACTTTTACCAATTTAACCATTAACCATACAAGGGAACTCTTTTCATCCATTGGAAACTTACGCATGCAAGTGTTTACCAAACTAAGCATTAACAATTTAGATGGGAACTCTTTTCATCTATATTTCCCATATATATATATATATATCTTTGGAAACTCATGCAAGTGTCAAAAGATCATTAAAAAAAAAAGTGTTTCCTAAAATAGAAATCCTATAGTACCCTGATAAACCCATGGAACTTGAAATAACCATTCTACAAATATCTTAGAACATTGCCAAAAAATAAAACAAACTCTTGAAATGGGAATCTTTTATACATATAGTTTTGGAAACTCAGGGAAAAAAGATAAAATAACTTGATTTCGATGAAATAAATCCATTAGACCCTTCCCCTCTCCAATTACTTGAGGCAAAAGAACATAATCCTTTTGGGCTTATGTCTTTCCCAAATTACAACACAAGAAACAACACGACAAACAAAAAGAAAAATAAGAAAAAGGAATATATGAGAACAAATGTAATATACCTAATTGCTCTAAGCTTACGGATTAGTGTTTCTATTACGTCCCAAAAAATACAACCAAGGGACAACGTGAAAAAATAAAAATAAAAATTTATTTTTCCGTATTTAATGCAACACAAACTCCCAAATATGGACCTATAAAATTTCGAAACATGGTGAGTCATAATAAAATCTTTACAAAAGCGTTAAATCAATTGATATTAATATCCAAAATCAAACCCAACACATAACAAACTAAATATTTAAGGTTAAAGTTTCCAAAATAACCTAAACAAAACAACTAAATAAAATTAGGTTCATTATGAAGAATTTGCTACTAAAATGGCCTCTATGATGAAAGTCACTCCTGCTCAGACTCAGACGACTCCGTAGCCATCTCCAGCTCTCCACTCGGGTTCAACAACTGGCTCAAACGCTTGAAACCCTTTGACCCTCCCTCGTCTTCACGGCAGGGTAGGGATCGGTACCTATTGACCATTAAACAAGATAAACAGCAAGTACGAAAGTATAATTTATAAATAAAATACGAGATCAATGTGAGTAATGACATGTAATGATCATAAGAGAATAACACTGTGACAATGACGAAAAAAAATGTATAACCTAAATTCAATCTACACAATTGAGCAATACAGTAATCATACAAAAGCAACGCTACTGCTTTGGGTGGTCAGCCCTAACTATCTAAATCACGCCGGCGGTCATAAACCGATCAACATTCCGGAATACTGGTCATACAATCAATTCGGATATTACAATGTCCGCACATATCGGTAATCGATCAGCCGTCTAATTATAACTGCACTCGTTTAATTGTAAGCCAATCGATGTACATATATATACATATCATAATAGAATAAACCAAGTGATCTGTAAAGCTCTGACATAGAACCCTAGGTCAAAGTGAAGAGCTGGCCGCACAATAATCCACAATCGAATGCCGATAAATCGTTCGAATAAACCTCTACAATATCTCAATTGATTGCCAAGCCACATCATATATAGTCTATAATTCAATCCATGTAGGGTATGCAGTTAATAACCAAAATCAATCTCGGTCATATATACAAACTCGAAGGTCAAAGAATAACCACAAGCTAATCCTAAAGTCAAACATAAGGTCTCGTACCCAACAACCACATGAATATCCAAATAGATAAAAGATCAATGCATTCATTCTCAATCAATGGTGCATAGACCCAATTAACAGTTTTCCAATAAAGATGGGTTGAGCTAAATCCATTAGGATTTCTCCGAGCTCATACAAGGCACTAAACCCCACCTTGGTAAAATACCGCGTGCGTGCCCAGACGATATTTACATAGGTCCAATGATCCAATTAATAAGGTATAAACATATAATTTTAACTCATTAAAAGCAAAGATACCATTTAAATATTAATTTACAAATAACAACCTTAATGTATAATTTTAGAAAACCTAAGGATTCCATCTATAATATTTTCCAAATTCAACTCTTTATAAAATAGGCCAAAGGGTCTAATTGAGTTTATAAAATAACTAGGATCATTTTCCTAATTTTCAGAAACTTAAGGGCTGGATAAATAATTTAACCAAACTTAAAGTCACATGGGGTTACATTATCACCATGTCATCACCACACTATCTCCTTTATTCCTATTCTTATCAGGTAATCAGGTCACCCACTCCCTCTCCTTCCTATACATGCCAGGTCATCACCTCCCCACTCAACACAGAACTCTTAAAACAGAGCTCAAGTGTTTCAGGCCTACGGCCATTGGATGGGTTGGATAGTGGGACCACTGATCAAGAACCCATGATCAGTCCCACCAACAAGGTCGCCGAGTCAAGTACGGACTACAGACGGATGCCCGGACCAAATCCACGATCCAATCACCCCCGGGTCCCACAAGTGATTAAATGCAAATAAAATATATCAATATTACTCATGCCTCCCTTTGATCAGAATGCTGGATGGTAGGCCAACCAGGGCCCACCTCGCACGGGTCCCACATCCCTAAGGTCGATTTCTTAATAGGGCTTTCGTTGGCCTATGTCGGATATGTGCAAACCATCTCAAATGAGTGTCTCTTGTTTTATCATCTATTATGCAAAATACTCTCAAAAGAGTTTATTTTTTTATTATATCTTTTCTAGTTTTACCATGCATCCATTTCAAAATTTTCATATCTACATGCTTATTTTGTGCATATGTTTCTTTTGCTGGCATGTCAAATGATAAGCCTTTTCCAAAAAAAAAAAAAAAAAAAAAACAATAATAAAAAATATGATAAGCCTTAAAACTGAGCAGATAAGGTCTTTACCGAGGATAAGATATTAACAAAGAATCGATACTCAGCAAACTCAAAACACAAATGACTTCAAATGTTTAACAAAGAACCGATCCTCAACCAACTCAAAATACAAATGGCTCCTAATGTTCAAATTCTTAAAATTTTAACTTATTTGTATCCATCTTTATTAGTGTAAACACCTATATAAATAGCAATATAGAAATCCTGAGGTGTTTGCTCGGATGCAGGATAGACACATTTGTTGTTTGCAGCTGTTTTTGGCGCACTAGCATGTTGTGAGCATTTGGTTAGTATCTCCACATAATGATTTAACGGAGAAGGTGCTGTAGGCTTGAATGGAAAATCATGATCATTAAAAATAACATGTCTTCACCAAGGAGTTCGCATAAACAACCCAAACAACGAAGAAGTGTGTAATCAGATTTCCTATGAAATAAACATTCCCATGTGGACCTATTTTTAGGAAGTACTGTGGAAAGACGATTAATAAGGAAAACAACTATATTAAATGTCTCCAGTCTCTACCCAATAGCATAGTGTCATATGTGCTTTAGCCAATAAGGCAAGCCCCAATTTGATGACAATTTTGTCAAAGTTTCTACTGCTGCTACAAAACAATCAGACCCATCCATACATTCAAGAGCTTCTTTTGCGGATCCATTATTGTTTGTATGGCATCATGCAGGAATATTTTTATTATCTTGTTACTTTACGTAGGTGATATTATTATGACAAGGGGCAATACTTCAGCAACTCATTCCCTAATTCGTCAATTGAGTTCTACCTTTGCCATGAAGGATCTGAAGCCATTACATTATTTCTCCTGGATCTTGAGGTGCACAAGTCAAATGACACTTTGTTTCTATCTCAGACAAAATATGCAGTTGATCTATTACGGAAGCATGAGATGGATGGTACAAAATCTTACTCTTCTGCTATGGTAAATGTAAGTAAATTAAGTACATTCGATGAAGATCCTCTTCCCAACCCCTTTTGGTTGTTTGTCATTTATGCATGGGATGCGTAAATGTAAATTGCATATGTAAACATTAAATATGTAAATGTCGAGTATGTAAGCGTTACACATGTGTTTATGTTTATATTGTTTGGAAATTAGCACAATTTTCACATGATTTACGCATGTGTATCATTTTACCACATTTGTTTCAAAAACATATGTAAATGCATGCAAAATATTTTTGGTGTTTATATTTAAAATTTGAAACAACTAAAAAGCTACCACTCCCGACCTACAAAATATCACTCACCAATTATTTTAAGCACATAATATGTTGCTAATCAGACACCATGTACTACTTGCTATAAATTTATCTTGACTATCTAAAAAACTTCCTATTGGGGTTTAATTTTATATGTGAAAGTGTTGGTAGTCAAGTCTCATGTTTTTTTTTTTTTTCTAGAAGGAGAGATTTATAAATCTTTTGTTGTGCTTGTTTGCTGATTTTGGATTCAGAAGTATGCAAGTAGCCCTTGGTGTTGACTCCTATGTTTGTTTTGCATCAATTCACAAATCCATGGATACCATTTAACTATGAATTTCATTATCCTTAGGTGATATATATAATGAACATTCTATTGACGTGAGCATATTCCTTTTTCCTCATCAGTTTTGCATGGCAAACCCATCCTAATGACTTCATTTTCTCAAATTGATACATTAATTTTCCACCAAGGTGTCATCTACTGTTTGTTGTCCATGAAACAATCTCCTTGAAGTGGTCATCCGGTATGCTTCATCATCACTTTTGTTCTAGTAAGAGCATCATTAAATCTGATTCTGGCGACAAAAATCGTGAGTGGTGATCATCACTTAAATGTGTAATGCTTAACCCCAAGACTACGATGTCGTCAAGTAGTAAAGGACTAAAAAGTCCGGATTATCGATCCCACGAAGAGATGATGGAACAAGCAATGAATCCAATTTGAATAGAATTGAACTAAGATATAGCTAATATAGACAATTGAAGTAAACAATTAAAACTATTAAACTATGCAATGTAAACAATTAATTAACAATGTAAAATATGAAGTCAATTGGATTTAGTCTAACCTAACAAGCTACACTAAACTAGTGTGTGATTGGTGGTGGAAATGAAAGATTTAACGTGAAGATGTGGTGTGAAATGTGTACGATTCTAGAACAAGTTATATGAAATATGTATCTAACAATCTAAAAGTGAAAATAACAAATCAAAGAAGGATTAAAATTAACAACAATCAAGATAAGAGATTAGGCAATCAAAAATCCACTAAGTATTTAATTGATTCAAACAATGCATGTTCTAATTCAACTCCCAAATCTACAATCCAATTAGCAATGTCTTGCCTAATTGGATTGGATGATATAACAATGAACATCAAAGTAAAAGAAAATCAAAGGCCAATATCCTAGATCATCATCTAGCTACCCTAACAATAAATCATAAAAATCAAGCTAAAAATATCAAAGATAAGGGCTCTAACACATGCTATGTGAGAGAACTTAATCCAACTACAAAACATCAATTGAGATTATCCGAGCATCAAGTGAAGAGATAGAGCATAAGAAATGAGAGAGATTAGCACAATTAGATCTAAAATCTATAATCAATCAAGGTACAAGTAGAGAATTTAAACTAAAACATGCATGTAATTGAACTAATCACATTACTTAGCTTCAATAGGAAAGCCTAATCCAAGAGCTTTAGCCACTAAACATAAAGAAAGAGCTCCAAATCTTCATTAATGACCTTCAATTACACACAATCTCTCTAGATTAGTTGCAAAGAAGCTCCTAATTACAATCTAAAAGTATAGAGAAGGTAAAATAAAATTGGTAAAAGATTAACTTGCCAAAAGATCTCATCTTCTTTACAAAAACATTCCAATTTATAGAAACTTTGAAGACATTTGATTGGCTCATTTTCATTCATGAGGATTGCTTCCATTTGATTGGTTGCAACTTGAAAGCTTTTGATTGGCTCTTTTGCTTTTACATGGATTGCTTCAATTTGATTGGTTGCAACAAACTTTCCTTTCAAAAACATGTGTTTTTTTGCTTTTTGTGGTCCTTTATTGTCATGGCAAGCATTGATTGGTGCAAATGTTAGCGTTGGATGAAATATCTTCTATGTAAAAAAAAATTTTAAAATAAGTGGGATATGAACCCATAACCTATTTCATAGGAACCCAAATTCTAACCAATACACCAACTACTCTTTTGTGTTAGAAAATGACTTCTTTTGTCCTTAAAGTATTATCCTCTTATTTTGGAATTTTTCAACACTTCACCAAGATTTCTTAATGACTTCTTTATTGAAATCTCTTCTTGATGTCTCAGGACACTAGCTGGAAGGTTGGGTAGTCGTGGGGTCCACCTACACAAGAAAAATTACATTAAAATGCGCTATAAATAATCAGATTTATGCATGATAATCCGATAATCCGTTTAATGTGATAATGATAAAATCTCTGTGTAAAGCAAATGATATGCATATGAAATGCTGATAAAATCTGAACTGATGAAGGATAAAATATGTAATATTTAACACTCATCACACCCCCAAACCTACATTTTGCTAGTCCCGAGCAAAAACTATGAAGAAAAACTAAACTATATGGAAGAAAATACGGTAAAAATCTTAACTCACTTTTGTAGGAATCGCGATTGCACTTAGCTCGTGCAATAAGCCGTTAAACCCCTAGGTTTACCCTAGTGGACGAGTTTTGTCTCGTGAGGTTTTTCAGCATATAAATCTCACAAAATTCTTTTTATTTTGGAAAGAAAATATTTTTGATGTCCAACAGTCTTTAGCAGGCTAATAAGAATGAGTATTGAGTTAGGAATACTAGCCAACTCCTGAAGATATGACTGTCAATACCTACGTCCCACTGTGTATGTGTGTGTATTTAGCCAATAATCATGTAATCTTCAAGTCGAAGCTCACACAACCTTAATCCCCTTCCGAATACATTTCGCCTTGACTACAGCCTTACAGGTCATACTCTCAACAATAGAAGCACATGGATTTTGCTGACTAACTCTCGAGTATGAACAAGGCTAAGAACTCACATAATTGATGAAGAACGGAGCTTATGTATAGAATGATTGATCTCAAAGAATAAGATATAACCAATAGAAAGTGGAAATGCTCACTAAACTTCTCACTCACTCAGCACCTAACCTTTCCTAGGATCCAATAGGTCTTTCATAAGTTGTAATGGGGTTAGGGTTAATAGGTAGGATAAGGGTTAAATGTGGCTAAGTGTTCTTGAGAAGGTAAGGGTCCTCAAGTCTTCATAGGAAGGTCTTCCACTATCTTCACTTCTTCATTTTGCTTTGTGTTCTTTATTCCACTCTATCTCTTTTGGTGCTTGCGTTTCTTTGGTTTCCCATATCTCTTTTTCTTTTTCTTTTGTTTTCCTTTGGTTCTCATTTCTTCTTCTTTTTTTTTTCAACTTTCAAATTTCTTTGTCATCCCTTTGTAGAACATTTATATTTTGGTAGCCCATGTGAAGTCTTTATCACTAATGCTCAAATCCTTCCTTTCTTCATATATCCCTACCCTTCTAAAAAACAATAGGTAAAAAAGGATTATATATATGTGGGTGATGAGACTTGGGATAATGAAGGAAGGTTTCTTGTAAAATAGGCTCAAGAGGGCTACTAAGGGTATAAAATGTAATAGGTGAGTTCAAGATTTGGCTATTATTTTTTTTTTTAGAATGCTTATCATCTTCCCCTAAGTTCGGAAAAATGCATCATAAGTTACAAGTCAAGGTTTCTTCGCATTTTGATGTCACCTCCATGGTTAGAACAAGGAATAACACTTATGAGATCAGAAGTGCTGGACTAAGAAGCTCTAGGAGTAGCTCTTCATTCTACTCAGGAATAGTGCAGAAGAGTCCTCACCCAAACAGATATAGATAGGCTCAATCGCTCAATGGGTTTTAGTCTCCACTAATGTTTCTTTCGGGTCTCTTAGAAGTGATTTGCTCTTCTCTTGGACTACACTCATGTGGCTAAAGGTGTAAAAAAAAGTTATAGGACTTGTATCTATGACAACTCCTCAAGCAAAATCGATGGACAATTTTTTGAAAGTTTTTTTTTCAGTCTTTTGTTGATTTTGGAATTTTTCGAATTTTTAGAGTTTTTGGTATAAATGGAAAACAAAATAACTTATGTACATGCAAAATGCAATGCATGAAATGCAGTGCCTCACCCCCAAACCTATCCTAAACATTGTCCCCAGTGTTTATGCAAAACATAAATAAAATAGGACAAGGAAGATAAATTGGAATTTCTCACCATATGGTGCCGAGACACGGGTATATTGTTGCCTCCCAACATGCGCTAAGTTTAACGTCTTCAGCCAGACACAATTAACAGTGTATGAGGCCAATCTATCCTGGGTCTACAAGAAGGACCTTCTTAGCAATATTATCAGGATTCACAAACTTAATATACTCTTTTAACCTGTGCCCATTCACTTGAAATGTGCTACCACCTCTGGGATTTAAAAGTTCAACTGCAACGTGGGAATGGACTGAAGGTTCACAAGATGGTTTGGCATATTCTTCCAGATGAATATGGTAGATAACTATTGATGTACTGATTCTTTTAATATCCGAGATGGTCCAAAGTAGGACACTCTGATGGTCTTTTAGCACATCTAGTATTTTCTTTTCATGCTCTTCCTCAAGGTCTGAGGCAATAATTACTGAGTTGCTAGCAGAGGGCCCCAGGTAGGCATACTTCAAATTCTCGGGTAATGGTTTTAGTTCTAACTTGGGTGGCTTAACAATAATTGATTCTTTTTTGACCATAGATTCAGAGGTGGATGTAAAGATAGGCTCAATTTTCTGCTTCCATTGGCCAACATCCATCGGCTGGGCCGAATTCAATAATGCATTAACTTCGAATATGGACCCGTCGATGTTTATGTCGGCATTAAAGTAAGCTAGACATTCCTCCAGCGGATCTGTGAAACATGATGATTTAACTGTTTGATCCACTAATGTGTCAATCATGTTCACTTCCTCATCATCATTTGGGTCTGATGTTTGGAGTCCATTACGAAAAATATTCAACTCCAACTTCATGTTCCCGAAACTAAGTGTCACAACCCCATTCCTGCATCTAATCGCCGCATCTGATGTTGCAAGGAATGGTCGACCAAGAATGACAGGAATATGTCAGTCGGGGGCTGCCACTGGTTCGGTATCTAAAACCACAAAATCAACTGGAAAATAAAATCCTTAACTTTGACGATCACATCTTCAACCACACCTTTCGAATACTTAACTGACCTATTAGCAAGAGAAAGGGTAATATCAGTCTTCTTCAGTCCTCCCAGGCCCAACTGTATGTACACGGAGTACGACAGTAAATTCACACTTGCCCCAAGGTTAAGGAGACACCTCTCCATGACAGAGTCTCCTATTTGAATGGTGATGGTAGGGCAGCCAGGATCTTTGTATTTGGGTGCAATGGTCTGCTGGATCAAGCCTGATGCCTGAGCTACCATCACAATAGTTCTGGGTATTGATGTTTTCTGCTTGACAGTGGTCAGGTCTTTCAAAAACTTGGAGTAGGAAGGGATTTTCTTTATGGCATCAAGGAGGGGTATGTTTATCTGGATATTTTTGAAAACTTCTAAGATTCCCTCAAAATGATCATTCTTCCTAGTCTCCTTCAATCGTTGTGGGAATGGGGCTTTAGGTACCACTTCTAAAGATAATGGTTAAAAAATAATGGGCTTCTGAATCTTCTCTCTCTGTGGCTCTCCTCTTAGTATGGGTTCTTCTCTCTCTTTCTCTTTTTCTCTTTCTGCATTCTCTTTTAAATCTTTCTTCAAATTCACTCTCTTGGGTTCGACAACTTTCGTCGAACTCTCTGGTTTTTCTAAAAAAATCTTCTCTCTTTGATCCTCTTCAGGCATCTCAACTCTATTGTCAACAGTCTTTCCTGATCTCAGAGTACGGATCGCCTTCACTTGCTCATTACACTCTACCGAACACTGGCCTCTGGGCTGATTGGGCTGTCCTTTTGGATTAGGAATGGTTTGGCTCGGGAATTCTCTCTCAGACAACTGTAAGGTGAGCTGACCTAATTGGGCCTCTAATTTTGCAATGGATTGGTTCTGGACCTGGTTAGTCTGCTCTTGGATTTGAATGAATTTGGATAACAGGTTCTCCAGATGAAAGGATTGCTGAGGGACTTGTGCTGGTGTAAAGTAGTTAGGCATTTGATATGGGACTAATGCCCTACATTGATTTTATGGTTGGAACTGATTCTGCTGTATGGGCTGCTAAGGATGAGGAACCATAGGATGATTGGTTTGAGCAGGTTGCTGGTACTGCTACCTAAGGTACTGAGCTGGAATCCGGGCTGACCTCCCTGGGACTGAATAGGCTCGGCTTGATGGTACGAGAAATTGGGGTGGAACCTATTGTCTAGGTGGTAGGTCCGACTAAAAGTGTTAACAGTTGGTTTCCGAAAGTTTCCATAGGAATTCAGTGCATTGGTTTGCTCGGCCTTGACAAATGGTAGACTAGGGCAACTATCAACTGTGTGCTCACAACTATCGCATAACACACAAACGTGATGCAGTTCACTCATACTTCTCAAGGTGGGCTCATGTTGCTGAGGGGTGGGTTGGCATGACATCACAGAGATAGATACTATCTTTTTGCTCAAATTTTCCACTTCTTGAACTAAACTGGTCATCACATTTTTCAACTCAGGGTCCTGTTTGATGTTGTACATTCCAGGCTTTTGGATCCCTGTGTCATCTCTCTCCAAATCTTTCCTATTACTGCTCCAATTTTGTGAATTTTCTACAAGATTGACAAAGAATTTGTATGCTTGATCGGCAGTCTGATTTATGAATTCTCCTCTGTGCATTGATTCAATCAAGATACGCTGGGGGTTTGGAAGACCTCTATAAAAGAAATATATCAACTATCCTTTGTCAATCCCGTGATGTGGGCATTTGATCAATAGGTCATGGAATCTCTCCCAGGTTTCGGCAAACTCTTCCTCGAGTCGTCGCCTAAAGTTCCTGATGGCACTCCTAAACTGCTCAATTTTGCTCACTGGGAAAAACTGGGACATAAACTTTTTGACAAGCTCATCCCAGGTGGTAATGGAGTTTGGAGTCAAGGAATTCAGTCAGGCGGCTACATGATCTTCTAGTAAGAGGGGAAACAACTTAAGCTTAACAGCTTCATTATTCAAATTTTTATTTCTAAACGTATGGCAGATGGTCAGGAATTTGTTCAAATGGATATAGGGCTGCTCACACTCAGATCCATGAAATTTTGGTAACATGTTGATGGTGGCAGGCCGGATTTCAATTTGGTCTATATTATTTTCTGGCAAAACTATACAACTATGTGAAGTTGATGAAAATTGTGCAAATAGTTCATTGAGGGTCCTTTGCTAAGGGTTTTGGGCAACCATTGTGGGTACTATGGGTAATCAATCCTCACTAATCGGCTTTGATCACATATCCACACTCGCATACAACTGCGACTAACCTAGCAATGCAATGGTCCGTTTAATGAAATGAATGCAACATAATAAAAATTTCGAAAACTAAATGAAAAGCTAATCTAAACTAAGGTTACCTAAAAGAATTCTAGAGAGCTCCTAACTGTGAAGATGACACTCTGGCTTCAAACTTGGACCTATGAAACGGAAATTTTGGCCAGTTAACCCCCAGGTAAATGGTGGGATCTCAACGCGCTAGGCGAAGGCTCCTCTTAAAAACCAACTCCTTGAACAACAAAGTTGTCTCCCTATTTGGCAAGATGGTAGCCAAGGGACAAGGTTAGCTTAGGCACCAAAAAATCTGCCAGGGCACACAATTGGCATAACCGCGGTGGTCTTCCCTATTGAGCTCGTAACCTATGGTCACGTTTCTACTCACTTTTATTAGGGTTTATTGGTCCTAAACTAAGTGAGAATTAAGATGAAATCTTAAGGGCAAGGAAACGGTGATGAAATCTGAATCCTTATCTTGTTAGGGGAATTTGCCCTTTACTAGTAGTGCACCAAATTACAAGTGTATTTAAAACAATTACACTACAAAGCAAGGAACAATAAACAAAGTAAACCGCTTGCAAGGGGCTCGCGGGAGTTAGGAAATGCAAACCTCCTGATTTATTTCGAGGGACGAATCGGTTGTCGTCGACTCACACCACGGACACCAATTTCTGTGTACAAATGTGAGGGGCCGCGACGGTATAGTCCAACCATCCTCCTTCCCTATAAGCAATTTATTGTAATTCTACTAAACAACTAACCACTTAAAGTAAGTAAAGAGCGTAAAGTAAAGTAAATGGGTCACGACCCGACCCGCAACCAAAATTATTACAATGCCTTGATAAGAAATACCTAATACAACCAACTAAGAAAGAAAATAAATGTCTAAACTAATTTTAAACTAGGAAAGCAAGTAAAATCTTCAAGTTCTCCAATGCACTTTTCCACTTTCCTTTACTCCAAGCGAGGAATTCCCTACAAAACAAACACAAATAATGTGTAGAATCAGCAAGGAAAATAAAGGAAAGATAAAAAGTACACTAAGCTAAAAATGAGTTCAACTCTATGAAATTCAAAGCTTTCCAATGCCTCTCCCCGGCAATGGCGCCAAGAACTTTATCGACACTTAAATGTGCAATGCTTAACCGCAAGACTACGGTGTCGTCAAGTAGTAAAGGACGAAAGAGTCTGAATTATCGATCCCATGAAGAGATGATGGAACAAGCAATGAATCCAATTTGAGTAGAATTGAACTAAGATATAACTAATATAGACAATTGAAGTAAACAATTAAAACTTTTAAACTATGCAATATAAACAATTAATTAACAATCTAAAATATGAAGTCAATTGGATTTAAGCTAATCTAACAAGCTACACTAAACTAGTGTGTGATTGGTGGTGGAAATGAAAGATTTAAGGTGAAGATGTGGTGTGAAATCTGTACGATTCTAGAACAAGTTATGTGAAATGTGTATCCAACAATCTAAAAGTGAAAATAACAAATCAAAGAAGGATTAAAATTAACAACAATCAAGATAAGAGATTAGGCAATCCAAAATCCACTAAGTATCTAATTAATTCAAACAATGCATGTTCTAATTCAACTCCCAAATTTACAATCCAATTAGCAATCTCTTGCCTAATTGGATTGGATGATATAACAATGAAGATCAAAGTAAAAGAAAATCAAAGGCCAATATCCTAGATCATCATCTAGCTACCCTAACAATAAATCATAAAAATCAAGCTACAAAATATCAAAGATAAGGGCTCTAACGCTTGCTATGTGAGAGAACTTAATCCAACTACAAAGCATCAATTGAGATTATCCGAGCATCAAGTGTAGAGATAGAGCATGAGAAATGAGAAAGATTAGCACAATTAGATCTAAAATCTATAATCAATCAAGGCACAAGTAGAGAATTTAAACTAAAACATGCATGTAATTGAACTAATCACATTACTTAGCTTCAATAGGAGAGCCTAATCCAAGAGCTTTAGCCACTAAACATAAAGAAAGAGCTCCAAATCTTCATTAATGACCTTCAATTACACACAATCTCTCTAGATTAGTTACAAAGAAGCTCCTAATTACAATCTAAAAGTATAAAGAAGGTAAAATAAAATTGGTAAAAGATTAACTTGCCAAAAGATCTCATCTTCTAAAAGGTGGAATAATATCCAACCCTAGGGCTCCCTTTATCTTATATAGACAAGTTCCAAAGAGTCACACTAGCTAGAGACTTCTTCGCCAAGAAACTCACATCTAGTAATCCTATTGGGAGTCTTATTAGTGAGACCAAATCAAGTATTACATTAAGTGAGATTGTTTTCTCTATTGGCATCAGACCTGCTTGACCCGTAGCATGCGGGCCACACAATTCCCTATAATCTCTCACTTGGCACGAATGCCATGTACATCAAACATATCTCAATCCCATGCACATTACATGCCTTACAAAACCCTCTGCAGGTAAAGCCTTTGTGAGAGCATCAACCATCAATTCCTCTGAAGGCAAATAAAAATTTTCTATATCATTCTTTTTAGCCTTCTCTTTGATGAAGAGATACTTTATCTAAACATGTTTTGATCGGCTGTTGATCTGTCTCATTCACCATGGATATAGCAGATGTGCTGTCTACGTTCATTAGGAAAGGCTATTTTTCTCCAATTATTTTCAAATCAGTTAGGAAATATTTTAACCAAAGAGCCTCCTGGACTGCTGTATTGCAAGCTATATACTCTGCTTCGGCTGTTGACATAGCCGTAGAAGTCTATTTCATACTACCCCAAGAAACCGCACCTCCTCCGAAGGTAAACACATAGCTGGTTGTTGACTTTCTCTGGTCTAAATCACTGGCCTACTCTGCATCTGAGTAGCCACGCTAACATAGGCAAAAATTCACTATTCCTTTGATGTACCGCAGAATCTTCTTAACCGCATACCAATGCTATAATCTTGGGTTATTTAGGAATCTGCTTATGAGACCCACGACGAATGCAAGGTCTGGTCTCGTACACAGCATCGCATACATGATGTTGCCCACAATCTAAGCATAAGGTTTCATTCTCATCACTTCCTTATCCTACTCGATTGTGGGCCCCTAATCGCTGAACAATTTTATGCTCTTCCAGATGGGAGTGTCAATTGGTTTACACATAGCCATATTAAATCGTTTCAACACAGTTTCCAATTAGGATCTTTATGATGAAGTCAATAGCCTATTCGGATGATCACGAGTTATTTCAATGCCAATGACATACTCTGTCTCACCCATGTCTTTCATCTCGAATCTTGACTTTAACCATTGTTTGATTTTATTTACAGCTTCCAATTAATCACCAGCGATCAAAATGTCATCCACATATAATGACAAATATAAATAACTACTCCCATTGCGTTTAATATTGAAACATGTGTCTGCATTATTGGAGACAAATCCTATTTCACCCATGGCCTGGTGAAATTTTCTATACCATTGTCTCGAGGCCTGTTTTAATCGATACAATGCCCTATTAAGTTTGTATACTTTTTCCTCGTGACCTTGCACCACAAACCCCTCGGGTTGTTTGATGTAAATTTCTTCTTCTAATTCGCCGTCCAAGAATGCAGTTTTCACATCCATTTGATGCAATTCAAGGTCACGACATGCTACCAATGCTGTTAAGGTTCGTTTGGACTGGAATTTTACGACCGGAGAAAATGTCTCATCGTAATCTATTCCTTCCACTTGTGTGAATCCCATAGCTAATAGCCGTGCTTTATATTTATCTAAGGATCCATCCGACTTTAGTTTCTTTCTAAGAGCCCTTTTACATCCAATGGATTTTTCAATTTTTTGGAAGATCAACCAGTTGCTATACTTGGTTCTTTTCAATTGATTATATCTCCTCTCTCATAGCTTATAACCAATACAGAGCATCCTGCGCTTTGATCGCTTAAGAGTAGGAGTTTGGATCCAAGTCTTGCAAGGTTTTCAATAAAACTGTAATAATCATCGAGATATGCCGGTCGTTTTCTAGCCCGAATCGGCCTGCCAATGGGCTCATCGGGTTGTTCAATCACCTCAAGTGGGCCTGGCCAGGAACTCTAGGTCCAACGTCCTCTTCGTTGGAACCCGCAGTTGCTTGAACCCCTTGCCCTTAGAGATTTCATATAATTCCACAAGCTGTGGTTCTACTCTAGGACAGACCATCGGATCCTCAAGGAAAAACACATCTCGGCATTCCATGATTATTCTATTATCGTGATCATATACACGATATCCTTTAGAATGTAATGGGTAGCCAACGAAAGAATAATTTTTCTTCATTTTTTATTGCAGTTTATGTCTTTCTTGTGGTGGTAGCAGGACATGTATAGGGCAGCCCCAAACTCTCACATATTCTAATTTTGGTTTGGCACCAGTCCATAATTCATACGGGGTCTTGAGCACGCTTTTGGAGGGTACTCTGTTCAAGATATATTGTGCCGTGTTTAATGCTTTTTCCCACAAATACAGTGGAAGTCTCGCGTGGCTGATCATTGACCTTACCATATCCATTAAGGTTCTATTCATCCTCTCAGTCACGCCAATTTGTTGTGGGGGTTTATGGAATCGAATATTCATGAATGATTCCCTCACGTGCACAATATTCTTTAAATAATTCCGAAGTATATTCACCCCCCCTATCGGATCTAATCCATTTTATTTTCTTGCCCTTTTGATTTTGGACCTCAGCAGCATATATTTGAAATATTTTTAAGGCCTCATGTTTGTATTTAGTCAGGTACACATGACCATATCTGCTATAGTCATCAATAAATGTGACAAAATGGTCCTCTCCCGTTCTATTTTGGACATTCAATGGTCAATATTTCTGAACTTCTAGTTCCTTTTGGAAATGGTTTCTTGACCATTTTTTCACTCAGACATGGTTCACATATAGGGTAATCCACTTTACCTAAATCTGGTAAGAGTTCGACCCTAACCATTTTACTTATTCTATTTTTGTTAATGTGCCCTAATCTAATATGCCATAACATTGCCAAACCATCCATACACATTCACACACACAGAATAATGAGAACTAGATTTTATGTTATCATTAATAGTGTCCAGCAAATACAATTTATCAGAAAGAAAACCATTGACTAAAACTTGACCGCGCATTCCAAGTGTAACATCTTTATCTTTAAATCTGATTTTGAATCCATTCATGGCCAACTGACTCACAGAGATGATGCTACTCCTCATAGCTGGAGCAAAGAAAACGTCGGAGAGATATTGGGATTTTCCAGTTGGTAAGGGAATTTTGACTTTCCCTACCCCTAACGCATCACAGAATGTTTCATTCCCCATGTGAATACTTTGATCCCCTGGTTTCATTTCTTTGAATTCGACAAACGCAGCCTTGGTTCTTGATATGTGACTGGTGGCTCCTGAATCAGTCCACCAATTTTTGTCATTGGTTTCCACCATCATGGACTCTGTGATAATCTCAACATAATCAACATGTTCTTTGATCACTTTACTTTGCTGGCTACTCACACCCCTTTTCTTTCTTCATCGAGAACTAAAGTGTCCAGGCTTCCCGCAGTTAAAGCTAATACCACTCTTAGGCCCTTTTCGTTTTTTATAATTGCCTTTGAATTTCCTTTTATTTTTCACATTGACGGTTAACGCACCGTTATTCTTCTTAGTTTTAGCTATCATGATAGAATTTGAAGGTGTTAAACCTCAGGTGGCCAGCCTTTGTTCTTCAGCAAGCAATCTAGTTTCAATCTCATTGAGGGTTACAACCTTTTGAAGGCTAAGGGTCTGAGACACATTCTCCCACGAAGGTGGAAGAATCATCAACAAATATATTGTAAGACCCGACCCCCAAATATTTTGTTTAGTGTTGTTTTGATTGTGGTTTAACTTTTTAAGCGAGATTAGAGTTGGTTTGATTTTTTTTTTAGTTTAATTAGATTTTTCATAACTTTGGAGAGTTTTGAAGACCGTTGACTTTAGTTTGACCCGACCTTTGTAAAATGCATTTTTATGAGAAATTACTTTTGATTTCTAAAAATTTCAAATTTTATTTATATTGATTCATTTTATTGTTATAAACAACTTTCATGTTTTGTCCATTTGGATTTGAGGCCCAGAAAATACGTTTTTCGAGAAAAATGGGCAAAATTGGCTTTTCACACAAAATCTGTACTCAAATTTTGAAAATCTCAAAATATGTCAAAAATATAGTTTTTGGAAAGTAGAAATTTCATTGATCAATTTTTTTTTCTTCGTCATTTTCGTCCGCGGCTCGCAAATACCGTTTTCAGTCACATGAAGATTGGGGCCCATGGGCCCAGTCCATTCACACTTTATAAAACCCAGCTTGGCGCTTCTTCTCTTCCTCATTCTATTTTCCTGCAACAACCCAGCTAGGCCTAGGGTTCCTTCTTCTCCTCCGACACTTTCTCTCTCTTCTTGAAAACCTCTCCTTTTGCATGTTAAGTGGAGATTTGATCTCCTAATCTTCTTCCTCACCACTCAAGCTTTCCTAGGATATCTGTTTCATGGGATTTGAGCTAGGAGAAACCCCTTCTTCAAGCTTTTCTTCTTGATTCGAGCTTAAAAAAGGTTAGCAATTGATTTCTTTCTTTGAGATTGTTGTTTTCTAAACTATTAAGAGTGTTTTTCCCCCAAATGCATAGAGGTTTCATGAAGTTTTACAAATGTTTGATTTCTAGGTTTTCTCTTGGCATTTTTTGGGGGTTTTCGTAGATTGTGAGCTAGAGCTTTAGAAAGAGTGTCTTTGAGTGATTGATCCTTCTACTTGACCAAGGCAAGTCAATATTCCAGCTATCATGGTGATTTATGTGAATGAACTTATGAATTTCTTCTTCATGTGGTGATGGAATTTTTGTTATCCTCACAACACGCGGACCTTTGGTAGAGTAAAAAGTCTTAATTAATCCTAAAATTTCGCATCCCGAGATCGGATCACTACAGGGCCCGGTTTCGGAGTGTGACAGATTGGTATCAGAGCTGGTTAGTTCTAGGAAATAATAAAAAAAACTCTAGAGACATTAGGATGTATGGTGAGGACTCGTTAGATTGTGTAGATTTGTTTTCTCTTATTTTTGTTTCTTCGAGTTCAAGTTCGCTTTTCTTTTAGTTAGAGAGTCTTTGCTTGTCTTTTCTTTTCGTCCTTGTTGTTAGGGAATTTGGATGACCAAATTTCCTTTTTCGTGGGGGAGAGACTTAAAGTCTCCATTTCCACATTTAGTGTCTTTTGCCTGTGTTCACGTCGGAGACTAAGAACCTTATGGACTTAGTGTGATATTTTTGGAGAACATCAGTAGACTTTCAGCCTTTCAGCCTTTCAGCATCACCAATGTGATTAGTGAGAGATGTATGGAATTGTTTGCTAGAGGAGAACATGAGTAATACATGAAGACCCCCTTTCAGCTAATTGAGAATCGTCATGCAACATATTCATTAAGGTAAGTAAATGAGGATCTTTGGGTGAACTTGGATCATTTTTCTAAGACGGAGGACTGCAGAAGCTTGTATTGGACATTGATCTTATGAAGGGACGAATGATTTTCAATTAGCAAGGCTAGAAGTTGGTGCCAGAGACTCAGAGATTTCCCGAATTCAAAGAGCTTTGTAATAGTTTTGACTGAGAATTTTCGTAACTTACAGCTAAGCCAGTGTAGTTGACTCAGCAGAAATGCCAAGTGGATGATTAATTGCATTCAAGATAATTTTCAGCAGCAGAAGAAAGGGTATTACGCAGAGAAGAGCCAGACTTGATAACAAGATAGAGGAGATTTTTGTGGATTTTGCCGACTTTCGAGTTATTGGATTGGACAGTGTACAAGTACAAACTGGAGAAGTGGCACAAATTGATTGTAAAATTGTCTACTCTATGGATGATTATACATTGGTTGTATGGAAGAAAGTTAAAAACAAATTTGGATTTTTTAGGCAGTAATCAAAACTTGAGACATGACATTCAGATGAGGTAACTATTCTTGCAAGGAAAGTAGAGCATGAGACTGCGGCAGATGATTGAGCAGACCCTGGATGGTGAAATTCCAGTCGAGCAATCATTCAGGACTTTATCCATACATCGAGTAAGGATTTGGTTATTTTGGTGAACCTAGGAGGGTGTCGAGACCCCGAACCAAATCCAAGGATTAGGCCCGGGCCCGCGACGGTGATTGCATATTATTTTGTTTTCCCACAGGTTACCACGGTGAGGATCCCAAGACACAGGTATCTAACTCACATATACAATTATGTTGAAGCGCGTAGCAAGAACATATTCCATCGTACTATAAACATTTTAAGAAATCTCACAAATAGGATCACATCGAGGCATAATATCATAAAGAGATTCATAATATGGCATTTCTATCATAGTTAAAGTTTTCAAAATAACAAGATGAATTAAGTTAATACATCTCCAAAATAAGAGGCCAACAAAGGCCAATACATCTAAAGTTTCCCAAAAGTATCCCAAAACTAGGTGAAACGAATATTAAGACCCCATCTGACGTCTACATGACGTCATCGGGTTGCCACTCTCGTGATGGGGTTGGCTCAAGAGCCTCCTCCGGGCACTCCTCCTCAAAGGTAACACCTCCTGCACCTGGGCACCAAAATAACAAGCATCAAACACGACGGTTTGGCAAATAATCAATTTAGGAATAAGCATGAAAACAATATTAAAATAGTTTGATAAGATTGAAACAGTTCAAGTTTAGATTACATGTCGAATATACGAAACTAGCATAAATACTTATAATATCATGAAAAGGTAAATCCACATTGAGCTCATCCTTTCTCTATCATAAAAATGATAAGAGCAAGCACACACGATATCACGACATGCTAAACACGATCCCACGCTACACAAGGTAAACGGGGAGGCCGGCCGCGGAACCGGAAATACGCAAGATATGTATACAATATACGACTAGTCTGCAGATAGTCCACATGTTTAAGGACCCCCAGACAGAGGATCAGACTGAAGGGGTAGTCCAAGCTTAGTGGTGTTTACTTGAGTCATGAATGCACAAACACGACAAAATACTTATCAAACTTATTGAATTTTTTTAAGGGGAATTCACTTGTCAAAACGAAACAAGGCACAGCTAGCAAAATGGTATAATATATATGCATAACAAGCTTAGGAAGTGATCCCCTTCTTCGTTCTAAAAACAATCTCAAATAAACTTATTCTTGAAATTTCAAGGTGAGAACACATCTATGTTTCTTGAAACAATTTCCCAAACGCACTTGTACATGAAATTCAAAACAATACACGAATATATTTTTGGATATTAAAACTAAAGTTTGAAAAGCAAGGTCTATCAAGCATGTGCTAAAGACTCCCATTGACTCCTATGTATTTGAAATTCAATGTCGGAAGAATAGCGATGAAATTGGTGCCTCCGAAGTTAGGACATTTTTAAATTTCAAACACCCAACATTCAAATAGAAGTCTCTTAACATATTCTAAAGTTTTCAATCCTCAAGAAACCACAAAAGCATGTAAATCAGTCCAAGAATGAATTCAGATCGATCCCAAAAATTAGTGTAAAAACATAAAACAGGCCCAAAAAAATTGAAATGGGCAGAGACTGGGCCCGCTCGAGCGGGCATGGGTCCGCTCGAGCGGACCTCCCAAAGGGTGGTCTCACTAGAGTGAGCCCAGGCTCGCTCTAGCGAGCCTGTTCTCTGGCTGGCCCGTCTGGAAGTGCATTTCTACACTGTTTTGGGGCTCCTTTTGCAATTCTTTGAATCTTTTCTATCCTCCTTCACTATCAAGCATATTCTAAAACATTCAAAACTGATTTGATTCTTATCCAACCATTATTCATTCATCACTAAACTAAAACATCATATTTCATCTACAAAATCAGCATGGAAATTAGAATTTAAACATGAGAAGGATACAAAAATCTGAGCTGAGCTCTTTCCAATGAGATGTCACTAATAAAAGAAAAGAGCTTCTCATATCAATCTAATTAAAATCAAGTCCAAGATGAGCATAAATTTGAAGAACATGAACATGACATAAATTAAGAGTTTGAGCAACAAAATCATACATTTCCAAAAATGAGAAATAGTACATAAATCCCATACACATAGAACCTATAGAGATTACTTGCCTTAGCCTCAATGCCAAGCAAAACTTCACACAAATCCAATCAAAGAAGAGGTCCACGAAATCTACACAAAATCCCTAAAATAAAACATGCAAAAAAAATCACATTTTGGTCAACATAAATCCCCATTTCGAAAATGGGTTTGATAGTATGAAGAACAAGCTCTTTGTGAGCTAAAAGAACATCAATGAAAAGATGGGTTCAAACTCTAACCTTTAGCTAGTCAAACAAGGAGAAGAGAGCTAGAAGATGATGAATAGTAGCAGGGATTTGTCCCAAAAAGAGTCCAGCTGAGGCTTAAGAAAAGAGGAAGAGAATGTCGGAGTCAGATTTGGGAATGGAGCCTTTTAGCTAGATCAATCCCAAGGAGGAAGATTAAGGAGAAAACTTTTTTTTTCTCTCTTTGCTCTAGGGTTAGAAAACTTGCAGGAATTTGGTAAAGGTGAAAGTGGATAGTGAGAGAGAGAATAAAAGAGTATGTGATGCCCCGGAGTCCCACATCGACTATAAAGAGGAAAGTGATTGGGATTATATGTAGAGCTTACACCCTTACCTTGCATGAGGCCTTTTGATGGGTTGAGGCCAATCAGAAACAAAACCTTGAGGCCAGTGGGCCAAAGCGGACAATATCATACATACGTGTAGGGTGGGGCGTTACAAATGGTATCAGAGCCGACTCTCGACTAGTTCGAGTGTGGGTCCCCTACCGTGGTCTGGTGCAAGTGGGCGAGTTTCCATGTGGGCGGGCCAAGAGGGCTGGCAGGCTACTGCACAGGGACGGGCAGCCGTAAGGGGGGTGGAATGCGATGCCCCTGAGTCCCACATCGACTATAGAGAGGAAAGTGATTGGGATTATATGTAGAGCTTACACCCTTACCTTGCATGAGGCCTTTTGATGGGTTGAGGCCAATCAGAAACAAAACCTTAAGGCCAGTGGGCCAAAGCGGACAATATCATGCATGCGTGTAGGGTGGGGCGTTACAGAGTATTTATAGCTTTTGAAAGTGGGTCCCTTGCAGCTGAAACTTGAAACGATTAAAACATGGTCTTGTGGACCCCGGATGAGATCGACGAAGAAGAACAAGGCGATCGTCAAAATATCTAATTTCAGAAAAGTATAATTTTGACATGGTTTTGAGATTTCGGAATTTGTGCCCAGATTTAGCATGAATAGTCAGATTTACCCTTTTGGGCCAAAACTTGAGTTTCTGGGCCACACACACACACATGCTAAAAAAACAAAATTTGTAACAAATAATAGAATCATTCAAATGACGTAAAAACCACGATCAAAATCACAAAATTGGAATGAACACCCATTTCACGCGTGCACTCAGGGTGTCCCTGAGTGTGACTAACTAATCTTAAACGATCTCACAGTTCCCAAAACTAAACCAAGACTAAATCTAATTATATTCTCACCCAACTAATACTAAAACTCATTTACGGCTAAACACTCACTTAATTAGTACTGATCGAGTTGGTTTGGGTCGGGATCTAACAGAGGGCAAATAGGAAGCTCTAAGTACAGAGAATAAAGATTTGAATTTTTGGAATGGTAAACACAGATTGGACTTCTAAGATTCAGTTATATATGTCAAGGGTAAGAGACTTGGAGAGTAAAATCTAATAGAGGCAAGCCATTATGAAGTTTTGACACACATAATAGTGTAGCAGGTCCGTAGCAGTGTAACGCTTGGTTTGTAGCAGACCAAGTCAGAGGTAGGGTATCTAAAGAATTTTGGAGTTCGTGATTTTAAGATAGAGTAGGATTGATGATATGCCTGGAGGACGGCCTAACCTTTGATTGAAGAGACTAACTCTTGGTGGCACCTCAATTTCACCGATTCTTCGAAGACTAGACCGAATGAAGGTGTTGAATCAGAATCCAAGTAGTACAGTGAGAGCAGGTATATAGAATTTCAGAATCTTTCAGGATGGAGATTTTCCGGTGAAAGCATGTCTACGACCATATCGTCATATAAGTGTCAGAATCATCGTGTACAACTCGGTATAACTTAGTACACATGATTTCAGGGTAACAGAGGGAAGCGAAACTTATAGTTTCCTGGATAAACAGTGATTTACAAGGTAAGTTGAAAAATTGACATAGTGCAGGACGTCAGATGATCACCGAAGGATGACTAGAAGGACTTTGAACATTGGTTTTGTCAAAAGAACAAGTCGTTGTATATTAGTGTGGAGCAGTGTGCAACCTTCAACTGAATCAGGAGTATTATTTGTTAGCGCATCTCGACGTTAGGTTTAAACAGGGGACATCTCAGTTGCCGAGGTTCAGTGCAGGATGTCAGTGTTTTCATTTGGCTTTTGAGTTTTTTTATTTTGATTTGGTTTAGACCATTTGGAGGACCAAATGGGTTCTAAGGGGGGAGGATGTAAGACCCCGACCCCCAAATCTTTTGTTTAGTGCTGTTTTGATTGTGGTTTAACTTTTTAAGCGAGATTAGAGTTGGTTTGATTTTTTTTTTAGTTTAATTAGATTTTTCATAACTTTGGAGAGTTTTGAGGACCGTTGACTTTAGTTTGACCCAACCTTTGTAAAATGCATTTTTGTGAGAAATTACTTTTGATTTTTAAAAATTCTAAATTTTATTTATGTTGATTCATTTTATTGTTATAAACAACTTTCATGTTTTGTCTATTTGGACTTGAGGCCCAGAAAATACGTTTTTCCAGAAAAAGGGGCACAATTGGCTTTTCACACAAAATCTGTACTCAAATTTTGAAAATTTCAAAATATGTCAAAAATATATTTTTTGGAAAGTAGAAATCTCGTTGATCAATTTTGTCTTCTTTGTCATTTTCGTCAGAGGCCAGTAAATACCGTTTTCAGTCACATGAAGATTGGGGCCCATGGGACCCAGCCCATTCACACTTTATAAAACCCAGCTGGGCTCTTATTCTCTTCCTCATTCTATTTTCCTGCAACAACCCAGCTGAGCCTAGGGTTCTTTCTTCTCCTCCAGCACTTTCTCTCTCTTCTTGAAAACCTCTCCTTTTGCATGCTAAGTGGAGATTTGATCTCCTAATCTTCTTTCCCACCTCTCAAGCTTTTCTAGGATATCTTTTTCATGGGATTTGAGCTAGGAGAAACCCCTTCTTCAAGCTTTTCTTCTTGATTCGAGCTTCAAAAAGGTTAGCAATGGATTTCTTTCTTTGAGATTGTTGTTTTTTAAACCATTTAGAGTGTTTTTCTCCTAAATGCATAGAGGTTTCATGAAGTTTTACAAATGTTTGATTTCTAGGTTTTCCTTTGGCCATTTTTGGGGGTTTTCGTAGATTGGGAGCTAGAGCTTTAGAAAGAGTGTCTTTGAGTGATTGATCCTTCTACTTGACCAAGGCAAGTAATATTCCAGCTGTCATGGTGATTTATGTGAATGAAGTTATGAATTTCTTCTTCATGTGGTGATGGAATTTTTGTTATCCTCACACACGCGGATCTTGGGTAGAGTAAAAAGTTTTAATTAATCCCAAAATTTCGCATCCCGAGATCGGATCACTGCAGGGCCCGATTTCGGGGTGTGACATACATGATTTGAAGATCTTTGTCCATTTCCTTTCCCAAGGCTGCGAGGTTATTATATCGGACCGTCATTTGATCAGTGTGATCACTTATAGACGATCCTCCTGGCATCTTATACTTAACATATGCACTAAATGCCTCCATCAAGTGAGATTTGGAGGTTCATCATATTTTTTCATAGCATAGTTATAGATTTCTTTAGCAGTGTTAAAGTTTTCAAACTACTTTACACTACAACAAAAAACACCTTTGGTGACATGAAAAAATGTCACCAAAGGCCCATTTTTTGTCACCTATTATCTTTGGTGACACGGGATGGGGTGTCATTGTATCCATGACACTAAAAGTCAATGGTGACAAAATTTGTGCACTTGTCACGAAATGATGTCAACGGTGACAAAAACATGGTGTCACGGAAGAAAGATTTTCAGTGACATAGTAGGGTGTCACTAAAAGCAATGGTGACAAAAGTACAGGTGTCATAGAAAAGATATCTTTTGTGACAAAAATTGTCACTAAAAGTATTTTTCTTGACAACCAAATGAGTGTCACCAATAATATTACCAGGTTGACACTCAATGGTGACATACTCTTTTTGTCACAAAAAAATACAATCAAAATATTTGTGCCACCCAAATTATCATTTCACACCTGCTTACAAAGTTTCAAATATTTATATCCAGATACACCCATTAACAAAACTTATACCACAAAAGATGCAAACTATCATTCAAATCAAATATCCAACAAGTCAACATTCTAATATCCAAGTTCACAACCCTTCAAAATATTCATCATTCAACAATAAACACTTCAAAGTTAATAGCTTTAACATAACTACAAAACAACCATACAAAGTGTGTCGGTTCAAATTAATTACAAAAATAATTCAAAACAAGTAACTCCATGCATCTTGGTGATCATCTTGGTTAACTGCCAAAAAGTCTTCAACTCCATCTTCGTCATCTTGGTTAACTGCCAAAAAGTAACTCCATCTTGATAGTTACCTACCTGTATAAAATCGCAATAAAAAAATGTAATTATTTAACACTAGAATTGGGAGCTTTCTTCCCTGTACATAAATGTGACATCTATACTATATTGCATGCATTTACTTATTGAGAACTTTTTTTTTTTCGTTTTTTGAAGAATGACGATATATTGCATTTACTTATTATAACTAGGAATGAAACTATACCTCGAGATATTCACTCGACAAAGTTAGAGTCTTGATATGTGAAAGACCAAGCAGAGGTTTGATTGGATCAAAAGGAGGAACCTGCAAGGCAAAGGGGCCATTGTAATCAATCATGACATCAACCAAAATTTACTAAAGCCATCAAATACACATCCACAAAAGTTATTTACCATTAAACACCATTGGAAGGTCCAAACAGAATGTTCAAAAACTGCCCCCAGGGAAGCATACTACCTGTTATCAAGTGGACCATTCTAATGATCATGGGAATGGATTTATTACTCATTCTAGAGCTTTTTATAGTTTTATTCTGCCCCTTGTTCCAGATCAAACATCTTCTTCTGCCTTCGGTCCTTAAGGACTCCATCAAATTCTACACTTTCACTAACCATTCTAATTAATTAAGGCTGGCCAACATTAAGTATTGGGCAAATAATCAGAGGCATTTATACGGAATTTGAAGATGAGGAATATCATCATTATCATTCTCATCTGATCCTATTCGGATTTAAGAGTTTTACCATTGTACTCTAAAATAAGCTATGTTCAACATTCCTATCTATCAAACTTTGAAGATATGGACCATTAAAAGTTAAATACACCGAAAGGATCCAGACTCTCATAGTAGCTAAAAAGTCCAACCTCAGGACCGATGAGCAGCACAAAGTGCTACAATATATAAGTATAATACTGATAACAAGATAGATACATTCAAACATAAATTATGCATGCATACAAAAGAGATCACTGGATGCCTCTACCATGATAAAGAATTGAATACCTCAACGAGGGTAAGAGTATTCAGATTAGGAAATAAAGTTGGCTTAACATCTTTTGCTACAAAAACTTCTTCTGGTGTCCTATTAGAAAAGGGAAAAAAGAATGCATTAGTTCATCAAAAAATAAATAAAAAGATGTTTAGTAGGATAACCAACATCAAGTGTTCATAAAGAAAGAAGAAGTATGTGATGAAACGATGGAAGAATATACTAAGGATTTTTATATGAAAATCTGACATTTCAGTTCAAACTCATATTCGACTAACACACTGGCTAAAATTGGCTTTGGAGTAAGTCTGTCATCTGGGTCACTTCAGAGAACACAACAATCTCATCAACAATCTCATCTAAATCATAACAATCTCATCTAACACTGCAGAGACCACATGAGAGTTGAATGGCCCACCATGGAAATAAGTTGATCCAAACAATCATGAACTCAAGTAATCTTCAGCCTACCTTTTGTTTTTGTTTCTGTGGGATGAAAAGGATGATTATATCAAACACAGCAAAGATCCAGAAACAACATCCAAGCAACAAACAACAACTATCAGCTAGTAACAACCCTAACATTACCAGAGCTTGGAGATGAGAACATAACATTATGTGGTTTTATGCTCGTTTTGACGTAGTGGCTGTGTGGAATGGCGCATCAAAACAAGCTATTTATTGCATACATTCACACAAAATAATGGATCCCACTATGAATCAGAGCTGGTGGACCGCCATAGTGTGATCTCCAGGCTAACAGACAAGGCCATTTTCAACACACACACACAGATATTCAATACATGAACTGATGTTTGTTGAAACACATTTACATACTAAGTTCTTACTCTAATCAGTCTGCAGAAATAGAGTCCATAAGGTCATATATTACGATTTAATCTAGAGATGATCAACATGTAGTACGAGATTGTGGAGAGAATTTGCTAAGGAGACCCACTCTTCTTGGGGGGACCTGGGGGCATTGGTGGTGGGAGATAAGGCATGAGAGAATGAACATGGGCTACTTTATCAGTGTGTTTTCGGACTCTAAAGTTTAATTGCAGTTAGCAGCCATCCTAAAGAAGCTCACTGATGGGTCTTTGGATTGAATAAAAAGTGATGGATCTTTGAATTGAATAAAAAGTTACACAAGCTCGCTGCAGTTAGCAGCCATCCTACACAAGATCACTGATGGTTCATGAACTACAGTTAGCAGCCATTCAAGACAGCAATTGCAACACCCAATTAAATGTGAGTTTCCAAAAAATCCCATAAACGGAAATAAAAACTGCAAATTAAAGCTTAATATCCCAAAGAAGCCAAAAAATAGAAATTGAATACAATGCCAACACTACAAAAAAGATACACCAACAGTATAAATAATAGAAATTGCAGACCAATCCCTTTAGAATCAATGGAAGCTGTGCTACACAAGATACATATCCCATCCATCTATCATTGAATTAAAAAAATGTAGACATAAAAAAGACTACAACCATAGTGAACAAAAAAAAGGGTGGGCCTGACACATGAATTTTCTCAGTGGACATCCCACTGAGCACCTTTATAATTCAGGGGGCTGCAGTCTTTTGATCCTCCCCTCTCTTTCACGATTAGATCAGGACATCCACATGCCGAATTATTCTATAAGAAAACTTCGCCGCAGGCTGATACCAAAGGCCTTGAACTAGGCATGTTGGGCTATCTCTTCACTACTGAATTGCAAAACAATACCCCAATTGCATTTCCAAAATAAACTAAAAAATAGAGAGAACATACTAAGGTGAGAAATGGGGTTTCCAACCAACAAGGAAATCGATTGTTTTCACAAATGCAGTGTTGAAATTAATCCTAAGAAATCACTGTTTTTTCTCATTTCAAAAGATCAAACCAAAAAAGGATGATTAGCAATTCACACCCCCATATGCATAGGAAGATATGATTGCATGGTTGGGAAGAAAGGGGCAAATCACATATGTTATGGTAGTGGTATGCCAATAAAAAATCATTGATAAATTGACTCAGATAAAAACACTACGAATACAATTGGTGCTTAGAAAGGTAACAACATAAGAATCATTGGTTTTATCTCATTCCTCAAAAGGTCAAACCAAAACAGCAATAATCAATCCAAACAAATATAGATGATGATACACTGTGTACATGATTGTAGTCGTGGGATGCCAGTCACATACACATAAAGTTAACATGATTCAGCTATAATCAACCCTTTTTTTGGATTGGGTTATTCTTTAAAGCTGGCAAAAATATCAGCGATATGTTACCAAAAAAGTGTTCGTTTACCAAATCTTTGATGACAACGATGCTGAACCATTTTTTTTGAAAATCATATGATTAAGACTTGTCTAAATAGAAAATGGAGTTTAACCAGCAGAGGCATTCTAACCCTGTTATTTCCTTGTGCATACGTCACTGGTGATAGATTTCATCTCGAAGTTTTTCTTTATTCTTTATCTTTTTACCCAACTACTCCATTGCCAATCCACAATCCCCAAGACCTAATTAAAACCCTAGAACCTTCAATCCACCATCTTGAAACCTGTTCTCCCAATAAAAAAAAAAAAAAACGACTCGCCCAAACCCAAATCTCTTTTCTTGCGTCCTGACTCCTAGCCCAATCCATCCCACCCATCATCACCGAGTAGGCACCATCGTTCTGCCCCAACCCCAAAACCCCAGACCGAATCAAATCCCCCGTCAGCTCTCTGTCGGCAGTCCCAGAACAAAAAAAAAACAGAGAAAGAACAAGAGATGAAGGGAAAGATTGAGACAGAAGGCGTACCAAGATCTGCTCCAGTCGTCTCTTCTACAGCGGCCGGCCGAGCAGAGAGAGGGTCGGAGTCGGAGACAAGCAGATAGGGGAGACGAGCACAGAGGGCTGGAAAAAGAATGAGGTTTTCAAAAGAAAACCCTAAAACTGTAAAGAGAGCAGAGGGCGGGAGGGAAAGAGGGGCGAGGGCGGGAGAGGAACAGGGCTGATAAAATTTTAGGTCTTCTTTTAGATGAAAACAATTGCATTAGACGAGGCGGGAGAGGGTAAAAATTAGGCCATTGCATTGGTGACAAAAAATTTTTGCCACCAAATCTATTGGATCTTTTGGTGACAAATTTTTTTGTCACCAAATCTCCTCTCTATTTGGCACCTAAGCTAAAGACTTTTCGTGACAAGCAAAAAAATTTTTGTCACCGTTGTGTGCATTCCGTGACAACATTGATTTTTTGTCACCAAAGGGTGTCACCAATAGTGCATTTTGTTGTAGTGTTAACAAATTGCTGGATATGAATCCGACCATAAGATGCCTCGCTGATTTGTTATCAAATACCCATTGTTCATATAAATACCCATTGTTCATACACATACTTAGGGGCATCATCAGCAGGTTTGGAGATCGGATCGGATTCAATCACATATGTTAATCCGTCAAAGTGCAGCAATGTGTCCATTCGACGCTTCCACACGCCTAAGTTCTTGCCGTTAAAAATTTCAGCCTTAGCAAGATTATGCAACGCTGATTTGGAAGACATAATTACTACTGAATTTAAAAAGAGGTTCAGATACCACTGACCATTTGGGCTAGTTTGGTTCACCCACTTGCAAAGTGAACTGGAGTGAAGTCAAGTTAAACATCACATCAAAAATACTTTTTACCAAAATTCTCTCAATCTTTAAAAAAAAGTAAAAAAACAACTACATTTATTAACTAAAAGATAAAAAAAAACTCTATTTCTCATATCAAAAGTCATCAATATTTTATCCCCAATAATTAAAAATAAAATACCATCGTAATCCACTATATTTTTTAATCATACTTTTTATTTCACTTCACTCCACTTTATTTTAAAAATAAAATGTCAAACTAAAAAGAAAAAAAATCACCCTTTTTTTAAACCGGTAGATTGTTTTTCTTTTCCTGCTAGTGCATAGCTCTGCTCGCAGAAACCGTTTGTCGATCGGAGTTCGAGTAGGGCTGCACAAAAATAACCGTAACCTGCCAACCCGCCCGCCCCGCCCCGCCCCGCCCCGCTAAAAGTGGATATCCATCAAAACCGCCTTTAGGCGGGCGGGGCGGTTTCAATCCGTACTAATGAGCGGGCGGTTACGGTTTGACATTTGAGTGGGCGGTTTCAAACCGCCACGCCCGATCATTATTAAAAAAAAAAAAAAAAAACTCTTCATCTATTCTTTATGGATAACACTTCTACTCCAAATCCTAGTGCAATCCAATACAAGTCTAGATTATATTGTATGAAAGTTTGACAACCTTACAATTTTATCACTAAACTAAACATTGATGTTTATTATCTTTTATCAATTATTATTCTAACTATGATTTTTTTTTTTGTTGCAGGATTGCTTCAAATTATATATCGATCTTTACGAACTTGAAGTTTAGATTTTGAATTTCTTTTAGCATTTGGACATTGAATTTTGAAATTTGGAGGTTTATTTATTGAAATTTAGACATTGAATTTTCGAATTTAGATGTTTCTTTGTTAGGTTTTTGACTTTTGGACGTTAGATTATATAAGTGACTGTATTTTTTAATTTTGGTGATGCCTTTGGACTTTAATTTTACATTGATATAATTAGTTGAAAATTTTTTTTATTATTGATTATTGACTTTTATTAAAAATCATGTTTAATTTTTATTATTTATGTTAAGTACTTTGAAACTTTAGTTACATTCTATTAGAAATAAAAAAAAAACAGAGAAAGATAGGTACAAATACCAAACCGCCCAACATACCGCCCAAGTCGCCCGCTAAAAAAACCGTCCAAACCGCTTATACTTTGGGCAGTTACAATTTTATCACTAAACTAAACATTGATGTTTATTATCTTTTATCAATTATTATTCTAACTATGATTTTTTTTTTATTGCAGGATTGCTTCAAATTATATATCGATCTTTACGAACTTGAAGTTTAGATTTTGAATTTCTTTTAGCATTTGGACATTGAATTTTGAAATTTGGAGGTTTATTTATTGAAATTTAGACATTGAATTTTCGAATTTAGATGTTTCTTTGTTAGGTTTTTGACTTTTGGACGTTAGATTATATAAGTGACTGTATTTTTTAATTTTGGTGATGCCTTTGGACTTTAATTTTACATTGATATAATTAGTTGAAAAATATTTTTATTATTGATTATTGACTTTTATTAAAAATCATGTTTAATTTTTATTATTTATGTTAAGTACTTTGAAACTTTAGTTACATTCTATTAAAAATAAAAAAAAAACAGAGAAAGATAGGTACAAATACCAAACCGCCCAACATACCGCCCAAGTCGCCCGCTAAAAAAACCGTCCAAACCGCTTATACTTTGGGCAGTTACAATTTTATCACTAAACTAAACATTGATGTTTATTATCTTTTATCAATTATTATTCTAACTATGATTTTTTTTTTTGTTGCAGGATTGCTTCAAATTATATATCGATCTTTACGAACTTGAAGTTTAGATTTTGAATTTCTTTTAGCATTTGGACATTGAATTTTGAAATTTGGAGGTTTATTTATTGAAATTTAGACATTGAATTTTCGAATTTAGATGTTTCTTTGTTAGGTTTTTGACTTTTGGACGTTAGATTATATAAGTGACTGTATTTTTTAATTTTGGTGATGCCTTTGGACTTTAATTTTACATTGATATAATTAGTTGAAAATTTTTTTTATTATTGATTATTGACTTTTATTAAAAATCATGTTTAATTTTTATTATTTATGTTAAGTACTTTGAAACTTTAGTTACATTCTATTAGAAATAAAAAAAAAACAGAGAAAGATAGGTACAAATACCAAACCGCCCAACATACCGCCCAAGTCGCCCGCTAAAAAAACCGTCCAAACCGCTTATACTTTGGGCAGTTACAATTTTATCACTAAACTAAACATTGATGTTTATTATCTTTTATCAATTATTATTCTAACTATGATTTTTTTTTTGTTGCAGGATTGCTTCAAATTATATATCGATCTTTACGAACTTGAAGTTTAGATTTTGAATTTCTTTTAGCATTTGGACATTGAATTTTGAAATTTGGAGGTTTATTTATTGAAATTTAGACATTGAATTTTCGAATTTAGATGTTTCTTTGTTAGGTTTTTGACTTTTGGACGTTAGATTATATAAGTGACTGTATTTTTTAATTTTGGTGATGCCTTTGGACTTTAATTTTACATTGATATAATTTGTTGAAAATTTTTTTTTATTATTGATTATTGACTTTTATTAAAAATCATGTTTAATTTTTATTATTTATGTTAAGTACTTTGAAACTTTAGTTACATTCTACTAGAAAAAAAAAAAAAAAGAGAAAGATAGGTACAAATACCAAACCGCCCAACATACCGCCCAAGTCGCCCGCTAAAAAAACCGTCCAAACCGCTTATACTTTGGGCAGTTACAATTTTATCACTAAACTAAACATTGATGTTTATTATCTTTTATCAATTATTATTCTAACTATGATTTTTTTTTATTGCAGGATTGCTTCAAATTATATATCGATCTTTACGAACTTGATGTTTAGATTTTGAATTTCTTTTAGCATTTGGACATTGAATTTTGAAATTTGGAGGTTTATTTATTGAAATTTAGACATTAAATTTTCGAATTTAGATGTTTCTTTGTTAGGTTTTTGACTTTTGGACGTTAGATTATATAAGTGACTGTATTTTTTTATTTTGGTGATGCCTTTGGACTTTAATTTTACATTGATATAATTAGTTGAAAATTTTTTTTATTATTGATTATTGACTTTTATTAAAAATCATATTTAATTTTTATTATTTATGTTAAGTACTTTGAAACTTTAGTTACATTCTATTAGAAATAAAAAAAAGAGAAAGATAGGTACAAATACCAAACCGCCCAACATACCGCCCAAGTCGCCCGCTAAAAAAACCATCCAAACCGCTTATACTTTGCGCAGTTACGATTTCTATTTTTTACAAACCGCCATAAAACAAAACCGCCTAAACCGCCCAAGTCGCCCGCCGTGCACCCCTAAGTTTCAGATTGCTGTGGCAGTTTTTTTTATCCCTCTTCCTGCGTCATCCGTACGGTCTCTACGTCGTTGCTGATGTCACACGCGTTGAGCTATTGCGGGTTAAAAAAAATCCCTCTGTCGCTGGCTACCATTCATGCACGCGTCACGAGGAGCCCTTTTCAATGCACGGAATTCAATAAAGAAAAAGTGACGTCCTCTGTCCTGTTGCTTTTCAAAAGCGAACCAAAAAAAAGAAAATTCTCCTTTTCCTGTTTCTATTTATGCGCCCAACAACATAACAGCGTCCTCTGTCCTGTTGTTTTTCAAAAGCAAAGCAAAAAAAAAAAAAGAAAATTCCCCTCTTCCTGTTTCGATTTGAAATGTACGGTATCAATAATTAATGAATTTGGTTGCGGAAACTCAGATATAATGTCGAAAATATACGTGCATTCCGGTGATTGAAAAATTTTAGGGGCATTCGGCGATAGGTCCCTCAACATTACACTTTATGGCCTTAGATCCACCAAAAAAAGTCATAGAGCCAAAGGTCCCTCTCACACTTGTTCACACCTAAAATATCTAATTTACCCTTTCTTCAAATCATAACCAATCCCATGATTGGTGGGATATCCCATTAATAATGGCTAACTAACATTTAATTGCCCATATAGAGCCAAAGGTCCCTCTCACACTTGTTCACACCTAAAATATCTAATTTACCCTTTCTTCAAATCATAACCAATCCCATGATTGGTGGGATATCCCATTAATAATGGCTAACTAACATTTAATTGCCCATGATTAATGGAATTCCCAGATTTTCAAATAAATTCTAAAAACACAAAAATAAATTTCAAAATAACGAAAATAAATTTTAAAAAAATGAAATAATTTCGAAAAATCCAATAAATTAAAAAAATAATATATAATCAAATAACACAAATAAAATTAAAAAGATGCAAATAAGTTTCAAAATATCTAAATAAATTTCAAAAGACTCAAATAAATTTCAAAAGATGTAAAGAAAATTTCAAAAAATGCAAATAATTTTAAGATAATGAAAATAAATTTTAAAAAATACAATAATTTCAAAAAAATACAATAAATTTGAAAATACACAAATAAATTTTCAAAAGACTCAAATAAATTTAAAAAGCGCATATAGATTTCAAAAAACGTAAATAAATTTGCTAAAAAATTCAAATAAAATTTTAAAAAATTCAGATAAATTTACCAAAAATACAAAGAAATATGACGGAAAACAGATAAATTTGAACAACACTCAGATAAAATTGATAAAAACTCGGATAAACTTGAACAAAACTGATATAAATTTTAATTTTTCAAAAACTCAGATAAATTTTGAAAAAAATCAGATAATTTTACCAAAAATACATAGAAATATGACAGAAAATAGATAAATTTGAACAACACTCAAATAAATTTGACAAAGAAACAAAAAAATATGACAGAAAACAGATAAATTTGAACAAAACTCAGATAAATTTGACAACAATTCAGATAAATTTGAGAAAAAAACAGATAAATTTGCTTCTCAGCAGAAAAAACAACGTGGCTTCTGAAACGAGTCAGGTTGAACCTGACCTGGAACCAACCCGAAGCTGCTGCAGAACCCAAACCCACATCTTCTTCTTCTCCCATTCTGGTTCTACAACAAGAACCAGAAGACACTGCTCCCAGTGGTATTCGTCCTCTCCGATCAAGGCACGACATTAGTGGCGGCGACCCTCCTTCTCCGTCGGAGATCTGTGGTGGGCCATCTGATTTACAGAGGTTTTGGTTTCTACAGTGCTTGTGGAATTGTAGAGATCAGACTCTAGAAGGCAACATTACAAAAGCCTCCAATCTCATATCAACAGCATTCTCAATCTACAACTCCGACCTCGAAGTCTTCTCATCATGAATGAAAGACATAACATACCCATCATCTTCTCCAAGTCAGAAACCCAAGTGGGTCCTTTCCATTTCACCAAAAAAGCCCCAAAATCGTTTCTTTTTTTTCCATTTCCGAAGTAAAAGGTGTAAACAGTAAAGGGATGAATGAGTTCTGTACCTTTTTTCCCTTTCTTCTTTTGTATTTTTAATCTTTTCCAAAGTGGAAAAAACCGAACAATAAGTGCCTGGTAAACATCCACCATGTGCTTCTCTTTCGCTGGAAAGAAAGAAAAAGAATGGAAAGTGTGCGCACGAAACCCGATGCAAATGAGAAGACAAGACAAGTGCTTTTGGAAAGAAAGAACACGTGAGTCTCCTTGCTTGGTTTTATTAACTTATGATGCACGAATCCCGAGGCAACACAATTGCAACTTCATCTTCATCTTCCCACTTGTTGCAGAAAACAAACGAAAGAGCCTGATGAAAGCCTTAGATCTATTATGATATAAACCTAGACTCGTTGTAGAAGAAGAGGGATAATACAAATTTTGAAAATTGAAATTTCAAAATTTTATGCCTAAAATGGTTGGAAGGGCAATTTAGTCCTGAAAAATAAAAACGTGTGGGCTTAGGGACCTATGGCTGCAAACAGTCTACCTGAATGGACTATAGGCCTTAAAGAGTTTTTCCTTGGACTGGAGGCTTGACACATTCACTTATAGGGACCTTTCGCTAATTTTGCCAAAATTTTATCCCGTGAGATAAAAAAAGTCACACTTATTAAAAAAATCGTCATATTTAAAGAAATTTACATTCACTAATTCTATTAGTGAAATGTAAAATTATATTTTATGTTAACATCAACCCTATTTAATTTGACGTGAAATATACCCTTGCACGATTTCCCTAGTCTCGACCCATCACAAAAATATATCTGCTAAGTAGCCACTACAATGTAAAATCAAGAAGGCTCACACTGGACATAATCATGATAGCACATACCCATCCAATAGTGGAATCATAATAGGCCCACTCAATGTGGTGCCTATCAAATGATGAAAACCTTGACTACTCCCATCAATCATGGTTTCCCACTGCAACAAGGTGATTGAAGTGCATCATTTATATCCCACTGTACACAATGCACAATGCACGTATGTAGTTGAAATGGGCCCCACTTGGTTGTTGGATTAATATCCAAGTTCAACCGTTTGACATATTCCTACAGAAACATTGAGCACATGATTAATAGCGTAATTAAAGAAGTTTTATGCATTATTAATCATTTGAATTAATCACTTATAATCATGCATGCATGTGCTCAATTTTAGGATGAGAGCCACTTTAATTTATTGAAGTGTAATACTTCTATACAACATTATTGGAGGGGATGACATTACATCCAACCGTCCATATTAGCACTAGGTGGGCCCTACAATGAAGTTGTACACATCCCACTCATGAGAAGCATTTTGGGAGACACTTAGAGGATCCGGGCTCATGGCAATCCAAGATTTGTGCAGATTCACGTTTTAAGAAGCATTACATTTTTATCTTGAATTTCTATTTATTCAAACATATCTTTAGTAGATGCTCAAGTTTTTCTTATATTACGAAAGATATTGTGTTTTGCTAAAAAAATAATTAGCATTCTTTTTATTTTTCTCTTTTATAAACATTGTTCTTTACTAATAATTGGTTGAAAAGAATGAAGAATGGGAAAGCGGTTGGGCCAGATGGTATCCCTATTGAGGTATGGAGGTGCTTGGGGGAGGATGGTATTAGTTGGTTGACAAAGCTTTTTAATGTAGTGCTAAAGAGCAAGAAGATGCCTAATGCATGGAGGAAAAGTATTCTTATACCCATATACAAGAACAAAGGAGATATTCAGAACTGTGCGAACTACCGCGGGATTAAATTGATGAGCCATACGATGAAATTATGGGAGAGAGTTATTGAGAGAAGACTAAGAAGAACAACAAATATTTCAGAGAATCAATTTGGTTTCATGCCTGGGAGATCAACCATGGAGGCTATCTTTCTCCTGAGGAGGTTAATGGAACAGTATAGAGAAGGTAAGAGAGATTTACATATGGTGTTCATTGACTTGGAGAAGGCTTATGACCGGGTTCCTAGGGAGATTCTTTGGAAAGTTTTGGAAAAGAAAAGAGTTTGTGTCGCTTATATTGAGGCGATAAAGGATATGTATGATAGAGTCGTGACATCTATAAGGACGACTGGCGGCGAAACTAAGGAGTTTCCTATCACGATTGGTCTACACCAAGGCTCAGCGTTAAGCCCGTACTTGTTTGCCCTAGTTATGGATGAGATTACAAGACATATCCAGGATGAGGTGCCGTGGTGTATGTTATTTGCAGATGACATTGTTTTAGTGGATGAGACGAGAGAAGGAGTGAATGCTAAACTTGAATTGTGGCGGAAAACATTAGAGACAAAAGGGTTTAGGCTAAGTCGATGCAAAACGGAATATATGGAATGCAAGTTTAGTCAAAGTAGGACACCTGGTAACATAGAAGTAAGTTTGGGTACACAAAAGATAGTAGAAAAAGAAAACTTTAGGTACCTTGGATCTATGGTGCAACAGGATGGAGGGATTGATACTGATGTAAGTCACAGGATTCAAGCCGGGTGGACCAAATGGAGGAGTGCTTCGGGGGTCTTGTGTGATCGGAAAGTCCCCCTCAAGGTTAAAGGAAAGTATTATAAGGTGGCGGTACGGCCAGCGTTGTTATATGGATCAGAGTGTTGGGCAGTAAAGCATAATCATGTCAAGAAGATGGAAGTTGCGGAGATCAGAATGCTAAGATGGATGTGCGGGATCACAAGGAGAGATAGGATTAGGAATGAGGAAATTAGGGGCATAGTAGGAATAGCACCGATTGGAGATAAAATGAGAGAAAATCGACTGAGATGGTTCGGCCATGTTAGAAGGCGTCCAACAGAGGCACCTGTTAAAAGGTGTGAAAGCATGGAGTTTGCCAAGAGTAGGAGAGGGAGAGGGAGACCCAAGAGAAGTTGGAAAGAAACTATTAAACATGATCTTGCCTACATGGATCTAACGGAGGACATGGCCCTAAACAGATTTGATTGGCGTCGTCAAATCCATATAGCCGACCCCACCTAGTGGGAAAAGGCTTGGTTTGGTTTGGTTTGGTTTGGTTTGGTTCTTTACTAATAATATTTCTCTTTAGTTCTTTGCTCTTTTTCAATTTTCTTCTAGGGTTTGTTTGTTGGCATAAGTAGGATAAGAATTGAATACATGAAAATTCTTGCCATAAGTGATTAACATGAAGACCAAACCTAAATGTCCCAAAAGTAATTATCAAATAACCTCACCTGAGGATTAAATCCAAGGGGGGATGGGAAATGAATAATCAAACTTCACCCAATAAACTCAAATCCTATGAAAGTCATGGTCCCATATACATTGCTACTTTATATACTTCACCCCCTCACCTCTATAATGATCCATCTGTGGAGTTCATCTGAACATAAATTCCTATATATGTATTCAATTCATATATAATCTAATACAAACATTCAAGCCTTAGAAAATCTTAATCGTTAAAACCTTTGCTTCTAGTGTTTCTTCTAGAGGTCATTTTGTTTGCATGCATTTACATTTTTTTTGTAAATAACTCCTATACGTAACAATTAAACATCATCGCATTTTTTTTTGTTGCGTTGATTTATGCATTACATATGTAAATGAGGTATGAAAATGGTATGTAAAATGATGCCTTTTACAAACAAACATCTCCACACCTCTCTTGCAAAAAGTGACGGTACACTACTTACACATGGATTGCATTACCATGGGGCCTATCAATTGCCTTTATTTTCTTTCATTCCCGCGGGCTCCATATTGTGATCCTAACTATTTATTGGACTAATAAACCTCAAGATCTTGAAGCCAATTATCTTAGATCTTCATGGATTTTATGTAATTTGTGAAAAGTAGTCCTAACCTATAGATCTACTTTTCTGTAATTATCTCATTCCTGTAGGCCCCATATTGTTTTCAAGAGACCTTTCAACTCTTATTTATTGGGCCAATAAACCCCAAGATCTTGAAGCCGATTATCTTAAATATCATGAATTTTGAGTAATTTGTGAGAAGTCTTAACCTAGATCTAATTTTCTATACTTCTGTTGACCCCCAAATTCATGATCTGACTTGTTTAACATTCTCGTATTAATGGTAAATATTAGAACGTATAGTTTCATATCTTAGTTCTTCATGGATTTTGTGAAATATTTGAAAAAGTAAAAAAAGTTTAAATAAATCTAAAACCATTGGACATACTTGTTTACTCATAGAAGAAATTTGATTTTGACAAAAAATGGTAATGTGTTTCACTTGTGTAATTTTTTTATATATGCAAGATTTGCATATATATGTAAAACTCATTTTCCACAAACCACCCCTTAAAGGGGGAAATTGAGCATTATTTCACTACCTAATATTAACTCTATTTCTAGTAAACTTTCCATTCTTTTGAAACATTTACTTTGGCTCCGAGATAAATATCCTAACTCCCCGCTTATTGTAAGTCTATGTCCTAAAAAAAAATTTCGGGATTACTTTATCTCAGTTTGGATCCCTTGTTTTTGTTTCATCCAATCCACATTCGTCATCTATACAAAATCTCTTCCTTGATTTTCTCATTTTAAGGAAGCAATCGAGAGAGTGGATTAGCTTATGTAAGTGGAGAAAGTGGACCGAATCATACAGTATCTACTTTATCCACAACAGTTTTATCTTAGTGGAAAGTATTAAAAACTAAAAGAGTGCACTTTCCATACTAAAACATTGTTCAAAGTAGAAAACAATCTCCTACCACATTGAGAACCAGTCATATGGAAACTCATTCCAATCTTTTTTCCATAAAAAAACGAAGAAATGACTCACCTCAAAATAATAAAAAATAAAAAAATAAAAAAATAAAAAATCAAGAAGATGTCAACATGTAGCGAACGGAAATTCCTCCACAGAAATTATTTTCTTTTCATGTGAAACTTGTACATCTCAACCACACCCATATTATTAATTTATATGTAAGTGATTGGTATATACTATAGAACCAGTTCTATATATAAATATAAAGAGGAGGACTTGCAACTTTGCAAAGTGCCAAAGAAAGAAAGCTAAACAATAACTGATTTTACTTAACAATTGAACACCAAACGTACACGCAAACATTTGATAACTCATTCCTGCTTATAAATACATGAAAATTGAAGTCCATTACAAACACCAAACCATAGTAAGAAGTCATAGACAGCAGAGACGCACTCAAATCTATTTCCAAATGGCTAGTGATTCTGGAAGCCCTTCTTCCAGTCCTCTCATGGGCACCCGCACACAAACCCAAACTCTAGGGGACAAGGCCTTCCAGGGATTAGCCAACCTCATCAAGCTTCTCCCAACAGGAACTCTCTTCATCTTTCAATTCCTATCCCCTGTTCTAACCAACTATGGAAAATGCCACACCAGTAACAAGTACTTAACTGGTATTTTGCTATTCTTCTGCAATTTTAACTGCCTTTTTTCATGTTTTACTGATAGTTACAAGGGGAAGGATGGAAGGACCCACTATGGTGTTGTGACCAAAGATGGGTTGTGGCCATTAACAGATTCAAGTGACAAATCCACCAATCTTTCTCAGTATAAACTCCGGTTGGGCGACTTCGCTCATGCCTTCTTGTCGTTGATGGTGTTCGCAGTTGTGGCTCTTTTGACTCCCAACATTGTGAGGTGTTACTATTCATCTTTTGAGTCGACTCAGAAAACGTTGCTAGTGGTCTTGCCCCCGGTCGTTGGGGCTATCTCCAGTACTGTTTTTGCTGTTTTCCCCCACATGCGCCATGGCATCGGATATCCTCCTGCTCAGGCTGCTGCTGCTGGAGATGAGGCCTAGTTTGGAACATGGAAGGACCGCGCCATTTTCATTCTCTGGTTTGATTGTTTGTTAAGTTAAATTGAGACTCTGAATGTGTCAGATGAAAATGAGTTTGTGTCACCGCTTAATGTATGGGGAGTGAGGGCGAGAGATTCATGTTGCGGACTCCCTTCCATATGTAGATACTTATGACACCATGTGCCTGCTACAGTTGGTAAATCTAGGGGTTATAATGTAATCCAAAAGCTGAAAAATCAAGTTGTGGTTATCCTAATTGTAAGTTTAATTGTGAAGTTGTATTATAGTTAGACTCTTTCAACTGTTAACTTGTCCAAAAACATCATCAACATTGACCTTTTCTTAGACACATACAATAAAAGAAGATAAAAGGGAAACAAAAAAGAATCCCACCATGGGTATTCTCTGTTGGGCTTATGCCAGATGTTAATCCTTATTTGGAATTGTGCCAGTCTATGGCTTGAAACTTCAGGCCCAAATGCTTGGCCTGATTATAATGACACTATCAAGGGCTGTCATTCATTTTGAGAACCCTTCCAACAAGACTCTTTCCCTGTGTCCCCTTGTCCAAATGGGCCCTGGGGCTTTTTATCTTCCCTCTCTTTTAATTTCTACAGGTGTTAGGAAGCTGTGTGGGGAGATTTCCCGAACCACAGGATTAAGTTAATCACAGCCATCAGATCAAGTTAAGCATTCTCACGTGCCATCCTCGCGTCATCCACGTGACACCAGGCTCGTCCCGGCTACCAGGACAGGAGGTCCAGCCGAAGTCGGACAGCTCCGGGCCTTAGCGCCGAACTGGTCCGCCTCGGGCGTCATCTCGGCAAGGACAACCGTCTCGGCTGAACCACCACGGGTATCACCTCGGCAGAAAGCTCCATCCCGGCTAAAGAAGCCGAGACAGAAGCCGAAGCAAGAGAGAACATTCACGTGTACCCTTCATCCCCCACGTCGTCAGGCACGTGGAGGGATAGGGACGCGCGCTGGTGGGACAGACGCGACATCCAGCCGCCCACGATCTTCGCCAGATCCCTGACAGAGTCCCATCCAGCGGCTGAAGCCACATCAGGGCAGGGCCCGAGGGCAGATCCGCTGGTACTCCTACCGCCAAAGGCGCCCAACAGGATCTGGCCCAACAAGATGTGCATTAAATGCGATGTGGGCTGACCCGACGGGCATTTAATGCATAGTGGGCTGGATTGGACCACAATTAATGCAATGTGGGCTGATAGTGACTTCCCAGTCCAATCGTGGGACCCACACCACAATATCTTCCAAAGATACGTTCCACACCCTATAAATAGAGATCCATGCCACCATCTAAGGTACGCCATTTTTCCATACCAGAGCCGTTACTCTGTCTCTCTTCCTCCTCTCCTTCCATTGTTCCAGTTCCCATACTGACTTTGGCATCGGAGAGCCTTGCGCCGCCCAGGCCAGGGTCCTCTGACCGTTTGCTACTCCTTTTCAGGCTCTCGGACGGCATCCAGACATTCCAGACACCATCATCTTCTCGGATAAGTCCTATAAGGCACCCTCTTATTGTGGGTCGTAATTTTCTGCACCTACAATTGGCGCCGTCTGTGGGAAAGAAATAACCCAGCCATCCAAACCTCTCAAAACCTTCCCAATCTTCCTAACCTCATCCTTTCAGAAGCCATGCCTCCGAAAGCTAAGAAGGGCGTAGAATCTTCAAGAGCAGCGCTCGAGCTGCCACCACCGCCAACGGAAGTCCCTCCTCAGGGGCAGCCCCGCGCGGTAGATGGCACGACTGCAGGCGAGGGCCGCCTGGGCTCCCAACTCTTTGTCGAGATCCCTTTCCAAGAGGGAATCGAGGCCTCACTCTCAGCAGACGAGGTCCCGCCACCCGGACGCGATGAGCGTCAGCATCAGCGTCCTCGAAAGGACAAGGCCGTGGCCGTGGGAGAAACGCGCCACGCTCAACCCCCCAGAGAGGTTCCCGAGGCTGCCCTCCTCCAGAAGCAACTCCAGAAGCAAAAGCGGATGATTCGCGAACTCCAGCAGCAGCTGAGGGCAGTGCAAACTGCCTCCTTGAGGGAGGTCTCTGAGCCCCAAGGGAAAAAGAAGGGCGCTCCCGGCAAGGCAGCCCAGCCTCCTCGTGAGGACCTCAGACATCATCTGGACCAGAAACGGAGCCAGATTCGTGACGAAGGCTCGAGCAACAGCCGGAGTCACCATAGTCGCGATGGCCGAACTCATAGCCATCGCAGTCCGAGCCACCCCAAGCGAAAGTCCAGAGTTCAGACTCCAGAGGAGGACGACGAGCAGGAGTGGTTCGACAAACGTGTCAGGCGGGCTCTCCAGCACAACCTGGACATGCGGGACCAGAAGCAGCTCTGCGGTCACACTGATCTCGGGGGCTCTCCCTTCACGAAGGAAATCGAGCGCACCCCCTTGCCCAGGAAGTTCTCCGTCCCGCGGTTCGTCCCCTATGACGGACTGTCCGATCCATCTGCACACCTCCGACACTTCTCCCAGAAGATGTCTATTTGGGGAAACGAGGGCCACCTAAACTGCAAGATCTTTTCCTCCAGTTTGGGCGACCTCCCCCTGAAGTGGTTTTGCTCTCTCCCAGAGCAGTCGATTCCCAGTTGGAAGGAGCTCCAGCTCTCCTTCCTGAAGAAGTTCCAAGCATACACCGTCGTCCCCAAGAAGGAAGGGGACCTCATCGCCCTGAGAATGAAGCAGGGCGAAACTCTCGCCAAGTTCACCCACCGATTCTGGGCGATCTACAGCCAGATCGAGGGCGCAAGGGAGGGGATATCCATCTACGCCTTCCAGCACGCCCTGATCCCCGGCAGCGACTTGCGGAAGGACTTGGCCGGGGACACCCCAGAGTCCATGTCAGAGTTAATGTCCCGGGTGAAGCGCTTCATCGCCCGGGAAGAAGATGAGATCCGAGCTAAGGATCAGGACGGGCATCCGGAGCCCGAACAGAAGAATAGCCAGCCTCGGCAAAGAGGCGGAGGGCCCTCCCAGAAGCAGGAGCCCAAGCGGGACTGGGCCTCCAGTTCGGCAAAGCCTTCGTCGTCCAGGTCTGGGGGCAATTGGAAGCCCAGACCTCCCTCCGGCGCCGGTCAGAGCGTCAATGTCGTCTTCAAGGAGCCGATCTACCGCATCCTGGCCAAGATCAAGTCCGAGCCGTTCTTCAAGTACCCTCCACCCCTGAAGAGTGAACCCACCGAAGGCTCCCGGAGCAAGCTCTACTGCGCCTTCCATAAGGGCAACGGGCACAGGACTGGAGAATGCAGGACCTTGCAGGGGTATCTAGAGAAGCTGGCCGAACAGGGCCACATCCAAGAGTTCGTCAAGGCCGGCGATGCCGGTGGCAGCGAGGGCCGGGTTCACCAGAACGCAGCCCAGGCTCCAGACAGCGAGGACTCAGAGAAGATCATCAACGTGATCCATCTGGCGTCCTCAGCTCCCGCTTCCTCGTCCCGGGGAAGCTCTCAGACCCGTGCCGAAGCCAGGCGGGCTTCGCACGAGAAAGAAGTGATGAAAGCCGACCTCGCCCCGGCATCCAAGAAAGCCCGCCGCGACAAACCAGCTATCTCGTTCTCGGATCGAGATCTGGAGGGAGTCCAGGTCCCTCACACCGACCCCCTGCTCCTCACCATGAAGTTGAGAGACTTCACCGTGAAGAGGATCCTCGTCGACTCCGGCAGCTCCTCCGAGGTCCTCTACTACGACTGCTTCAAACGGATGAAACTCTCCGAAGCAGACCTCACGGAGGTTCGTGCACCTCTGCTAGGGTTGTCCGCGACACCAGTCTACCCCAAGGGTAGAATCACCTTGGAAACCCAAGTTGGCGGAGCCTCCGTGACAGCCGACTTTCTGGTTGTGGATGCCCCTTCCCCCTACAATGTCATTCTGGGCAGGACGTGGCTCCACAAGCTAGAGGCAGTTCCTTCTTCCTTCCACCAAAAGCTGAAGTTCGTCCATGAGAACGAGGAAGGCAAGATGGAGGTAGTCACAGTGAAGGGAGACCAGCAGCAGGCCAGGCAGTGCGTGTTGGCCGCAGTTCCAGCAGTAAAGGAGCCAGAGCGCGTTAACCTGGCCGAATTCGAAAAGGGCCTCGATGAGATCGGCAGGGACCCTGACAAGAAGAGCATCGAGGACCTAGCCGAGGTCAGGCTAGACCCGGCGGACCCAGACCGTTTCTTCCTGATCGGCACCCAGCTGTCGGGCGAGGAAAGGGCCGAACTCTCTCGGTTCTTGATTCAGAATGTGGACGTCTTCGCTTGGAACCCAAGTGAGATGCCCGGGGTCGACCCTGAGGTCATGTGCCACAAGCTCAACGTCGACCCCGACCACAAGCCAGTAGTGCAGAAGGCCCGCAGAACCGGGCTGCAGCAGACAGATGCGGTCGTGGAAGAGGTCGACAACCTGCTAAAAGCAGGGGCCATCCGGGAAGTCCAATACCCGGTATGGCTGGCCAACACGGTGGTCGTCAAGAAGAAAACTGGAAAGTGGAGGGTGTGCGTAGACTTCACCGACCTGAACAGGGCTTGCCCTAAGGACAGTTTCCCCCTCCCGAAGATCGACCAACTGATTGACGCCACCGCTGGCCATGACCGAATGAGCTTCCTCGACGCCTACCGGGGCTATCATCAGATCCCTCTCTATGGGCCCGACGAGGAGAAAACATCATTCATCACCCCCCGCGGCACTTACTGCTACAAAGTAATGCCCTTCGGGCTGAAGAACGCGGGGGCAACCTATCAGCGCCTCGTCACGAAGATGTTTCAGGCCCAGCTCGGCCAAACGGTGGAGGTGTATATCGACGACATGGTCGTCAAATCTGTGCGCTCCAGCGACCACCTGGCAGATCTCGGCCAAGTCTTTGACATCCTTCGCGCCTACAAGCTCAAGCTCAACGCTTCCAAGTGCGACGTAGCCTCTGGCAAGTTTCTCGGCAGCTTGGTGACGCGGAGGGGGATAGAGGCCAATCCAGACCAGATCACTGCCATCCAGGACATCCAGAGTCCCTCCACCACAAAGGAAGTTCAAAAGCTTACGGGAATGGCCGCCGCACTCAATCGCTTCATCAGCCGCTCATCAGATAAGTGCAGGCCCTTTTTCCAGCTTTTGAGGAAAAATTTGAAGTTCCAATGGACCCCCGAGTGCGACCAGGCATTGGCCGCACTCAAAACTTATTTGATGTCACCCCCATTACTCTCCACCCCGACTCGGGGGGAGATTCTGTATTTATACCTAGCGGTCTCGGATCACGCAGTGAGCTCCGTCCTCATCAGGGAGGACGAGGGAGTTCAAAAGCCGATCTATTACACGAGCAAGACCCTGCTCGATGCCGAGACCAGGTACCTTCTGTTGGAGAAGCTTGCGTTGGCTCTTGTCACCGCCTCCCGCAAGCTCTCCCATTATTTTCAATCCCACACTATTGTGGTGATCACGGAACACCCACTCCGTTCCTTGTTCAAAAAAGCTGACTTTTCAGGGCGCATATCAAAGTGGGCAGTTGAATTGGGGCAGTATGACATACAGTACCGTCCCCGAACTGCAATCAAAGCCCAGATTCTGGCAGACTTCATAGTCGAATTCGCCTGCCCCAACCAGGCTCAGACCCAGCTCGGCACGGCACTGGGGGGCACAGGGCAAGAGCCAGCAGAAACAGAAGTCCAGCAGTCTCCCACCTCGGCATGGAGGATCTTCGTCGACGGGTCGTCCACCTCCAAGAGAGCTGGCGCCGGCATAGTTCTCCAATCGCCAGAGGGACTGGTCATAGAGCAGGCTTTCACCCTCGACTTCAAAGCGACGAACAATGAGGCAGAGTACGAAGCACTGATCGCAGGGTTGAACAGCGCCCGAGTCCTCGGAGCCCAGCACCTGGAAATCTTCAGCGATTCTCAACTGGTAACTAGCCAGCTCGCTGGAGACTACCAGGCCAGGGACGACAGGATGGCGGCCTACTTAGCCCTGGCAAAAAAGCTACTCTCCCAATTCCAGAAAGCCGAGGTCAGGCAAATCTCCCGAGATACCAACACGCACGCAGATGCGCTTGCAAACCTGGCCTCCGCTGTTGAAGCAGGAAAAAAGAGGACCGTCGAGGTCGGGTCAGTATCAAGGTCAAGTCTAGAACTCCAGTCATCTCGGCTTGTCCTCTGTGCTGACCTCGGCCCCAGCTGGATGGATCCAATCGTTGCCTACCTGAAGGATGACCAGCTCCCCGAGGACAAGACTGAAGCCCACAAGGTCAGGCTCAAGGCAGCCCGCTTTTGGCTCTCTCCAGAAGGCAAACTCTACAGGAAGTCCTTCACAGGCCCGTACCTCCAATGCGTCCACCCGTCCAAGGTGGACGACTTCCTGTACGAGATCCATGAAGGAATCTGCGGCAGCCATATAGGAGGCCGCTCATTGGCCTACAGGGCAATCAGCCAGGGTTACTGGTGGCCCTACATGCAGAAGGACGCCCAGGTCTACGCCAGAAAATGCGAGAAATGCCAGAAGTTCTCCCACTCCCTCCATCAGCCAGCGCAGGATCTGAGCCCCCTCTCCAGTCCATGGCCCTTCGCTCAATGGGGCCTGGACATTGTGGGGCCCCTTCACCGAGCTCCAGGGAACAAAAGATGGCTGATAGTGGCTACGGACTACTTCACCAAGTGGATAGAGGCTGAACCGTTGTCTTCCATCACGGACAGGGACTCCAGGAACTTCGTCTGGAAAAACATCCTCACGAGGTTCGGCATCCCCCGGACCCTGATTTCAGATAACGGGACTCAGTTCGATTCCAAATCCTTCAGAGATTTCTGCCAAGAGCATGGCATCAGAAACCATTACTCCACCCCGGCATATCCACAGAGTAATGGCCAGGCAGAAATCTCCAACAAAGTGATCCTGGACGGCCTGAAGAAGCGACTGAACAAGGCAAAGGGCAGATGGACAGAAGAGCTTCCGAGCGTGCTGTGGGCCTATCGAACAACTCCAAGGAGGTCCACTTCGGCGACACCATTCTCTCTGGCCTACGGTATGGAGGCGGTCATTCCCCTGGAAATCGGCCTTCCTACCCTGAGGACAGAGCTGGTCGACCAACGCCGAAATGAGACGAACCTGGCAATGGAGCTGGAGCTAGCGGACGAACGACGAGAAGCCGCAGCCCTGAGACTAACCGACTATCAGCAGCGGTTAGCCAGGGCATACAATCAAAATGTCAAGGAAAGAAGGTTCACCACGGGAGAGCTCGTTTTAAAGAGGACCCTGCCAGCTGACAGAGAACCAAAAGAGGGGAAGCTTGCCCCGAACTGGCACGGCCCGTTCAGAGTAGTTTCACTGGCAGGAAAGTCAGCCTACAAGCTCGAAGACTTGGATGGCAAGCCATTGCCGAGACCGTGGAATGCATCCCACTTGAAGAAATTTTATTTCTAAGGATGTAATGAATCTCAATCAATGAAAACAGCTTTCACCTTGTCATCAACTTGTCATCTCTCTGACTGATTTCGACGAATTGGGCCCTCCGCCCTGGAAGAGACCTCGAGTCCAGACTCGGTCGATTCCTAAAGCTCCTAGCCTTGGGCTATGGAGAAGGCTTCGAGTCCTTACTCAGCCGAGATTGGGCCCTCCGCCCTGGAAGAGACCTCGAGTCCAGACTCGGTCGCTTCCTAAAGCTCCTAGCCTTGGGCTATGGGGAAGGCTTCGAGTCCTTACTCAGCCGAGATTGGGCCCTCCGCCCTGGAAGAGACCTTGAGTCCAGACTCGGTCGCTTCCTAAAGCTCCTAGCCTTGGGCTATGGAGAAGGCTTCGAGTCCTTACTCAGCCGAGATTGGGCCCTCCGCCCTGGAAGAGACCTCGAGTCCAGACTCGGTCGCTTCCTAAAGCTCCTAGCCTTGGGCTATGGAGAAGGCTTCGAGTCCTTACTCAGCCGAGATTGGGCCCTCCGCCCTGGAAGAGACCTCGAGTCCAGACTCGGTCGATTCCTAAAGCTCCTAGCCTTGGGCTATGGAGAAGGCTTCGAGTCCTTACTCAGCCGAGATTGGGCCCTCCGCCCTGGAAGAGACCTCGAGTCCAGACTCGGTCGATTCCTAAAGCTCCTAGCCTTGGGCTATGGAGAAGGCTTCGAGTCCTTACTCAGCCGAGATTGGGCCCTCCGCCCTGGAAGAAACCTCGAGTCCAGACTCGGTCGCTTCCTAAAGCTCCTAGCCTTGGGCTATAGAGAAGGCCTCGAGTTCAGACACTCGGCCGGATTCCTAATATCTGGGTTTTTACACCCCTCAAAGATCATTGCCGAGCTCACGCTTTAACAGCCATGACCAATGGAATGATGCCAGCGCTCAAACACTGCAAGCATTCCAGGACAATACACAGAAAGAGAAGGAATTCAAAAGCATTGGACAATGTTTGGATAATCAAAAAATTCCTTTCCATTTATTATGAACTGCTTTGTTACAACAACTACATAACAGAAAGAGGAGTACAGGAAGGAGGATCGCAGTCCTCTGAAAACAGAAAACGAAGCAGAAAATAAAGTGACAGAAAGACTCCGATCTTCGCTCACTCCACGACGACCGGATCGTTGCCTGGAGGCTCTGAGCGATCCTGAACTTCACCGGGCTATGCAGCAATGCACTCTGGCTGGTCAGACCAAAGCATCGCACAGCTCCTCCAGTCGGAGGCCCTGGACCCCGCTGGGCTCTACCACACCCTCGGCGGCAGTGGGAGCGGCAAAGCTTGAAGAAACCTCGCGGACCAGCGAGGCCCAATCCCGCCTGCCGTACGACGGGCGCACGGGGCCGTGTCGGACGAGAAGGCGCCACCGTCCCCCTGCAGCACGTCCTCACTCTGCCTGGCGAGGGACGGATGGCCGTGGACCCGCGTTCAGAGAGCGCGTGGTCCACGGGGATTTCCTTCAGAGAGCGCGCAGACCACGACAGCCATTCCCCCCCTCGGGGATGGCCATCCAACGGCGCAGGGTTCCCCTCCCGGATCAAGAAATTTCGGACACCTCCCAGACATGATTCCTACTGCCATGTTCATTTCTCCTCCCATGGCGAGCTTGCCACCCCTATTTATAGGAAGGAGGACGACTCGGTCTCCGAAGAAAGTTATGAGGGCGAAGTCTCCCACGCGCACTGGGGATGCACGGCTGTTGACCAGCGATCCCTATGGCGCCACGTGGAGACATCCGTCCGATTCCCTCGTCGGCTGCGCCACCTCGTCTGTTGCTATTTATGGTCTCCAGAATACGGGGTGTCAGTACTAACAGTTTGACTCTTTCAACCTCAAGGGCCGCGCCACACCGTAAAGGCATTCAATACCATTCAATGCACATCCAGAAATGGAAGGGAGACAAACGCAAAAAGAAAACGCACAAGTGAAGAAGCTTGACTTTCATTGATTGGAGAGAATGTTTACAAGGCTGAAACATAAAAACATTACAGAGGAAAGACAAAGGCGAGATAGAGCTACTCCGGTCTCGGCGACTCGACCAGGTCAATCACCGTCTCCAGGGGGCCAGAAGCTTCGGCCAGGATGGGGACCTCGCTTGGAGCGTCGCTGGCAGACGAGGCTTCGGTTGGCACCTCAGCCGAACCAAGAGCAGAAGTCTCACCCTGCGACACGGCCAAAGCCTCGCTGGCGACCGGGGCAGCTGGAGCGTCGACAACCGCAGGGGCTTCGACCGGGGCACTGTCAGTTGTAGGTACGGAGCTCGGCTCGGGGTCCAGGTCTGAATACTTCGGCAGGTCCTGATAGACGGGGTGGTCTTCAGGGACCCCCGCACGTCTCAGTGCGGCCAGGCATCCCTCCTCGAACAGGATGGCGGTGATCTCCTCCACCTGCTTCTCGTACAGCTCGGTGGCTCGATCTACCCCATCCTGGAAGGCGGACTGGGCCTCCTTCTCAAGCTCGGCGTTCGCAGCCTTCAGCCTCGCCGTTTCAGCACGCAGCCTCGTCCCCTCAGCAGTGGACTCAGCCTTCAACCTGGCCAGCTCGGACTCCAATTCGGCGGCCTTCTTGTTCCTCGCCCAGAGCTCGCCTTTCATGTGGTCGGCCCGAGACGAGAGTTCGGCGACCTCAGCCAGAGCCGACGCCAGCCGAGCAGATTCTCCAGCACTGGCTACCTTGAGCTCCTCGAATCCCTTCCGCTGCTCGTCTAGCTCCTTCTTCAACTTCTCCCGCTCGGACTCCAGGCGGGTCATTCTTGCAGCGCTCCTATCCCTCCTTCCCACCACGGTTAGGAGCCTCTGCACGTTCTGCAAAAAGAAACAGAGAGTCAGGATTCGACCAAGGTACTCGAAGAATGAAGAGAGGCGTTGCAAACACTTACCCGAATATTGTCCTGGATCGCCGAGACCATCAGGCTCTCATCCTCGTACCTGTCGTGCGTCTCCATATCTCTTGGCAGAGCACAGGCCTTGGCGAGAGCCCCAATCACCTCGGCATTTCCCAGCAACCGGTCTTCAACGCTCAAGGGTTCGCCGGTAGAGGTTTCCATCCTCGGCTTCCACGGTGCTGGGGCAGTTCGGGGCCCGGAAGCCGATCCGGACCCTTGTCCCGCCAGGGCGAGAGGCTCGCGCGCTGGACCGACAGCCGACTTGCTGACCAGCGCGCCCTTTTTGGCCGGCGCACTCTTTTCCTTCGGCGCGCTCTTCTCGCCTCCCTTCTCGGCAGGAGCTTTGGCCCCAGGAGCTTTGCCCGACTCCAGATCGGCCCTTGAGCTCTTCTCCCCCGCTTTGGACTTCTTCCTGGGCGGGGACCCCTCCTTCGAGCGGTCCGGCGAGCGTTGCCGGGCTCTCCCACTCGGGACAGGAGCAGGAACAGAGGGAGCGCCCACGCCCACCGGACCCGAAGCAGCATGAGCACCAGTAGGCGACGGAGTCCCAGAAGACGCTGACCTCTGCCTAAACTTGGCAGCCAGGTCCCTGACAGCGGCCTCCCTCGAGCTTCCTCCCATGTCCTCCTCTCGGTCAGAGGTATAAGCTTCCACTATCTGAGACAAGTCCGGCAGCCCCGGATCGGAAGTGGACGCTTCGGCTCCAGACGCAGCCCGGTCAGCAACAGGATCGGTCAAGGGGATCCCGCTGAACACCGCAACCGATACGGTCGGACGGTCAGGGTGTGTCTCGTCCGCCCCAGGAACTCCGGTCCTGTGGTAGTGGCCGCGATACCTCGGCTTATACCCAAGCAGTTTCCAAGCCGACCTGGTTTCGTGCCCCTTGTACCGTTCGACCTTGTTGATGTCTTCGGTATTCCTCCTCCAACCTTCGCTAGCAGCTCGGCGCCGCCTTGCACCCGCCTCTGCTCGACAGGCAAAGAAGAATGTCAGTTCGGCATCAGTAAGATAAGCAAAACAGTAAAGGAGAAAAGCAGCGATGATTACTTGGGACTTCCCCAGGGCGACGTGGGACCGACAGCCTCCTATCTTCGCCTGGGCCGAACTCCCAGTCCCCCGAGACACAGAAGAAATCCTCCTCGGCGTTCTTACTAGAATCCTCCAAGGCTAGGACGAAGCCCCTTCGCTGCGGCTTCACACGGAGATAGTATCTTCCCTCCCCAGCCTTGCAGATATCATAAGTATCCTCGATGTCGTGAGTGCCTAGGTTGGTCCCCAAGATCTCGTTCAGCTTCGCTGTGCCCATAATGACCTTGTAGCCATTGGGCATCAGCTGGCCCGGGGCGAGGGACCAAAGGCTAAGGCAAGCCCTAAGCAAGGGGTGCAGTGGAAACCTGACCCCACCCTCGATCACAGAGATCAGAGGGAATGGCATCCAGCCGCCGTAGCAGCGATACAGGGCGGCGTCGGCAAGGTCTGCCGGTTTCAGGAGGACCCCCTCCGGAATTTTGAAGGCAGCCCTAAACTCGGCCAAGCCCTCATCAGAATCTACCCTGAATCTAGGGGAGCCCATGTCTGGAAGGGGTGACTACGAAGAAAAGCCCTAGAAATCGAAAAACCCCAAGAAAAACCAGACGAAAGAACAGAGCGACTTACGAGGACGAAGAGGCAGATCAGGAGCAGATCCAGGCACGTTCTACGGTCGTCGTCCTCAAACAGATCTCAGGAACCAGAACGGAGATCGGAAGCCTCAAACGGATCTCAGAAATCAGAGCAGAAATTGAAAGTAAAAGCAGAGGCGATGGCGAAAAGAGTCAGAAGCGAGAAGAAGAAGGGGACGGCCCTATTTATAGAAGGGGAAACCCTCATTTGGGTACCGCCTCCGAATTCGAAGAGACACTTCAAAGCCCGTGCCCGTCAATCAATGAGACAGCCCGTCAATCAATGGGATAACGCAGACGGCGCGGAAACTACGCGTGTAGCCGTCAGCTCGGTTCCAAAGGCGGACAGGGCAGGGCATTTATTGCTTTAAAGAGTTGAAGCGACACCAGGTAATGATCACAGTATCCCCAGATGGATTCTTCTAGCTTTCAACCCCTAAAGGCTAGCACACTTCAGAGGTCAAAACCTAGGGGGCAATTGTGTGGGGAGATTTCCCGAACCACAGGATTAAGTTAATCACAGCCATCAGATCAAGTTAAGCATTCTCACGTGCCATCCTCGCGTCATCCACGTGACACCAGGCTCGTCCCGGCTACCAGGACAGGAGGTCCAGCCGAAGTCGGACAGCTCCGGGCCTTAGCGCCGAACTGGTCCGCCTCGGGCGTCATCTCGGCAAGGACCACCGTCTCGGCTGAACCACCACGGGTATCACCTCGGCAGAAAGCTCCATCCCGGCTAAAGAAGCCGAGACAGAAGCCGAAGCAAGAGAGAACATTCACGTGTACCCTTCATCCCCCACGTCGTCAGGCACGTGGAGGGATAGGGACGCGCGCTGGTGGGACAGACGCGACATCCAGCCGCCCACGATCTTCGCCAGATCCCTGACAGAGTCCCATCCAGCGGCTAAAGCCACATCAGGGCAGGGCCCGAGGGCAGATCCGCTGGTACTCCTACCGCCAAAGGCGCCCAACAGGATCTGGCCCAACAAGATGTGCATTAAATGCGATGTGGGCTGACCCGACGGGCATTTAATGCATAGTGGGCTGGATTGGACCACAATTAATGCAATGTGGGCTGATAGTGACTTCCCAGTCCAATCGTGGGACCCACACCACAATATCTTCCAAAGATACGTTCCACACCCTATAAATAGAGATCCATGCCACCATCTAAGGTACGCCATTTTTCCATACCAGAGCCGTTACTCTGTCTCTCTTCCTCCTCTCCTTCCATTGTTCCAGTTCCCATACTGACTTTGGCATCGGAGAGCCTTGCGCCGCCCAGGCCAGGGTCCTCTGACCGTTTGCTACTCCTTTTCAGGCTCTCGGACGGCATCCAGACATTCCAGACACCATCATCTTCTCGGATAAGTCCTATAAGGCACCCTCTTATTGTGGGTCGTAATTTTCTGCACCTACAGAAGCATTGCTTCATTTGATTTTTGTAGGAGTGCACGAGTTGAGCACGGTTTAGACTTGAGCCTAAATGGTTCAGATGTAGGCTTGGCTGGGCCATTATAGCCTATCTCATAACTGGCCTATATTTGAAAAAACAAAAGAAAAAGAATTTCAACAATTATCCTCAGTGAATAAGAAATTCTGATAAGACAAGATACAGAAAAATCTAAATCTACCAACTGCCATTAATAACACTCAAAGTTTTTGAAGTAAATTAGGAAGGAAATCACACATTTAGTTGGTGCTGAGGTGATGGAAACTACCAACTACTGCTGAAAATTAGAAATGAAATCGACTACTAACTCCAATAGATGCCATAGTTCTAAACCATACTACATGACAAAATTTGGAAACAGAAATAGAAAAGTCAACACACGTTTTTAAATATATATAGACTGCTATCAGAATCATTGGAAAGTTTATTTACATGGAAATGGATTACATAGGAAGTAATGATTAAAATGGACTTACTTGTCTGCACATGGAATTAGAATACATAGGAAGTAATTGATTAAAATGAACCTATTCATTTGTATTGGGGTTGGAATATATAAGAAGTACTTATTTTAAATGAGCCGATTTGTTTGCATGAAAGTGGAATACATGAGAAGTAATCTAGTTGAATGTACTTGGTTATTTGCAAGGAATTGAATACATATGTAGATGAAAAATATCTATATCTATTTAAAATAGTTACAAAAATTTACTCACGTTGTTAAAACAAATGTTACAAAATGAATTCACACGTGTCAAAGATCGAGGTGTAAAACAGGCCGTGCCGATAGTCTGGAGCTCTGCTCAGTTGTACCTGGGCCGGACCGGGCCCAAGTTGGCTGGGGCTCAGCCCAGCACAACCCATAGGCATGAGCTGGGCTGAGCCATGCTGGTTGAGCCCTCCACAGACCAGGCTAGGTTTGGGTTGGGCTGGTCTGGGCAATGCTGGCTCGCATGCCTTTTTTTTTTTTTTTTTTTCAAATGTCAGAATTTATAATGGTACGGATTTGGATCCCTGTTTGGACGAATAAGGAGGCGACACGTAGGGGGGTGCAGGAGGGAGAGTCTCTTTCTCTTTCTTTCGCCCCTCACTTGTCGCCCCCTGATTCGTACGAACATGGTTTCCCTGTTTGGACGAAACAGGGGATCCGATTTCCTAATGGTACGTGTAGATTAGAAAGAGTATCTTACCAATGCTCCACCTTTAATGGTAAGTAATGATAACATCGGGTTGGATAAAAGAGTAGCTTCCCAATGCTAATACCCATTTAAGTAAGGGTAATGACATTGATTACCTTCTTGGGAAAGATAATTTGGATCCATTATCCATATAAATTAATGCTAATAAGTTAATTCCCTATTAGGAAAGATAATTCCCATAATCCCATCCTATTATACTCTAAGGCCCATAGCCCATTGATTGAGCCACCAGGCCGGCCTAGACGTGCTAGGCAGTGCCAATATGACATGTCACATGCCACGACCCTTGGTCCAGCACGACCCGTGCTTGCGATGGGTTGGGCCGTGCCAGGTTGGGAGGCAACACGTTGACTAGCATGTCTGGCCTGGATAGCCCGGCCCATTTTACACCTCTAGTCAAAGATGAGCAAAAGGTGCTCGCAGACAAACATTATACAATGAATCACATGTGTAAACTTAAATATGAAAATCTGATTTATGTAGCTCGACTTATCTGAAAATTTGGCCCAAAATAGACTTAAATGACGAAACATGATTCATGTAGCCAACTCAACATAGTTGGAATATGACTTTGATGATTATGTTGACGGGTAAAACACAAATAAGCCAGCTTTTAGAAAGACCACTTTATTGATAACCAATGCATGCACAATATTTACAAAAACAGAGACGGGTGGGCCTACTCATCTGATGGGCCGAAAATATAAGCCCATGCAAGTGCACCTGCTACTGCCTACTGATAGTTAATGTAGTTAAAGTTCTTGAGCCGGCATGAGTTGGACCATTGTAATTCCATACACGTTTTTAATCCCTATAGACGACCCATTTACCAAGAAGGGAAGTAAAAAAAAAAAAGCCCAACCCAAGAGGACCCCAAGTCCTAACTCCCAAGCAACCAATGGTCATAACTCGCCAAAGTGACTCGGAAGAAACCCAGAGCTTAAGTTTGACTCGGGTGCGTTTGCTATTTTTGAAAGGAAGGGTCCTTTTGACTTGAAAACTGATCCATTCCGAGTGTGTCTATTTGCCTCTCATTAATTGGGGTCAGTTTTTTTTTTTCCAAAAAGTAACAAAAGCAAAATGAATCGAATCAGTATCATTGTCTAAAGCCGGTTTGTTTGTAAGGAATTTTGAGGACTATTGTTAGGGGGTTTTATGAACTCCCCAATTGCTTACCTCTGCTTGATTTACAAATGCCTGAGTCCATGCGACACGGGAAATTGGAATTATGAGGATTTAATAGGCCAAATGTGCAGTTTCACAGTTCTCATATTATGAATTTTCACCATTCAAATAGGAATTTTGGAATTCTAAAAAACAAAGATAAATCCAATTTGAGCTAAATGTATACTTGGAGCCTGCCTCCCCGGTTTGAAAAATGTTCAGTCCTGTAAAAACCCAGATTTGTTAAAAGGCCCGTTTTTGTTTTGGGGCAAGGAGTTGGACCTCAGGTCACTTTAAAATTTATTTGGACTACCCACTTTGAGTCTGTCGAGCAGTCCAAACCTAATGACTGGACTTGGGCACATTTGAGCTGGACATGTTTCGACAGCTCTTTCTTCTTTAGGCATTTGCATGCATGTCTTTGATTTCAAAGAGTACAGAAAGCAGGGACATAAGATTTACTCAAATGGCATGACATGATAAAATATGGAGTGCACAGGGCAGGGGGAGAAAATTTTCATTGTGAGGGCTACTGCCATCATCATCATCATTATAGTCCTTTTGGATTGCGCTAAATGAATTTTGTTTTTTTTCAATAATAAGATCTATTATGGACTAAATCCTTGTATAAGTTGCACATTTTCGGATCAAACTTTATTACCTATTGAAGCAAACCCTAAATGCTTTCCATTGTGCTCATTTATAATTCGATGTTTACTACTTTTACCATACATCGATCACAATATCCTCTTATATATGACATTCAATTTTAGACATATGTTGCTTTCTCACTGCACTATGAATAAAAAAAAAAACTAGATCCAAAACTTCAAATAGATGGTCAATATGGAATTTCTTAAATCCAACAACTAGAAACATGGAATACAACTAATTTTTCATTAATGACTAATATATCCAAACCAAGAAAAGAAAATGTGATGTATTTCTTGTTTGATTCATCAGGCTGAAACAAAATAAAATTGATGAGGATGCATTGCCCCTTCTGGGACTTTTAATTATCATTCTTTTAGTACCCTTCACTTCATTCACCTCTTTAAACAATATATATATAAACAATATATATATAGGAGAGGAAACCGCCAATAACAATACAAACAACTAAAATTTGGGTAAACGTCTAAGTCCCTTCCTTGATGCTTTTTTTTTAATAACTTCATATCTTTCTTACAAAAAAAGAAGAGTAATATATGCAACTAAGCCATTAAATATCTCCAATAAATTAAAAGATTATTCAAATTGGATAGATGACTATCTTTATTATTTAGATTAATGTCATTTTCTTCATGTGTAAACGTGAAATTGCAAGAACTCCCATTTTTTCAGTCCAACGGTCAACATCAATCAAAATCAAAGTCACATTTAATCAAATAAAGAATTTAATATCTAACCGTTGCTTTAGAAACAAATCGAAATGGTACCTACGATATATCTAGATCCAGTATCCACATGATCATTTCTCATAAAATAATTTTTTTTATAGAAAAAAATGAACCAACAAAGTGGACATTTAAATAAAAAAAGGAAGAATCTTTCCTTAGGCGATGGCGGCCCATCAGGGATGATGACTGTGATGACACCATGAGATTGAACTGATCATATTAATGTTGGTATGAATTGATCTAAATCCTCTTACATTTCCTGAGTTGGGTCCCTAACAATCACATGGTTAAAATTTTCAATCGACTTTCTTTTTCTGGAGAATGATTGACTTTAAGAAAAGAATCTTATCAGATGCGTATTAGGTAGTTAATACCTAATGAGCATTTTCTGGGTGCTTTTAATCCAAGAACAATGTGGTTCACATCAATGGAACCATAATCATTTTAGAACTTTAATCATTCCATACATTGCTTAACCAAGTTTTTCTTTTCCTAGTCTATGTGACATTGTCTTTCCTTCCTTATATCTTTTCAATTGTGAAATACTACTAGTAAGGAACCATGGGAGACAATGGGGTGGAGTCCAATCCTTGTTGGAACCAAGCAATTAAAACTTGTTAGGATGTGGACAATGGATGGAATTTAATAGGGGATTAATTTTGACACTCATTTTGTACATGTGTTAAACTTTTTTTTTTCTATTCGAGGGTTCCCAACCCTTTGGGCTAGACTAATCCCTCCGGGCCTAGAGGGAAGCCGGGTCAACACCCCTGTGGCCCCAAGGTGGTAGCACTAATGGACTCAACCTTGATTCCTGAAGAAGGGGGAACCAGCCGGGTCGACACCAAGACCTCTAACTTCGGAAGAGGGAGAAATGCACTATATATATAAAAGACCATTTTCACTACATACTGACAGCCATTGGATGCAAAGCTTCAAAGAGTTGGTCATATGGAATGTCTTAAATTGAATAATTAGCAACATGGAATACAATTAGTTTTTAATTGATGAAATTGCAAAATCCCCAATTTCTGAACTGAATTCAGTCCTACGGTCAACATCAGTAAAAAAACAGATTTGTATTTAATCAAGCAAAGAATTTAATATCTAACCGTTGCCTTGGAAACAATCTCACTTAAGTAAAGAATCTTATCATATGGGTATTTGGTAATTAATACCTAATGATCATTTACTTGGTGCTTTTAATACAAGAACAATGTGGTTCAGATCAATGGAACCATAAGAATTTTAGAACTTTTATCTTTCCATACATGCCTAAACAAATTTCTTCTTTTCCTAATCATGTGACATCGTTTTCCTTCCTTTTTATCTTTTCAATTGTGAAAGACTAGTAGAAAGGAACCAGGGTAGTCAATGGGTGAAGTCCAATCCTGGTTGGTTCAACCAACTTCTATCGATGAAAGTGAACTGAGTTAAACAGGCGACCAATCTCGACCCACTTCTTTTGGGTGGGTTTAATAGTCGTTTTGAAGAGTTCAAGGTGTAAAAAACCACATATCAACCTAAAAGTTTAAGCTAATAGGTGGAAGGCCCAAATAGATATATAAAGACATATCTAACTCAGGGACTTAGGCAATGTGGGACTTCCCAGCACTCTCCCTCACATGCAGGCCAAACAGAATGACGGGATCGGAACCCGCTCTGATACCATGTAAAGAATCAAATACCAATTAATTAAAAGTTTAAGATGATAGGTGGAATGTCTAAATATATATATGAAGACATGTACAACTCAAAGACTTAGGCAACGTAGGACTTTCCAACACAAGGCATGGGTTTACAAATTTAAATGGCTGATATATATTCACTTAAGAGATGGCATTGAGAGATTAAATTAGAGAGATGTGCCAAATTTCTTGGTTTGACCACTGATGACACATTGTTCATATAAATTTTAGGTCGATGGGGCCTAGACCACATCCGAATGAGAGCGTTCTTTCAAGTCCATATCACATTGATAGATTGCATATGAGTGGTTGCTAGTATTAGAACAGAGGCACGTTAGCTGGGTGATAGAATTAATTATTTGTAAATAATTGTATTACTTAGAAGTTTGATAAATAAAATAATGAAGAAAACATTATCATTTTTTTCTAAGTTAACCATTAACCATTTAAACGGGACTCTGATTCATGCAATTTTGGAAACTCAACAAGTGTGAGAAAAGCTTATATGTTTTACCATAAGAAAATAAAAAAAATGCTCACTTTCACCAATTTAACTATTAACCATTTAAATGGGAACTCTCTTTATCTATGGGAATGAACAAGTTATCACTCCTTATATGTGCGAGTTCCTTTCTCCTCACATGTGCTAGTTATCACTCTTTGTATTGTGTGGGCTCCACCTAATGAGAGTATTGGAAAGTATTTATGCAGCCTCTAATAACGCCTTGAGGTTTTGGTATGAATGACTAGTTACAGAAATTTAAGTTGGTATAAAGAGTCAAACAGTCGCGAGTTCGAATCCCAGGAAAAACGATTCGACGCCAAAAAAAAAAAAAAGCGTGCCATAAATAGTATGCCAACAAAGTTCCACTTGAGACGGAGTGTTGAAGAGTGGGCTCTACCCGATTGAAGAAATTTAAGTTGTGAATCCTAGGAGAAACGGCTCGGTGTGAAAAAAAAATATGTGCCACCAAAAGTACGTAGATCGGGTTCCACCTGAGGGAGAGTGTTGAGGAATGGAGGGCTCCATCCAAGGGGGAATATTGAAAATTACTTATGCAGCCTCTACTAATACCTCGAGGTCTAAATAACTTGCCGTGTTTGCGTACCTCACCCCTTTACTAGGATACCGAAAAATAATAATAATAAATGTCAACTCTTTTCATCTATATTGGAAATTAACTCAAGCAAGTGTGAGAAGAAACACATGAAACTTGACATCATGTTTCATAAAATAGCAACCCTATAATATCCTGATAAACACATGAAACTTGACATCATTCTACAAAGATCTTAGAACATTGTCAAAAATAAAATAAACTCTTTACATGAGAATCTTTTGTACAGATAATTTTGGAAACTTAGGCAAAAATAAAAAATAACTCGTCTTTCCCAACTTATGACACATGAATCAATAAGACAAAAGAAAGAAGAAGAAAAGGGATCGAATATATGAGAAGAAACGCAATGTACCCAACTGCCCGAAGCTTATGTGGCTTAGTGTCTTCCACCTTCATATATCAGGTGGCTCAAAAAATCATGCTTTTCCCCCATGTAACGGCATTGAGGTTGGAAACATTATCAAATTGATCACTTATACAACATGTGATTAAATGAATAATGCATGTCTGTAGTTCCAGCCATATGAAAGCATATTCTCTCTGATCACATTAGGGGATCAAATCCATCTATGGCTGGAGCTTCAATGACATCGATTAATCCAGCTCGCTTAATTTCAATCACAATTTGAGTGAGATTGCCTGACTATATCATGGTTTGGACCCACCATAATGATGTCATCATCATCACCAAAATTTTGTCCCAACCATATTCTGGTCCACTACTTAAATTTAGTTTCTCCATTCCTATCCATATATCCTAAGACAAATCCTTATTTATGCTGTACTTCTTGAGATATATCTTGACTACTTTTATATATGTTCCTCTTTTGCCTATCCATTATCTTTGGTATACCATTTATCTGTATTAATTTTTTTTAATGAAGCCGTTGTTGGGCTGTGTGGAATAGGTCCAAACTCTATCATACGAGTGCTCCCAAAAGCTTTCATATTTTATTCTTTCTCCTACCTTTACTGTACATACATTACAATGTAATAAAACTTCTTTAATCTTTTTTGCAGCGCCGATTATAAGAGCACTTCATAAGCAAGTCTCCACTTAAACCACTCTGCATTACATAGGCAAATCTCCACCTAATAAAAAAGATGTAATCCGCTAAATAGCTACTCCGATCCATTATAAAATCAAGCCAACCTAACTCAATGATGTAATCATTGCAGCACCTATTCGTTGAATGATGGAATTATGACGGCCCACTCATTGTACTACTCAAAAGAGGCCTACTAGATGCTGGAAATGGACGAAGAAGGAAAGTAATCATAGTTTCCACCACTACAAAGTGATTAAAGTAAGTGCATTATTTAGATGGGCCTCATCTGGCGGTGAGATTGAAATCCAAGTTCAACCGTTTAGACTATCGATTATTCTTTTATAGTTCAGTGGCAGTACAAGAAGATATGTGGAAAATTGAGTACAGGAGATCTCCTGAGTGTCTCCTACATGCTTGCTTCCATGATCAAGTGGAATGTGTGGAACTTCATCATGAGGCTAACCTATTCATCAATATAAATAGTTTAAAATGAATGTTTTCTTTTTCAATGACATATACTCAAATGTACTTTAATACACTTCACCGACTATAATATAGATAATAAGACTGATAGTATGATAAACACAATCTTATCTATTATTAATCATATGGATTAACCATTTTAATCATGTACTAACACTAAAAAAAAAAATCTTTTAGGGCGGAAATTTCTTCCGTCGTTAAAACTGCGCCTATTGTGTATTGAGGTGAAATGTCATGGGAGGAGATGAGATTCAAGATAAACGGCCCAGATTATATTCATTTGGGGGCCACTGTGGAGTTCTAGTCAAGAAAGCTTTACACCAGACGTGACAGATTCACATGTCTTCTATCAGTACCACCTGAATTGTGATAGGATTGTGTATGTGTAGATTCACGTTTTAAGAAGCTCTTCATTTTTTTTTTTTTACCTTGAAATTTCTATTGAGCCAAAAATAAATAAAGAGGAGAACTTGCAACTTTGCAATGTATCTAAATAGAAATTGCTAAACAATTACTGATTCTACTTAATTAACAATCGAACGAAAGACGTACACGCAAATAATTGATGACATGCCAGACATGGACTGTTTCCTCCCTCCCTATAAATACATGAAAAATGTAGTCCAGAACAAAAACCATAAAACCATATTAATAGGTCATACACAAGTAGACACCCACTCAAATCCATTTCCAAATGGCTAGTGACTCTGAACGGCCTTCTCTCAGTCCGCTCATGGGCACCACACAAACAAAAACTGTAGGGGACAAGACCTTCCAAGGATTAGGCAACCTTATCAAGCTTCTCCCCACAGGAACTCTCTTCATTTTCCAATTCCTATCTCCTGTTCTAACAAACTATGGCAAATGCCAAACCATTAATAAGTACTTAGCTGGTGCTTTGCTTTTCTTCTGCGGATTTAACTGCCTTTTCTCATGTTTTACTGATAGTTACAGGGGGACAGATGGGAGGCTCTACTATGGTGTTGTGACCAAAGATGGGTTGTGGCCATTTTCAGACTCAAGTGACAAATCCATCAATCTTTCACGGTATAAGCTACAATTGGGAGACTTTGCTCACGCCATGTTGACGTTGATGGTGTTTGCAGTTGTGGCTCTTTTGAGTCCCAACGTTGTGGGGTGCTACTATTCGTCTTTTGAGTCGACTCAGAAGACTTTGCTGGTGGTCTTGCCATCGGCTGTCGGGTTCATCTCTAGTGCTGTTTTTGCGGTTTTCCCCCACATGCGCCATGGCATCGGATATCCTCCTGCTCAGGCTGCTGTTGCTTGAGGCCGAATTTGGAAGATGAGAGGACCGCAACATTTTTCATGTTCATGATGTTGTTGTTTGTTCGTTAGAATAAAATCATACCCTATATGAATACTGCGTGATGTTAAATGGAAGGAGTTTGTGTGTGTCACAGCTTAACGTAGGGGGAGGGATGCATGTTGTGATTCCATTCCATATGTAGATCCTGCTGATCAATGAGGTGGGGTCCACCTATTGAACGGCTTGGATGTGGTAGCAAGTGCCTGCTGGGGCTGGTGAATCTATGTGCTATAAATAATTAATCCATTGAGTTGAAAAATCAAGTTGTATTTATACTAATGGTAAGGTTAAACGATAAGTAGTATTGTTGTTGAGGACTGTTTCAACTGTTTAATTACTTGTCCAAACTCACCATCAACATTTACATTTTCTTAAACATCAAATCCAGTAAAAAAAAGGTAGGTATTCTTTGTTGGGCTTGGGTTGGGATTTAAGCCTGATTTGGAACTGTGCCAGTCTCTATCTGGCTTGAAACTTCAGGCCGGCCTATGTGTTCTGCCTGATTACAATGCCCTTATTAACCTCTGTCCCCTTGTCCAAATGGGCCCTTTGATATTATATATCTCTCTCTCTCTCTCTCATACAGAAATTTCCTGTATAGGAGACCGATATAGCTGTGTTGTGTAGGATTCTCAATTTCCTCTTTTCATACATCCCACATCCCACAAGTATTTGTAGTTCTATTTTATACGTATACGAACACTGAGCGATGGGCTTACAGATCATCATCACACATTTCTGTGGGAGTGAACGAGTTGGGCACGCGTAAAACTTGAGCCTAAATGGTTCAGATGCATGGAGGTCCCATTATATATAGTCTTTCTCATAACTGCACAGAATTAAATAAAAGAAGAAGGAAATCTAACAATTATCCTTAATGAATAAGTGATTTGGATAAAATAAGATAAAAAGTCAATATAATACCAAAAATGTTAGAAGTAAATTAGGGAGGAAAGTGACATATTTGGCACTTGGCACACTTGGCACTGAGGTGACGGCAACTGTCAACTGATGGGGAAAATTACAAATGAAATCGACTCCAAAGTCCAATAGATGCCTTTTAACGTTCCAAACCATGTGGGATGACAAGATTTGGAAAAAGGAAAAGAAAAGTGATCAAAGAGAAAGAGAAATCATCATCACAGCCATCAGAAGTGCTGACATCTTTATCAGCCTCCAACACCCTAATTTAATAGTGTTTGGGACTTAACCATTTATCATTCAACCCACTGGTACCCAAGCTTGATTGATATGCACACCTTTGGATTGATCTTTGGATTGATCATATATGTTTTAGAAATATATAATTTTGTTGATGATCAATCTGATAAGAATATAATAATGGTAAAATGGGTTAATTTTGAAGAAGAATCAGACTTATTTTTTTTGCAATGAGAGAATTTTTCACTCCATAATTTATGTTTCCAAGGGAGAATGGAATCATGTGCTCCAACCCTTCTCATATAAAATCAAAATTCTTTCTTCAGGAATTTACCCCCCAGACCCCCATAAGGCCTTATACATCTCGATCTGGAGGTGCCACATTTTTAATGGACAAGGATAAGGGCCATAGGGGTGCGTTTTCATTTTTTTTTTTTTGTCATTTAATATATTATCGATATTGACCATTCTGCGGGAAAAAAAAAAGGATTTCTCAGGATGGAGGAGGAGGAAGAGGAGGAGGAGGGAGGTTTAAACATAAAAATAGAAACAATTTGCTCTTTACTTTCATAATCCAGACCAATGAGCCTATTGGTTATATAATGCAAAATAAGCATCATTCATGCCCTTCTCTCTAGTACTTGCCCCCTTCATCTTCCTCTCCCTCAGCAGCTCCAACCTCCTCATAATCTTTCTCCAATGCAGCCAGATCCTCACGAGCTTCAGAAAACTCTCCTTCCTCCATACCCTCCCCCACATACCAATGAACAAACGCACGCTTGGTGTACATGAGATCAAACTTGTGATCAATCCTTTGGGACAACTGCATTCACATCTTTTGGGACAACATCACCTCTGTACATCAAACAGCAAGCCATGTACTTCCCATGGCGAGGGTCGCATTTTGCCATCATAAATGAGTTTTAGTTATTTTAGTCATGTTCTTTTAAAGTCTTTGTCATGTGTTTAAGGACTCTAGTTTTAACGGTTAAAACAGGTTGGTTCTTTCACTAAGTACGCAATGCAAAAAGAGAGAAGTCCCTTAAGTCACGATATCACAATTTTTTCACATTTTCCAATACATTTCTTCTTCAAATGGATGTCCCGGTGGATTGAAGAGATGACGAGAGGGTCTGCTCATCTTCTACAATGGCCCATGAGAAACCCATTTCAAGTGATTCAGTGAAACAGAGAACAAGAGAACTAGCATGTTAGAGCTTGGCAAATCCAATTCATTCCAGAAACATGATTTTTACAGCCAAACCCCTTTTCAAGTAAAATGGGATTTTTACACCAAAACTCATTTCAAGTGATCAAGGGTTTTTTCAAGCCAAACCCATTTTGATTACAGAAATGAAAATTCCACAGCCAACTCTATTTCAAGTGATATGGGATTTTTCAAGCCAAACTCATTTCAAGTGATCAAGGGATCTTTGCAGACAAACACATTTTGATTACAGGAGGCTACCTCCTCCTCCTCCCCTCTTCTCCATCCTGAAAACTCAATTTTTATTTGGGTTCCTGCAGAATGATCGATATCGATCGACCATAAAATTCTCCTCTTCTCCATCCTGAAAAACCCAATTTTATTTGGGATTTTTCGAAATCGACCATTCGCTAAACGATAAAAAAATTTATCGACCATAAAGTGGTCGATATCGACCATTCGCTAAACGACAAAAAAAAAAATTTTTAACTTTTACCGACGAATTTATAAAAACGTCGCTAAAAGTGCAACGTGTTGTAGTGATCGACCATAAAACTCCCCTCTTCTCCATCCTGAAAAACCCAATTTTATTTGGATTCCCGCAGAATGATCGATATCGACCATAAAGTGGTTGATATCGACCATTCGCTAATCGAAAAAAAAAAAATGGACCTTAAGGCCCTTATCCATACATACGGTGTTTTCAACTCCTCAAAAGTGGTATGAGGTCCTAGGGGGTCCTGTGCGGTAAATTCCTCTTCTTTTTATTTAGGAAAATCGGTTCATTTTTACTTTTTTTTATTTCCGTAAAAAATATTTGTCACACAAAACAAAAAACATTAGGCTATTCTAAAAATGTGTACAATTTTCCTCTCTTGCTGAATCCTTCTGTCAGACACAAATATATGCACCCTAAAGAAGTGAAATGCCTTTCATAGCTGAAAGAAATAGATTTTTCTAGACAAAAAGGAAATGCTCAAAAACAATCTATTTTTTCTGAGGTATCAAAAATTAAAAAAAGTTTTAATGTTTACTCAAGTCTCAAGATTGGCTCCGAATGTTAGTGCAATTCTTTTATTTCTACTTAATTGCTACAATTATGAATAATACGTACTTTTGTTGTAATGTTTGGTACGATCAAAATCTCACCTTGCAAATGTGAGTTTATATTCTTCATGACCATTCCTCAACAAGTACAACCAAATTAAAATCAGATACTTGAGGGCACCGTAAGGAGAGAGGTGGGTGAGACTACGTACAAGGGCTCTTCTTGATATTGTAGATGAAGTTTTTCACTCACATGTGATTGTCATGCAACATTTTAATCAATATATTTTTTAATACATTAAAAGTATCCCTTTATCTTTTATTGTGAAAATCTTACAGTAGATAATTAGTCAAATGAAACCTCTTGGCGAGCACAAAGAAAGCACAGCCTTATAGCAAATCCTGAATCCACAAGGAGGTACTATAGAAAACCCTAGAGAAGTGAAATTCGTATTATATCATTAATAGAAATATAACAATAACTTAAAATAAACATCTCAAAACCTTTTGACTTAAGTTGGGCTTGGACCTGGATATTAATCCTGATTAGGAATTGAGGCAGACTTTGGCTTGAAACTTCAGGCCCAAGTGGTTGTCTAAGAAGCATGACATGGCTTTAATTGAAAAGTAATTTGGATATTTTAAAACAATTAAGGAAAAAATTTACCGAGATCTTTAAATGGTTAGATGTCCTTAATTGAGAAGTTACTAGAAAACTTAGGCTCAAATTTGAGAAGTGGAAAATTGTGTCCTTTTTTTAGAGAAGGCAAAAACTTAAGGCCTTAATATTTAAAGCTTTTCCAACGATAATTGGGTGTGAGCCAGGTCTAGGAAGAAAGTTATATCAAAGAAGAAAACCTACCTCTAATATCTCCAACCCTTATTCTAGGTTGGGAGAGGGAAGAACGAGAAAGGACCTAAGGGACCCTAAGGGCATTTTGGGTATTTTGAGGAAAGTAGATAAAAGAAAGTCATCCATAAACTCATATTGTCACTTAAAATCTTGATTCAGAATGTTAATAGAAAACTTAACCCCGATTTCAAAAAGTGAGGCTTTTCTTTGTTCTGATTTGAAAACTGGGCAAAACTTGAGCCCCATCTTTTATTCTATTTACCAGGAATGTTGATCAACGGGCCCCCAGGTCGTTTCACATATTTATGGGAGAACATGCTTAGTTGGGAATGGGTTAGACTTGTGCCTAAAATGACATGCATTTTTTATAACATCCAGTCGTCCCTCCTATCATTCGAATTCGCGACCAGTTGGTTATGATATTATATTAAATTTCTTTAACAAATCATTCTTATCAAAAATCGCAAAATATTAATAGAGTAAATACTTTTTAATACTTGCCCAAAGCTCCAAAAGGTAAGATGACAAGATTTGGAAAAATAAAAATAAAAGTCAACACACATCAGATTGCTAAGAATACAGGGAAAGTTTCACAGCCATAAAAAAAGTGGAGTCCGGACTCTATAAAGTGATGTTACGTCTTTATGAGCCTCCATATACCTTATTTTACCAGTGGTTTGGGACTTCACAATTTATGATTCAATCAACGCGTATGCTTTGTCTAGAGTATCCAAAGCTTAATTGGAATGACAGGCACCTTTGAATTGATAATATTTTAGAAACATATAAACATACTGACCAGAATTTAACAATTCATTTTGCACTGTTTTCATGGTAAAATGGATTTTGAAGAAGCAATGTTGGGATTTGTTTGTGCAATGAGAGAATTGTGCCCTCTATAGATTCATGTTTCCACAGGAGAATGAGTCGTGCATTCCCACCCCTTAGTAGGACATTAAAATTCTTGCTATCTAAAAAATCATTTATTTTCTTTCTTTTTTGCAAGAAACATGTAATTATAGTAAATAACGAAATAGGGGGCTATTCGGAAAATGAGAAGAGTTTTCCTCTCTCTTGATGAATCCTCTTGACACACATATTTGCACCTTAAAGAAGCAAGGGATGAAAGAGACGAAGCCGAGATAAAAACACAACCTACACTCTCCTATGATTAGATTCTAGGGTGAATAATGGTTAGATATTCATTTTCCACTACTTAGAAGATCATTTGGTGGCCACTTTGAGGACCTTTATGTATGTTTCTTCAATCTTGTCCACTTCAATAGGAATAGAATTCCAAGGAATTGACTACCATACAAACAACTGAAAATTCTATGAAGCTTTTATAATATAGAAACAACAAAGATCTTAATCACATTTTTCATAAAACATTAATGATTTTCATAACCTAAAAATGTGGTGTAACGCCCCAAAATCCGGACGCCTCGAATCTCGGAGCGCTACGAGAAAGTACCCAAGAGATGCGGAAAATCCAAAATATAATCAAGTATGAATCTCATATGAGCAGGTAAATGGACAAATCCTAAAATTTTATTTCACTTAAAGGGATTACAAGGTACTTTCCGTAATTAAACTAACTATTCGATCCTACGCCAACACAGCCAGCTACAAGAAAAGGAAAGAATAAAGATCTATATAATAGACGCCTCACGATGCATCATTCTCTGAACCCTGCGGCAACGGATCAGCCGCCAAGCAATTCTACCAATCAAGAAAGCGGAAGAGAAGATACCTGAAAACATCAAGGATTGGGTCAGGCTCGAAAAGCCGGGCAAATAGGCATGTTTAGATGGCAATGCATTATAATGATCAATAGGAAAGAAGACCATACCTGATCCCAGCTGTACCTATGTGATTAGTATCTCGATAATAAAATAGAATATTAGAGTGCAACAGAAAAGGTGTAGAGTGTAGTGCATGAACGATAATCGAGATATTGATATAACAGATGTTTGATACAACATAATAAGTAGATAAGAGAAGCCATCATCATCAAGACATCAGATAAACCATACAAGCACATCAGAGTCATCAGTAGCAGAAGTAAACAGAAGAAGTAACATTACCAGAATCGTAACCATCACTTCCAGATCTAACCGTATCAACGGCGGCAGTTAAAGACAATAAACAATGATATCCATAATATATAATATTCATACATCCAATATACATACATAGAAGCACACCAAGGTACGTCCACAGTTGCAGTACAAAGGACGTGGGGGGTCAGAGCCAGCCCATCATCGTCGTTCCAACAACTGTCGATGGACACCAACCATGGGGGTCATAGCCACCCACAACTGCTGTCACATCGAATAAAAGCGTACAAGAATCCATCAATGTTCGTAGCCACAGCCAAGTCTCAGCCATTGCTCTTACGTGTTATCTCAACCAACAATATCCATAGCCACAGCCAAGTCCCAGTCATTGGACTTACGTGCACTACAAGAAAACCATCTTTTTACGGCAAACTTTTTCCGACGACTCCTAAAGTTGCCGTATATACGTGATTTATTGTGGCGACCTACAGTGTCGCCATATATTGCCATAATTTTTACGGCGACCATAATGGTCGCCGTATATTGTCACAACCTTATACGGCGATTAAAACGGTTGCCATATATTGTCAAAACCTTATACGGCAACTAAGACGATCGCCATATGTTATCAAAATCTTATACGGCGACTAATATTGTCGCCATATATTGATACGTGAATTTAGGGCGACATATAGTGTCGCCAGATTAGTCAGTATATACGACGAGATTAAGTGGCGACATAGGGTCACCGTAAAAGTTCAAGGGAATAAAACAGAAGTATGCAATTTCATTTGGTGCTGGAACGTCGGTTTGGGGTATTTACAGTGTAATTATATATCAGCAGTGCTACTTGGACTAACTGGGGGGTCGGTTTTTGGACCGACCCCCTAGGTCCTCATCCAAATATATATTTGGATGAGGACCTATGGGGTCGGTCCAAAAACCGACCCCCTAGTTAGTCCAAGTAGAGTTTTTCATTATATATATCTATCAACTTGGAAGTGTGGGCCACTGTAACTATTATCACCATATGAAGTGGCCACTATTATCACCAAGAAAAAGTTCCTTTCATTTAGCCAGTTTCTCCGTACAAGCTGACAGTGCACATAGAATTGGTTTAATTAGGCCGTCCAATTTATGGAACCCACTAGTGCCAAGTCAATAGAGGCCCATCATAAGCATCGATCTTAATATCTGATCAATTTTTTTTTTTTTTGGTTAGGGTCCTATTAAATTAAGATGGATTCGTGATCAGCTACGCCTAGCATATCATCCGTGACAATTTTAATAAAATAACTTCAGCAGCCCCAGCCCATCAAGGATAATTTAATTATATATATTAAAGCAAAGGGGGAGGTGGGCTGTGGGGGTGCCACCTCATCCCTAAAAAGTCTCTCCTTTCAAAGAAATATGCACAGAAAATCCACATTATTTTAAGGTGCCACCTCACTTTGGGCTACTTTTTATCTCCTAAAACTTCTCTCATAAGAGATTTTTATGAACGTTTGAATTTGAATCTTATTTCTTGCCATTATCCAAATTATAAGCAAATCTTTACAGTCGGTTTGTTTTCTTTTCCTTAGATCTTCAATCATCAATGGGTCCCATGTTAGTGGGCCCTACCAATGAATGAAATCCAAGCTGTTGCTCCTTTAATTTCCTTTCAGTTTTTTTTCCCAAATGGATGGATCCAGTAGTGGGCACCAGTTCGTATTAAATATATTTCAAGATTGGACTCCCGTATTGGATGAAATCCCAATGGCCTTCTCTTAATCCCTTTTTTTTAAGAGTGGGCCCCACTGATGGAGGGAGGCAAGCCAGTTGGCCGTTGCCTGCATTCTTAATGGATGCAAATCAATTAGTGGGCCCCATACATTTAACTTATTTCTACAGTGGGACCCACTCATACATTAATATTGCTCCTGTGCTCTCCTTTCAGTTTTTTCCCCAAATGGATGGTTCCAGTAGTGGGCACCAGTTCGTATTAAATATATTTCAAGATTGGACTCCAGTATTGGATGAAATACCAATGGCCTCCTCTTAACCCCTTTTTTTCCAAGAGTGGGCCCCACTGATGGAGGGTGGCAAGCCCCGTTGTCTGATTTCTTAATGGATGCAAATCAATTAGTGGGCCCCACACATTTAAATTATTTCTAAAGTGGGACCCACTCATGGATTATGCATAGATATTAGTTTTCTAGGTCAATATGTATCCGTAGTGGGCAATCAGACTGGGTTGGTATCATACACAAGCTTAATTTCTTTGATAATTATTAGGATGTCATTTGTGTGCACATGAATTAGAACTATTAGAAACATACTATGATGACTTATATCTATATCCACGTCCACTCATCCCATGCAATGTACATCTTTTATGTTTTTTTTTCTTCTCTTACACTTGTTCGCCCCCCTCTCTTTCAATTTTTTTTCTTATACTATCAATCATCTGTGGGGGCAATTGTTCCATCACCATAAATCCAGATGTGCTGTGTAGCCCACTAAGAATGAAATCATTTGATTTCCATTTCCTTTCTTCTTATCTTCCCTTTTTTCTTCTTTGGATGCAGAGCCATCAGTGAGTCTCACACGTTAAAAATATTTCAAGGGTAGCCCCCACTGATAGATCAAACACGTTAATTTTTTTATCCCTTTCTTTTGGTTCCTTTTAGTAGATGTAGATCCATCCGGTTTTTTTTCTTTTCTTATATTTTCAATCATCAATGGTATAATATACCCGTAAATGAGATGGTCGTAATGGTCAGTGCCTTTAAATTCAAGGGGTCATCGTGTTATATAAATTTACTTTATTTTATATTTATTTTCATACATAGAAATTTTTTTAATATTCAAAGATAATAAAAAAATTATTTTATATTTATTTTATCTTAACAATATTTCAAAAAAATTCTTAAACTTTAACATATTTTGATTTTTTGCCCGGGCTTAGCACGGGTGTTTGTTGCTAGTTGTATTGATAAAAGAAGAAAGGTCTAATGAGCACAAAACAGAGACAAAAAACAAAAGCAGCAGCTGAACGCTGATGAACGGGCGAACAAAAAGGGGAGAACTCTTTCACTGATGTTGAGAAGAGGACGACTAAAATCTGAAAAGGCTACCTCTGATCTGGACGAATTGCTGGCGGCTGGGGAGGCTTGATGAAGAGAGGAGTCTTGATCAAGCTATGGAGAGGAGACGCCCAAATGGATAGGGGAAACGAGATGCAGATGAAGAGGTTGCAAAATCGGGATAACACTTTCACTTTTCGTTCTGCACAAAGGAGATACCCAATAAATTGGGTTGTAAAATCTTGATGTGGGACGCCCATGTGATCTGGCTGGACTCTAAATCTGGGATGCCCAACTGATCTGGCTGAGGGGTTCTGCAGGAGAGGGCAGAGATAGTGGGCCCTGATCAGATCTGGACGAATTGTTTATGGGCTGAGGAAGCTTGATGAGGAGAGGAGCCTTGGTCAAGCTACGGAGAGGAGACACCTAATTGAGGAGAGGCAGTTGCTGATGATGAGGTTGATGATCTGCACAGGGAAGACTCTCAAGGATGATGGGCTGCAAAATCTTGATCTGGGTCACCCAATTGATCTGGCTGAGGTGCGAGGATTTCCAAATCCTGAATTGGGTCACTCAGCAGGGATATAGTTTGACATACTGCTTTTTTTATTGTTGAAGAATCATCAGTCAGGTATTTAGTTTGACATTACTCTAAATGCCATGGACCCATATATTTTATCACTTTTTCTAAACATTTAGGATTATACATATCAGTACTAGAAAGGGTTGAAATCAGAAGTTATGAATCATTTATGTATGATTCTTGAATTGTCCAAGTTGGACAGTCTATGAATGCAATGTTTGCATTCAATAGTAATGGCTTGTGTTTTGTTCCATTTTGATAAAAAAAAAATTTGCGTTGGACTACTCGATGCACTTGCAAATTGTGTATTCATAGATGGGATAGGGACACTGACCTGTTAGATAAGGGATATAAGATTTAAAAAGCATGAAATACTCATATGTCTAGCCTTTAAAAGATCTTCTTATTCTTTTTTTTTTTTTTTGCAGAATGGATAAGAGTTGGATACATTTGCACAGATCTACCCTTGAGTATGAAAAGGGTATAGAAAATTTCCTTGATCATGCATTTTCTTGTTCTAGAATAGGTGACAAAATCAAATGCCCTTGTCGGAATGGTAATAATGGACATAGAAAGACAAGAGCTGAGGTGAAATATCATTTGTTTAAGTGGGGATTTGAGACTACATATACACACTGGATTTATCATGGAGAAAGATTTGATTCCTCCTCCACTGATGAAGAAGAGGAGCTAGGTGATGGTATCTTGCACAAGAGAAGCACAGACGCAGACACATATCGAATGGCATATGACTTATGCAGAGGGGAGTTTCCTACAAATTATACAGATGAGGCATTGGGTCATATACCAGAAGAACCAAATGATGAAGCTGCTAGGTTTTATAGATTACTAAAGGAAGCCGAGGAAATGTTATACCCTAGTTGTGAAGAGTTCTCAAAGTTGTCTTTCGTTGTTGGTTTATTTCAAATGAAGTGTCTTTATGGGTGGAGTAATGTGTCAATGGATGCACTTCTTAAATACTTAAAGAAAGGGCTCCCAAAAGATAACAAATTACCTGAGAGCATGTATGAGGCCCAGAAGATCATTCGTGACCTTGGATTGGACAACTAAAAGATTCATGCTTGTGTGAATGATTGCATTCTTTATTGTAAGGAGTATGCAGAATTGGATAAGTGTCCGATATGCGGTGAGTGTAGGTGGAAACAAGAAATAATTGATGGGGAGATTGAAAAAAGGAAAAAAGAAAAACGTTGCAAGGAAAATCTTGCGTTATCTTCCATTAACACCGAGGTTGCAAAGGTTATTCATGTCTCCTGAAACAGCTGCAGCCATGCGATGGCATGAGATAGACCGTGTGAATGATGGAGTTCTAAGACATCCAGCCGATTCTGTTGCTTGGAAATCTTTTGATGAGAAATATCATATGTTTTCACAAGATCCTCACAATGTTAGGTTAGGTCTAGCAACTGATGGGTTTAATCCATTTGGAAACATGAGTACATCATATAGCACATGGCCGATAGTACTTATTCTGTATAATTTGCCACCATGGCTATGCATGACACAATCGTACTTCATGATTTCATTGATTATTCCGGGTCCTAAGAGCCCAGGAAATGATATAGATGTATGCATGCGCCCATTGATTGACGAGTTGAAAGATTTATGGGAATCGGGTGCGCTCACATATGATTCTTCTCTAAAATCTAATTTTAAAATGCATGCAGCATTAATGTGGACTATAATTGACTTTCCAGCATATGGGTCTATTTCTGGGTGGAATACAAAAGGAAAATTGGCATGCCCTTCACGTAATAAAGAGACGAGTTCGTTGTGGTTAAAGTATGGCCAGAAACATTGCTACATGAATCATCATCGTTTCTTGCCAAAAGAGCACCCGTGGCGCAAAAGCAAGACCTTTTTAGGTAGGATGCGTGCAGATAGACCTCCTCCAGAGCCTCCTTCTGGTGATGTAGTACTGGAGCAATATGCAAAATTTGAACAAGTCACGTTTGGAAAAACTAGCAAAAAAATGAAAACGTGATGACAATCTTGATGGTAATTGGAGAAAAAAGAGCATTTTGTTTGAGCTTCCATATTGGAAAAGCCAATTGGTGAGACATAATCTGGATGTGATGCATATTGAGAAAAATATTTCAGAAAGTGTTTTCGGAACACTAATGAGCTTCGAGGGTAAGTCAAAAGATACACTCAAAAGTCGCCTTGATCTTCAAAACTTGAATATGTCAAAAGAGCTCCACCCAATTCAGTCGGGTAGTAAAGTCATAATTCCTCCTGCCCGTTACACGTTGTCAAAGGATGAAAAAAAAGTCTTGTGTAATTTTTTGAAAAAGGTGAAGTTTCCAGATGGATATGCATCAAATATCTCTCGCTGCATCAACGTGAAGGAAGGAAAGTGTAGTGGATTGAAAAGTCATAATTGTCATGTTCTCTTTCAACGATTGTTGCCACTTGCTATATGAGGAATACTGCCCAAGGAGGTTTGCACTCCATTGATTGAGTTGAGCATATTTTTCAGTGAGTTGTGCTCTAAGGTTGTTGAGGTTCATGATTTGGACCGAATTCATAAGCATGTAGTGGAAACATTATGCAAGTTAGAGAAAATATTCCCACCTGCATTTTTCGATGTGATGGTATACGTATCAGTTCATCTTGCTAATGAAGCAAAACTAGCAGGCCCAGTACAGTTTAGGTGGATGTATCCAATCGAAAGGTTAGTACACGAGAAATCATAAACTCTATTCTTTAGTTTTTGTTTGTTTTGTAATTCAAATTAATTGTGTTGAAAATTTCAATATAATCTTGTAGATATCTACGTACATTAAAAGGATATGTACGCAACAAAGCTCGTCCTGAATGGTCAATTGCAGAGGGCTATTTAGCTGAGGAATGCATGACCTTCTGCTCAAGATATCTTCAACATGCTGGCTCGAAATTAGATCGTCCAGATCGAGTATTTGATGGTGGGGAAGGAGAACCACAAAGTACTTTATCAGTTTTCTCTCATCCTGGCATGCACACGGGCGCTGATAAATATGAGTTGATTTCATTGGATAAAAGAGATAAAGCTCATTCATATGCGTTGCAAAATTGTACAGAGGTTCTTCCATGGATTAGGTAATGCATTTTTATGTATCATTATAGCTACTAAAGTGATATTTTTTTATAAGCACTAATCATATTACTGTCTTTCTCATGCATTTGGATAGCGAACATATGGATGAGCTCAAAAAAGAAAGTTATGTCAATGTTGAGCAAAGACATAACACACTTTTTGCCAATTGGTTCAAGGAACGGGTAAGTACATAAATAGTCATTTGATTTATCTCTATATGGGCAAGTTATATATCCATTCACATTTTAGTACGATCAATTTTTTTTGTTTAGGTTTCAAAGCTATATAAACAAAGAGATGTGAGGATCACTGATGATTTATATAGTACATAAATAGTCATTTGATTTATCTCTATATGGGCAAGTTATATATCCATTCACATTTTAGTACGATCAATTTTTTTTGTTTAGGTTTCAAAGCTATATAAACAAAGAGATGTGAGGATCACTGATGATTTATATACCTTGGCACAAGGTCCGGATAGGAGAGCATACTTTTATGGAGGATATTGCACTAATGGGTTCCAGTTTCGTACAAAAGATAGTGAGAGGTTACTAAACCCAAAATAGTGGGGTACTAGTAAGAGGCAATGACTGCACTGGAAATGTAGACTATTATGGAGTCACAACTCACATCATGAAGTTAGAGTATATTAGAGGGAAGTCGGTAGTTTTGTTCAAATATAATTGGTTTGATGTTCCAAGTCATGGGCAAAATCAAACGAGGGGGTGCAAAAAGGATGAGTTTGGCTTTGTAAGCCTCAATGTCACTCGTCTATGATATGTTAATGAACCATTTGTCTTAGCATCTCAGGCTCAACAAGTCTATTATGTGGATGATACTAAGAACAAGAACTGGCGAGTTGTTGTAAAGACACAACCAAGAAGTACGTATGATATACCAACGAAGAATGTTAATGATGATCAAGAGGGTACTATGGAGGGGGAACCCTACCAATTAAATGAGTTGAGAGTAAATATACCTACTCTTTATGAGTCAATTAGTATGGAGAGTTTTTTCGTGGACTTGACTCGTTACGACGTGGAAGCACATAATGTGGATGCTAATACTATCTCGGATCATGCAATTGAAGAAGAAGAAAATGTAAATAATGATAACGAAGAAGAGGAAGAGCTACAAACTGAAGATGAGGAAGAGCTATAAGATGATGATTGGCTCTGAACTTGTTAGTTTTTGAAAGTAAGTATTGCTTATTTTTGCTTACTGTCCTTAGTTGCTATCAGGAACTTGTCCATTAACTGAAATGACTGCAGTCTTCAGCCAGATATGCTGGGTGGTGCGTAATTGGTTCCAAAAGTGTTTGTATTATCTTTTTCATTTCAATTAAATTTGAAGAATTTTCTCATGCTCCAATATTGGTCTGTTTAAACTGTGGACATTAAACTATATTACTATATTACTTTGTGGGATAAATTATTAAGGATCATCATGTTCTGATATTTTTTTCATAATCAGGTGCAAGTCTTCAATGCCAAACTGCCAAGTCTCATGTAATCATGTTCTGATATTTTTTTTGGTAATCAGGGGATGCAGGCGTACCATGGTAATCATGTTCTGTGAGTTGTGAAGGCTGAATCTTATTCATCAGGGTGGAAGATATCTTCAGACCAATGTTTTTATGCATTTCTATTCTATCTGCGACAGCCTCTAGAACAGCATAAAGCTGAAAAATCTCCATTAATACTTTACTTGTTGTGTCTTTGTGAACCCATTAATACTTCTCAAGTTCAGTTTCTTCTTGGTCTTATTTTCGGAAATGAGACTTGGATTTTGGGGAGCTTTTGGATAGATATAGCAACCTTGATTCTCTTTGAAGAAGAAAAGTTGACATTCAAAGCTTGTAAAGAAGCCACATGTGGATATGGTTAAGGGTTTTATGTTCTGATATGTCTATTTTTTTTTTATTTTTTTTTTTATTTTTTTGGTTTGGTTTGTGTGAATGCTGTCATTGCAAGAGAAATATGTGCTATTTATAGCATTACATTTTTGTTTAGATAGAAAGGGTCATATGTGTTGAAAATATTGATTACTTAAGGAGGGGTTTGACTTAGCCCATTTGGATGACTGGACCCATTCCCTTCTTTCATTAAATTTCAAGTTCCACATTTCCAATCTTGGCATGGGTCTCTATTTGTATCCTTTGATGCATTAAAACTTGTTTGCCACTGACATTATAAAATAAGCAATTTGTGTCATACTGACATTATAAAACTAGTTGGCCGACTATTAAATGAGTTTCTTGTTTTAACATTTAATTATTAACCTACATGAACATTAAATATTTATTAAAACTCGTTTAAGTGATAGTTCTCCCCGGGTTATCAATTATAATTATATGGTTCACTACTAGAAAAAAGGTATTTTATATCGGTTGCAAAACTGCCCTATATCGGTTTTTAATACAACCGATATAATATCCTCACTTAAGGTTTTTTATATTGGTTAATATTTATTTATATCGATTGTATATGAACCGATGTAATAATCATTATATATAATATCGGTTTCCAAACATGTGATATTAATTGCTGATTTTATATCGGTTTTAAAAGTTCATTAACATCGGTTGTTAGTTAAACCGATATAATATGATCCCTACCCTAAAATAATCGCCCCATCCCTCTTTTTCCTATCCCGCGCGCGCCTCTTCTCCCCTCTTTCCCTCCCGCCTTCTGCAATCTTTTTTTTTATTTTTCTCAAACACACTACAAGCACGCCTCTAATATATCCATCTCCACTTCCCATCTTTTCGTTCTTCTCCTGGTTTCTTCCTCATCTATCTGGTTTCTTCATTCTCTGTATTGGCAGCGCTTCACATGGTATCTTCTTCTTCTCCTTCATCTCGCCTTCAAGACGATTCGCAGGTATGTTGTTTTCTTCCTTTTCCTATGCATTTCGTCATTTATATAAACCCTAAAAATTCACCAAACGTAGGTCTCTGGTTTGAATGCTTCCTAAACCGCCTTTATTTTCCTGGCGTTTTTTCACTATTTTTTCTCATTGTGAGACCTTTCGTTTTGCATGTGATTTTCTTTAACATAATTGATTTTTTTTCTATTTCTAAATATCCATAGAGCCGTGGAAGATTCATTTTCATCAGAGATTAGCTTTGAACAGAGAATCTTGGATAGCCCAAGGTTATCAAGAGGTATGTTTTTTATCCTTTTGAATGGATAGTTTCTGTATTGGTAGTCTTTGTAGAAATATTGAAATCAATAAACAAGAAAGGGGAAAAAACTAATTAAAGATCGAATTTCTCTCATCCTTCCTCATTTTTCTCAATGGATCCATATCCTTCATTGATTATTGCAAATCAGCTGTTTTAACTGTCTCCTGTCGTGATGATACTGATACTTATACTATCCAGCGGCATGCTAGAAAATTTTCATACCAATAAATTTTGTCTCAAGAAAGCATCATTGTTAGTCAATTTTCAGAAACAAGGAGTCCATTTCACTCCTGCGCACGTATCTGTCACATGAATAAATGATGTTAGATGTTTTCTTGATATATATTTTCCTCAATGTAGCCCTTTGATCTTCAAAATTTAACATAGAATGTAAGACTGTGTCAGAAAACTAAAGATGAAACTATAGTTTATCCTTTTGGTTTGTGTTCTGGGTAAAAACACCAATTACAATTTAATTGTTTTGGCTATCTGAAATTCCCTCTGCAAGTCCATCAGCAAATTAATAATAACATCAGCTTGAAGTGGGGTGAAATCTCGTAAGCAGTCCCCCATGGACCCCTCCTGCAATAAAGGCAGAGACCGAAAAACCCTGTACCTTAATTACGAGTGCAAGACCTTAGAGGTGGAAATCCCACTTATTTTTATATAATCATCCATTTTATTTTATTTTATTTTTGAGAAGAAAATCACCTAATAGTTGGATTTTATTCAAGGCCAGTGAAAACTACTGTTAGATAAATTCTTCTCTCTTCATATTTTCTTGGTATTCTTATGATGCGATTAGACTCACTCAAGTAGCCTCTGTGATTGATCGTGGGAAATCTTCGATGGAGATTCCATGTTTTAGGATGGCTTTCGATCGAGTCTGTGAATATTGGGAGGACTGGTTCTATGGTTCCGGATTTCTGGTAGTTTCATGTTGATTTGGATTTTTTTGGTCAAAGGGAAATGGTTCGGTTTTGTTGGCGTCTGTGGGTGGAAAGGGCTAGAATGGGTAGGGTCAAGGAGTTATGGATGGAAAGGGTTTGGAATGGGCAGGGTGTTGGTTGGCTCGGATGATAGATGTCCCATCTATTTCACTTAGCTCGCTGGCTTTGTGGGTATATCATTGCTCCAGAAATCGTAATGATTCCATGGTGTGGGCAATATTCAGGCATGGTTATCGACTACCACTTTTATCATGCATAATGTAACAATTTCTATGCGACACTTACTGACAATTATGGGTTTGATGTAAATGTACAAACAAGTATAAAAGCAGCCAAATCATGTTTATACAGAAAACTTGTTGATGATTTTGTTGCATCACTACCTGAGTTGCAATGATTAATGTCAATATGATCAGTTCTTCACTGATTCTGTAATCAAAAACATTGTCATCATGCAACTCTATATAGATGGTGCCTACAGCCCTATGAATGCCCACAAGTCTACAGGTGGATCAGACCCAAATAAGATAAAGAAGATGTTGTTGGTGGGGTTGATGGCTCTGTTGGTGATGGGTGTTCAAGCCATTGATGGCTCTGTGGCCTGATAGGTTGTGAAGTTGGGTTTGCATGTTAGCCTATATGTTTTAAAGGGTGGATTGGGTTGGATTTGCTTGCTAGATTTTAAAGGATGGATTGGATCCTCATCTTAGGTAGATCCACTTGTCTTTGGCTATTTTATCTTTGACATTATCTATTGTGTCAGAGCTTTCCACCTCAAGAGTAATGGTCTTGCCAGTGAGTGTCTTCACAAAGATCTGCATCTGTAATCAACATAGAGAATAATTAGCTTAATTGCTTCGGAACATTAAGATATGTATGGAGAATAGAACAAAGAAAACAGAGATGCAATTCCCATAAAAAAGATTTGACAACATATATAAGGACTTCTAGGAAAGAGAAAACATAAAATAAAAAAAAAAAAGGGTTTGGTTATGAAACATGGTACATGTAGGCCAACAAGCCAACAATCAGGTTGCTTCAAGACAAAAAGAAATAACCAGAGTTTACATGAAGTGTTCTTGAACAGAAAATGCTAATGTAAAATCTCATGCATAGTCTTCACCAAATGAAGACAATCCCTCATAAAAAGTAATTTGACAACATATATGAGGGTTTCTAGTAAAAGAAAAGCATAACACAGAAATTGCCAATATTTAGGTTTTAGTTGAAATTTATTATGTAAAAAAAAGCTATAAAATGCAATACTAGCCATTGTGAACTGTACAGATTGAGAATATAACATTCTCATAACAATAGCACATATTTGAAAACCCTTATAAATAAATACATGCCGAGAAGGTGAGAGAGCTAGAAGGATTGGGAAGACAGTAAAGAGAGACGGGAGAGAGAAGAGAGACATGAGAGAGCAAAGGGAGACATTGCACGGGGGAGAGAGATTGTGTGTGGTGGGGATAGGGCTTACCGATTGAAAGATATCTTCTTGAGTTTTTGATATTTTCAGTACACTACTTTTGTGTGGAACTAACTTGTTGTCCTCTGTCTTGCTCTTTATACTATTGTTGATGCATGTGATTTCTTCTACTATGAATCATCCTCATCACTAATTCACACCAAGATTCTTGTTACACATGTTTGAAATAATTGAAAGTTGATTTTACCAAATTTAATGTGGATTTGATGCTCTATTCTTTTGCTTTGTTTCTTTCTCTCCTTATGAGTCCATGGATGACAGAATAACTATATTATCAATGGATTAATAGAACATGAAGATTGGCATAGCGTTGTTGGCTTACACTAATAATTTTAGGGCCTATGTTCCAGCAGTATAACCATTTTTGAAGTGACCCATCATGAAAAGACTTGCATTAAAATTTAGGATTAAGGGGGTTGCAAATGGGACTGTCTGAAGCTTGTGCGTGAAGAGGAGACGATGACATAATCATAACCAAATGGGATTGATTTGATCATAAAGTGTCTGCCATAATCAATTCCTTGCTTGAAATTGTCTTCTTCTTTTTATTTCTCATTCTTTTTTATTAAACCTTAATTTTGATAATCTATTCAGCTGCATCTTGATTTGGGATTGCTCTGTCTCAGCTTGTTGAATGCGTGGGACATCCACCTACAGATATAGTTTCAGCTTCATTTAAGGTGGTGCCAATCAATTTGACACTCCAGTAAGTGGACAAGTCTTGATTTGGGATTGCTTGTCTCTAGCATTTTATTGGGCTATACAGAAATGGACAAGTCTTGGATGTCATTGAATCGGTTTTCTATTGCATACGGGGAAGGGGTTGAAAGTTTTTTGATGTTTGCCAAAAAGAAGTTTGGTGAACTTAATCCCATGCCATGTCCATGCAAAACGTGTGGGAATCTCAATAAATTTGTAGCTAAGGATGTTGAGTACCATCTATTTTTCCATGGTATCGATCGAAGTTATACTAGGTGGATATGGCATGGAGAAGCATCTCCTGTTGAAGCTCCCTCAAGTGTGCCTTTAAATAGGTCCACCCAACACCATTTTGAGAGTGATGTCCCAGATGATACTACACCCCCAGATGATGCTGCAAGCTCATTAAAATTGGCTCAGACCTCTTGTGACCAGTATTCATCCAATCCTGAAAAGTTTCAAAAAATTCTTGCTGAGGCTGAGGAACCTTTATACAAAGGTTGTCTAAAGTTTACCAAATTATCTGCAGTAGTTACATTGTTTAATGAGAAAGCGAGGAGTGGGTGGTCTGACATAAGCTTTTCACGGTTGTTGAAAATCATTGGAGACATGCTACCCGACGATAATAATTTACTGCCCCGAAGTATGAGAGAGGTTAAAAAGACATTGTCTGTGTATGGGATGAGCTATGAGAAGATTGATGCATGTCCGAATGATTGCGTGCTTTATAGAAAGGGATCTGATAATGAGAATAAAACTAGTTGCCCTACTTGTGGTGAGTCAAGATACAGAGTGAATAAGGACATGACTGAGCAACGTAAGGGGGTGCTGGCAAAAGTTCTATGGTATTTTCCACCTATCCCTAGGTTTAAGAAATTATTTCAGTCGGTACAGACATCAAAACAGATGACTTGGCACGCTGATGAGAGAATGGTTGACGATAAGTTACGCCACCCCAGCTGACTCCCCCGCATGGAAGTTGGTAGATGATAAATGGCCAGAGTTTGCACAAGAGCCAAGAAATTTGCGCTTAGCACTTTCAGCAGATGGGGTCAATCCGCATGGTTCGATGAGCAGCAAGTATAGTTGTTGGCCAGTAATGTTAGTCACTTACAATCTCCCGCCTTGGTTATACATGAAAAGAAAATTTGTGATGTTAACGATGTTGATATCGGGTCCACGACAACCTGGAAACGACATCGATGTTTACCTAGAACCATTAATCGATGACTTGAAAACACTATGGGATACAGGGGTTAAAGCTCATGATGCTTACCGACAAGAGGTTTTTACATTGAAAGCAGTGTTGTTGTGGACCATTAATGATTTCCCTGCATATGGTAATTTGTCTGGTTGTGTTGTAAAAGGCTATCATGGTTGCCCCATATGTGGCGAAGAGACACAATCATGCAGATTAAAACATTCGAGGAAGAATGTATACATGGCCCATCGAAGGTTCCTTCCAGAAGATCATCCCTTTCTTCACTATAACTTGGAGGTCTAGTATACTCCCTAAGTGCCTTGCATAACCATGCATCAAGGTATTTGAATATTAGCTGTATACATATGGCTCGGATTCATTGGTGTCATGGTTATTGTAGGATGATCTGAAAAAGAAAGTAAATGAGGGGGCTATAATGACTGAGGGGAGCAATGATGTTCTTACTATGGCTTTGGGTACCCCGGAGCATTGTGGACGAGTTAGAGGGGAAGGGAAACATGTCACTCCATTGGCCTATTTCAAAATACCAAAACGCAGAATAAAGAAGTATAATGAGGAGTTGTTGGCCCAGTTACATGAATCTCAGGAAAGGGTGAGAATTTTAGAACAAATTGTGAAGGATAAAGAGACATATCAGAACTCTCCCCATTCAGAAAATATTGCATCCAATAGTAGCGGTGTTTTAAGAGGTCAACAGGTAGTTTACCAAACCACAGTTTTTTGTTGTTTTGGTGGATTATGTTGAATACATGATTTCTTAACTAAGGGACCTAACTATATGCATTGCTTAATAACCATATGAATTCGTATTTAACTCTTATAACATGCAGCTTGAAGATGGTGGTCCTTCAAAAGTGAACAAGACATCATCAAATATTCTTAGTTCCCCGCAAAATTGTAGATTGGCTTTGGGATCGAAGGACAAGATTGTTGCGAAAGGAAAGGTTTATGGGAAGACTGGACCTTTGGAAAAAATTCACAATATTTCTTTAGGGGAGCACAATGTACGAGTGTCGATTGATTGTGTATTGTGTCCTGATTCCCCTCTTCCTATACCTGTACGTGGTATTTTGACCACTATTTTAGATGCACACAACTCATTTGTGGCTTGGCCTGAAAAATGGGTGATATTAGGTGATAAGGTAAAGTGTATTTTCCAACTCTTATTAGTTATGCTTAAGTTAAACTACCGTAATTAACTTTTTCATTTTAATTTGGATTCCCATGTAGAGTGTGGTTGATGACTCTTCTGTAGCTAATGGTGATGCAACTAATGGTGAAGGGGCAAGTCAGCTCCAAAAGTTTGGCAAGATTATAGAAAAGATGATGAAATCAAGTCAGATAAGTATTCCACTTGAGAAGGGGGTATTTGAAGAAGATATAAAATTCAATTATTTCTTAAAATCTGATTTGTTAGATCTTTGTAACATGAAGAAGCTAGAGGTTAACTCTATGACTGCATACCAAAGGTAAACTATTTGTCTTTTCCTAAGAACTATCAGTCTTTAATATATTTGATGTTAATGACCATTTTATTTACCTTATTTCTTTAGGTTTCTCTATGATCGATTTGAAAATTCTCGAGCAAGATATGGATTTTCCCATCCTGCACATTTCAATGATTTTGGAGACAAAGAAGAGATGAAACGCAACATGATAAAGAGAATGAAAATTGCAAAAAAGGACCAACTAATTTTTGTTCCATACTCCACCATGTAAGGGTGTAGTATATTTTCACTTGTCTTCAATTAATCTTAGTAGTCATTTTATATCCACTTGTGTCATTTAATCTGTCCGCTTTTATGGATTTAGGGGTCATTGGCTTCTATTAGTCATTGATATGACATCAATGGAAGTGTTCTGGTTGGACTCCTTGGTACGAAAGGTTGTTGACTTGAATGTAAAGTTCATAGTGAATGAGTGAGTAGTTCATTAATTCTTCTTGTTCATCTGTTTTCGAGGCTTCTCTTTTAAAATACTAAGTCTTAATGGATATTGTTGTGTAAAGTGCGATGAAAGTTGCAGCTATGGAAATGGGAAAAAGAGTTAAAGGAAATCCGACTTGGGAATTGGTGAAGGTGAGCAATGAATAATTTTGTTTATGAGATCACACATACTTCCTAATCCTTTTGTATGTTTTTATGGTCTCTATGTAGTGCCCTAAGCAAACGGGGAAAAAAGAATGCGGGGTTTATGTAATGAAATTTATGAAGCACCTTATGGAAGATCCTCTCGTGTCGACAAAATCTAAGTTAAAAGAACTTGGGGAGGCAGCGACATATGGCGACGAGGAGCTTAATGATTTACGTTTGGAGTTAGTTGAATACATTTTAGATTTTATCAACAATGGAGAATAGGTACATTCTATGCTTTTGCCTCTATATTGTCATGAATGCATGTTGGTGTAGTAGCTTTTTAATTTAAAAATAAACATAAAATGGGTAACCTGGCCCAAGCTGCCATATTTGGTGGGGATTGTTAAGAGGTTTTGCTGGCATTGGGGTGTTTCAAGTTTTGGCTGCTCCTAGTGCTACCGTTAGTTCATTTTCAGTAGAAACAATATTTGTAGAATCCTTCTCTATAGGATCCTATCTATGGAATACTTCTTTAAGCTATTTAAGTTCACACACACTTGTGAACCCACTGATGGCTTTGTTTTATGTTCCTTTTTTTTTCTTTTATTGCAGAGGTGGGATGTTGGTGTGTGCCATTCTTTTACTACAGAGGTGGGATGTTGGTGTGTGCCAACATATGAAGAAACACTGTTCAAATGGCTGGTAATATCTTTTGTTTTGCAACATTGCGTCTTTTTAATGTTTTGTAATCGACTAGACATCGTTATGGATGCTTTAGTTGGTTTAGATTTGTCCCAGGAAATTCATTGTAGAATCAGTTTAAAAGTGAGATATGTGTAGCCTACATTTATCCAATTGAATTGAGTATGTCTGAATCTTGGTTTCCAGGTGGAAGATGTGGATGGCACAGCTGAGAATGTGAAGGAAAACCATTTAAGGGGATACTGAGGCTGAATTATTGGAAGTAGCAAGTGTTTGTCGTGTTAGGCTTTGCTATGGAAGATATAGGGCTGTTCAAACAAGGATGGAAATGGTTTCTATCTCAGAAGAATATATTTTTGGGCACACAAGTTTTGTCAGGGGTTGTAGGTCCTTGATCTATCTGGGTCCTACAACATTGTTTGTTGTCATGTGGAGTTGCTTTCTTAGCTTGACATCAACAACCTGCCTGGTTCATGTGCTTTCTGCTACTTGTAAGTCCTTCTATACTGATTTCCGTTTTGCATGCATTTAAAGTTTTCAAGTTTCTCCATTGCTTCTCTTGCTTTGACGTTGATATAGTGAAAAGTGCAGAATCTCAACACTGAAGTCATATGTGCACTTATGAGAGGCATCTGATGTCTGAGTTTTTGTGCAATATAGTATCATGGATGTGCTGTGATGTTGTTGTGGTCCTCAAGAGATGGGATCAACCATATGTAATAAGCTGAAAAAACATCATTGGTATATTGTTATGTGCAGCTAATCAAATCATTTTGTTTCTTAAGAAAAACATCATTGGAATAATCACATGGTGTTGGATATAGAAATGAATGAACATAAGTTTTTTTGGTGCATCTTTTTATGTGTGTTGGGGCATTGAAGTGCTATGGTTGGATGGTGTATGAATGATGAAGTAGTGGTGAATGACTTTTAGTGTGTTGGAGCATTGGGTTGTTTATATGAAGTGTTTTTTTTTTTGTCATGTACAGGTACTAGCAGGTTGTAAAAAAAAATTACATGTCACATGTACAGGGGAGACTCTGCCGAAATTTTGAAATTTCTATGAACCACTTTATTTCGTTTAAGCTGTGTTTAATTGATTGCATATGGTGGCTGTTTTTACCAGGAAATCTCATTTTACTGTATAGTTCTTCATGCATGATCAAATGGGAAGCATATATATATATATATATATATTAGCTAGGCTTCTCTTGCAAAGTATTGATTGATGAAGTGATTTATGCCTTGTAGGTCCATTTTTCATTGGAGAACTAATCGAGGAAGCAGCGGTACACGGAGGCATCATGTGCTACATAGTATATACATGTATACATACTTTTGGTTTTTTTGTTTATATATAGTTCAATTTTTTGTACATCCCATGGAAGACAATTCAGATACTATATATACAATATTCCATAGAGATTTGTCTAGTCAAGCTTTATATTAATTATTAGTTATGATTGTGGACTAAGCGGGGAAGTGGCCGTTACATGGGGGCATTATGCATGTAGTTCTCAATACATGATTTTGTTGTTCTTGCTTTAGTTTAACTTAGCTTGTTAAGTTATACAGTACATAGAAGAGAATGAACTATCTATATTATACATGCATGTGTATATATGTACATAGAAATTAATTTGTTTATATATATACAAAGGTTTTTGTTGTTTAGTAGTGATTGAAAATTCTTGTGTTGTTTCTGTTAGAAGTGATGTTTTGTTGCATTTGTTTCTATTTTCATTTCTTACTAGTGATTCCCGATAGTTCTTTCCTGCTCATTTTTTTATAGGTAGAATCTGCAGAGTTTATACTGTAGACAAAATTTGATAGTATTTACAAATAATTAGAATTTGGTGTGGTGATGTTATATATGCAAGTTTGGTTTTCGATCAGAATATGTAAAATTATATATATCTTGGAAAGGTTGATATTGATTTTCAGGTTATGACAGGGTTTATGTTTTTGAAATGTCGAAAATACAAAGGAGGCTCTGCCGAATTTTTATTTGATCTTGAGGCGTATATTTAATTTATACTATACTTGCATGTGTATATATGTACATAGAAATTAATTTGTTTATAAATATACAAAGGTTTTTGTTGTTTAGATGTTAGTATTTTGAGGTATATTGTAGGTTTTTTGGTCGTGGTACAGCAGGTTCTTTTGATATTAAAAAAAAAAAAATTTGTGAAATTATATCGGTTTTTAATGAAACCGATATAATAAACCATATGAAACCGATATAACAAACCAATTACATATTTTTTATATCGGTTATTCTTAATCAATTATATCGGTTATTATGAAACCGATATAAAAAACCATATGAAACCGATATAATATATATTAATTATATCGGTTTGGCTATAAGTTATATCGGTTTGGCTATATATTATGTCGGTTCGGTTATAAGTTATATCGGTTTGGCTCTAAGTTATATCGGTTTTTATAATAATTTATGATATAAATACATATGAATATTACATCGCTTTAGGCTTAACCGATATGAAATATTACACTTATTATATCGGTTACGTTTATCTTTATATCGGGGGCAGTTATATCGGTTTGAAGCTCACTCAAAAACCGATATTATAGGTCTTTTATATCGGTTTTTAGCCGATATAAAATGCCTTTTTTCTAGTAGTGGTTAATGGACGTAAGGAAACCCAGTTAAATAAATTGGACTTCTATATATTCAATTTGTTTCATTTTCACCGGGTATGGTGCTCAAATAAATCCATAGTCCAGCATATTGGCCCTGTTCTTTTTCTGGAATTCCTGACAGGAATTCCGGTTGTCTGGGAATTCTGGAATTCCTGTCAGGAATTCAGTGTTTCTTGGCAAGAGAAAGCGAATTGTTTTTGAGACAGAGAAGAGGACGGACAGAAGGTAACAGTTGAGTGGTCACGAGGAAAGAAGAAGGGTTTATTTATTTTTCAGGCACCCATTTCAGATCCCCCTGAGAACCCACCTGATTCCCAACAGACCCATCTCGCATCTTGAATCTGTATGGTCAGGACGACCAGACATGAATTCCAAGAGTTTTAGAAAAGAAACGGGCCCTAAATTTATATCCTTTTTGAACTTTTATTGGCCTAATAATTATTTCAAAAAGTGAATTTTAGACTTCTATATCCTTTTTGGACTTTTCTGGGCATAATTATAAGCAAAAAATGCATAGTTTGATTCTAGAATCAGAACATTTCATCTCCCGTGCCCTAAAATATCTATCTCCCTCTCTTTTTTCTTTTTCCCAAAATCAATACTCCACCGTTCTCCTCTCTGCCTCCTACAAAGAGGATGCGTGGGCTGTGAACATGGAAGCCGTCTAGGATTTCCAAAACGACCAATGCATGAGAAGCTTGTTGTTGCTGTAGATGTGGATGAAGGTACCAGATAAGGCTTTTTGCATAAATTACCATTAGCTGTTAATTGTTATCTTCTTTCTTTCTGTGGTATTTCAAATGGAGAGGTAGGTTATTGGAAAATATGCTGGTCGTTGAATAAGGCGACAAGATTTTTGGTTTTTCATATATTTATGCATCTTCAATTGTTTTAGTTGGGAATAATGATGCAATCGTAGCAAATGAATGGTTGATTCCATTCTGTTCCAAAACTTTGATTCTGTAAACATTTCACCTATTCTTTATTCTATTTCAACATCTCAGTAGTGAGAAGAACACGGGAACTCTTCGCGAATATCAGTCTTTGGAGACGGTAGGCGACGATTTATGCTATTAATTTTTGCTAAATCTTTTTTTTTTGTAAACAAATATAGTTACTTTGTGGGTCATGGTGGCTTCTGCAGGAAGCCCTCAAACGCTGGAGTTTGCTCTTGAGGGCTTTACAGGTTCGTTTTGATCCAACTTTCATGCTTGGGTTTTATTTTGTGGCTTCAGATATTGATTATGGTTTTGTAACGGAAATGAGAAGGCCAAAGTAAAGCACTTCCCCTATTTTTGATTCTGTAAACAACTTGTACAAATTGGTTATACTTGAGATGGTTATGCTGGTGCCCATCTCTTGCTATGCAGGTCATATTTTCCCAACACTCTGAGTCACAATATACGCCCCCTAATGATGGTAAATACATTGCGAAACTGAACTCATTATGTGTCTCCAAGTGAATTCCGGTTTACACATTTGTTTGCTTTTTATTCAGTTTTCATGAAAGAGAGAAGGGTGCGAGGAAAATCCAAGGGCAAACATTTAGCCATATTATTAAAAGCAAACTCCTGCAAAGAAACTACCAATTATCATACCTAAGGATGCAGGCGTACCTGTGGGTGAATATGCTGCAAAGTTTTCTTCGGAGCTGAGTTTTACTGTGAAAAACACTACACCACTTAATGTAAGAAAGTGGTTTTTTTTTTTTTTTTTTTGCTGATTGGTAAATTGGAATTAAAAAGGGAAAAAAAAGGGCAAGGCCCTTAGGACAAGGAGGAGCAAAAATCCTACATACAAAAACCCAAGAAAGACTTTCCCGAAAACAGGAGGAACAAAAAAGAAAGAGGGAGAGGGAGCCACTATTCAAAGCTCCAAAAGCAAGAAAAAAGCACCAACTAATAGGATAACCAAAAAGACTAAAAACTAACACAGATACTGCGAAACTGCAGCAACAGCAAGCAAAACAAAGGCATCAGCTGGGAGAAAACCACAGCCTGAGAGCAGGAAAATCGCTACAGCAACTAGAGAGACAGCAAGACAGCAAAGGCAGAAGCACTGAGCAGGCCATTCCAGAAGAGAAAAAACATCAACCATAGGCCTGGAGAGAGAACTCTTGTAAATGGGCACAGCAGCTTGGCAGCTAGAGAGGAAAACCCAGCCCAAACTATACCCATAAGATGATGGCAAAAGAGAGCTCAGCCGAGCAGCTCTAACACTAGAAGAGGGCGACAGCACATTGAACTCTACCCAGGCAGCCTCCTTACAGCAGAAAATTGACAACTGAGCAAACTGTAGCAGGGAGAGAGAGGACACCTATAGCAAGGAGAGAACTCTTGCTCTAACTTCTGATGAGGGAGAGAACTCCTGCTCTTACTACTGAAGAGCAAACAAAGGCTGCTGAAAGCTACTATTAAAACTCCAAACCACCACTAAATCCGCAACTAAAATCATTTGGCAAAACAAAACAGAGCTAAACAGAACAGCATGGCTGTAGCACAACAACTGCTAAAGAAGAAAACTCACTGAACATATAGGATCTGTGGGGCAGCCACCTAAGAAGCCAAAAATGCTGACAGGGCTATCAAAAGAGCTCCAAGTGCTAAAACCAAGGCCTCTGGAAAAGGGGTTAGCAAATGGAGGAGAGAGAGACTGCCCAACCTAAGACTCTTAGGATAGGATGAGAGGCAGGGGCTGAACCTGATGAGTAGTTGAACATCCCAAAACAGCTGTGCATAAAGACTTTTGAGCTTTCACCAGAGAAAGCTTCTGATTGTTGTGCTTGGCATCATTCCTCAGAAGCCAAAGGGTATGGATGGCTTGGAAGAAGATAGCTGCTGCTGAGCTTCTACCATTGACATCTGCACTCTTGTAGAAGGCTGACCAAACAAAGAAGGCGAAAGAGGAAGAGAATAGGGTTGTTCACTGGACTCAGTAACCAGGACCAAAGCTGCAGGGATGTGTTGCAAGAGAAGAAAAGATGCAAGTCTGATTCTCTGTAACTGTGATAAGAATAACATCTAGAAGCCATGGAGATCTCTTTGAGCATAGCCCAAGAATCAGTTGGAGTTTTCCCGAGGAGAAGGCGCCAGGAGAAGCAGAGAGCCTTGGATTAATGAGCTTATTCCAAACTAGCCCATGCCACTGAACCATTGCTTTTCTAGACCTCAATGTTTCCCAAGCTAGTTTATGGGAGAGTGCCCCTGTAGAAGAACCTTTCCAAATTAGTTTGTCAGTGGTTGAAGGGCTGAGGAGGTCAATAAGGTTTATTTGTTGAAGGAGGAAGCTTTGAACCTCTGCCGGCAAGGTTAGTAGGATAATCCAGGTATTATTATGAATCGGGTTTACCACCCTTTCATTATCTGAGAATTGAAGAAGGGGAAATCTTGGAGCAATGGGATCATGATCTATCCAGTTGTCGTGCCAAAGAAGGATGAGGTGACCATTACCTAGGACCCATTTACTGCCTTTCTGAAGTGCCAATGCTAGAGATTTTATCATTTTCCAGATGCAAGATCCAGCCTTAGGATTACTAGAAGACCAAATAGGGGAGTGCTGAAGTATCTTCCCCTAAACCAAGAAGCCCATAGAGAGTCCGATGTAGCCGCCGACCAGCCCAACTTCATCATACAGGCCTCATTGAACTCCTTCATTCTACGCAGACCCAGCCTACCTTCTTCTTTTGGAACACAAATCTGTTCCCAATTGACAAAGTTACTCTTGTTTTCGTCAGAGCTAGAGGACCACAGAAAATTCCTCATAAGTTTTTCTACCTGCAATCAAGTTCTGGAAGGGATAGGATTGACAAGGGAGGTGTGGAGAGGGATGGAGGATAGCACGTGCTTGACCAAAGTTAACCTACCAGCAAAGGAGAGGCATTTTGCCTTCCAACCATCTAGTCTTGACCTGATTGAGTCCAGAAGCTTAATGAAATGGTAGTGCTTAGAGGTTCCAAAGAAAAAAGGAACACCAAGGTAGACTGATGGGAGAGAGGCCCTAGAGATCGGAAAGCAGACCTAAGATCATTTGAGCTCTACTTCCTGAGCATTTTCGCAGTAAAGGTTTACTCTTCTGGAGGTTGAAACATTGCCCTAAAGAAGTTTGGTACCTACAAAGTAAACCATAGATGTGTCTCAGCCTTTCTTGTATGCTTTGAGGAAAAGCAGGATATCATCTGCATATAGCAAGTGGCAAGGAGTGGAGGGAACAGGGGAAATAGGCACTATTTTCTTGGTAGTTCTGAGAAGCTCAATGTGGAGACTGAGAATTTCCTCGGCTAAGATGAAAAGGTAGGGGGACAGTGGGTCCCCTTGGCGCAGACCACAAGAAGAGGTGAAAAAACCACTAGGGCTGTTATTAATAAAACCGAACCTCTACTAGTGCATATCATCTCCCTTATCAAGTTGATCCAAGCAGAAGAGAAGTTGAGAAACTTAAGGGCTCTGAATAAAAAGTTCCAGTGAAGCTTATCAAAAGCCTTGGAAATGTCTAGTTTCAAACAAACTGTACCTCCCCTAACCTTGGAATTGAACTTTTGGATAAGGTCATGGGCTAAAGCAACATTGTGATGGATAGATCTTCCAGTAACAAAAGCTGATTGGTTAAGAGAAATGAGGAAAGGGAGGATACTTGAGAGCCTCGAAGCTAGAATCTTTGATGATATTTTGTAGGTGAAGTTCAATAGACTGATAGGTCTATAATCAAAGAAGGTTTCTGGAGATGAATTCTTTAGGATGAGGGAAATAAATAAAGCATTGGATTCCCTTAGCAAACGGCCAGAGAAGAAGAAGTGAGTAACTGCCTCTATCACATCTTTATTGACAATGTACCAACATTTGGTGAAAAAGGTACCAGAAAAGCCATCCAGACCTGGGGAGCTGCTCTTTTTAAGGTTGAAGATCGCCTTTCTGATTTCTTCCCGGGAGGGGATAACAATAAGGGAGCGGTTTTGATCCTCGGTAACTAAAGGACCAGCCATTTGAAAAAGGTCTTCTGCAGGGACGATCGGATCTGCTTGAAAAAGGTCTTCTGCAGGGACGATCGGATCTGCTTGAAAAAGGTTAAAAAAGAAAGTGGCTGCTTGATCTTTAATCTGCTGGCCATCGCTAAACAAGATGCCATCCACCTTAACCTGGTCAATCCGTTTGCGAATTCCTTTAGCCTTAGCAGTGGTGTGGAAAAACTTTGTATTTCTATCCCCATCTTGGAGCCATTTGACCTTTGCCCTCTGCTTCCAATGAGAGGACTCCACATTTAGCCAGTTATGAAGGGAAACTTTAGCTTGGTTCAGCTCTGAAAGAAGATGGTCACTTGGCTGATCTTCAAAAGCTTCTTCCTTTGATAGGACAAGGGCCTCTGCCTCTGCTATTTTGATCTTGAAATTGCCAAAAACACTTTGCTCCAGTTCTTAAGGTTCAACTTCAAGATTTTGAGTTTACTTGCTAGAATAAACTGAGGGGAACCATTGCAGGGAGAGGCCCAGTGATCCTCTACCACCTTGGAGAAGGATTCATGAGAGATCCATTTTTCCTCAAATCTGAAAGGCTTATTAAAGAAAGAAAGGCTATGCCTATGGGCAAGAATTATAGGACTGTGATCTGAAGAAATTCTTGGTAGATGTTTCACCTCAGGGCCCACAAAATGGTCTAGCCATTTGGAGTTGGAAAGAGCTCTGTCTAACCTGGCTGCCACATAAGCTTGACCCTGCCTGTTGTTCGCCCAAGTGAATCTGTTACCTCTCTGAAACCCAAGTCCTTTAGGCCAGCTGCTATGGTCATCTCATGGAACTCCCTAACTGAGAGAGGGGGAGGGGGGCGAGTGCTGAGCTTTTCATTAGCCAATAGAACGGCATTGAAATCTCCTATGACACACCAAGGTTTTGAAGATAAGGAATTATTCGAAAGATAATGCCAGAGAGTTCTTCTTAGCCTATAATCTGTTGAGCCATATACTCCAATTATTACACTAGAGGGAGAGGAGGGAGAAGATGAAAAGGAGATAGAAATGTGCTGGGAGGAGAAGTCTAGAAGGGAGAATGAGAGGTTAGAACTTTGATTGCAAAGGCACCACAGAGAATTTTCAGAATTGGAGAAGGAGGGGAAGGACCAAAGGGAAGGCCTCCATTAGCAAAGGAAGTTAGGGTAGCCTTAGGTTCTGAAAGGAAGAGAATATCTGGGGAGTGAGCAGCCAGGAGGTGATGAACCATATTTATAGTGGGGGAATTATTTATGCCCCTACAATTCCAGTAGGTAACTTTAACCATTAAGAAACAAGTTGAGGAGGAGGGCCAGAGGAAGAAGATCTTTTGCCTTTGGATTTCCTGTTTTTCCTGGAAGCTTTCACCTTGAAGGGGGATAGTTCTACCTCTAAGGAAATAACACCATTGGTCATTGGATTAGAGAGGAGGAATGGATGGAGGGATAGGAATTTGAGTTGAAACTGGGACAGGTTCAGGAGTAATCCTCTTCAATTTAGATTGGTTTGCTGATATTTTTTGAAAGTTAACATTTGAGAGGGTGGGATCTGCAAAGGTGCAGTTTTCCAAGATTGAGAAAACATTATTATAGTCCAAAGATGGAGCTAGAGTTTTATCCAATATCTCTTGGACCACGTCTGATGGAAGAGTTAAGAGAGGATTGTCTACTGAAAGGATATCTGTAGAGGCTAAAGGGTTTCCTGAGGCTAAGGGCTCTGAGGGTATAGCTTGAGGTGTAGGAGGAGAAGGGGTGGAGATAGGGAGAAAGGAGGGGTTGGTCTTAGCAAGGTTCAGGGAAGAGGTTACAGGGGTGGGAGTTACCTGGGTAGTCTGAGGGTGGCTAGTTCCTGGCTCAAGGATTAAGGCCTCTGAGAATTGAGTTGATCCAGATTTCTTCAAGCTGGAAACTATGTTGAGGAGGACGTCTGTTACAGGGGGAGCTGGATTATTTATTTCTTTTCCAGATTCCATGTCTTCTGGAGTAGAAGGTGAAATTAGCACTGCATCTTGTATTGGAGTCTTCAATAAGCCAGGTCTCATTTTGAAAGGGCACTTTGAAGAGGGATGACCAGCTGACAGACATTCTGAGCAGGGGATAGATTCATACTGCACTTCAATTTGGACTTTGTTCTCACCTTCTAGGACAACTGAAATGGACTTAGGAGGGGAGGAGGCCACGTTCATTAGCACTTGAATTCTGGCAAAGGAGAACATTTTTTGCTTTGCTGTAATTTCATCATCCAAACGAAGGGGCTTACCAATTGAGGCTGCAACGGACATCAGAATATCACTACTCCAGCAGTGGTAGGGCATACCTTTAAATCTAACCCAAACCGGAACTTTCGAAGACCAGGTAGTTTCATCTTGGCCAGGAGACCAAGGACGAAGGATCATTTTATTTCCTTCCATGAGAAGAGGGCTGTAACCTATCATCATATCCTTTTCCTCCTTAGAATGGAATCTGAATATGAAGTTACCATTTTCAGTGAGAGAGATCGGACAGGGCCTGGATAGGCGCCAGGAGGAGGTCACCCAATGCTCCAGAGCTTCCGGGGAAAGATGCCTGCCTACAAATTTCCCAATAGCTGAATGGGAGAAGGATTGTTTGCTGGAATTAATCATTTCCTGGGGGATTCTAATGGTGAGTTTGCCATCCAGAAAAGCTGGGGGGGGAATAGATGGAGGAGAGGGGGGAACAGGATGGGAAAGGTAGCTGGCATAGGTTTTAGAAGAGGGTGTGGGGGGGACGATGGATTGCGAGAAAGATTTGTGAAGGAGGAGATCTAAGTGATTACTAAGGAGTAGAAGATGGTCAGAACTCCAGGTGATGGGTATTGACTGCATGGTGAGATTCGCCGGCTAAAACTGGAAGTGGGAGTGCTGGAGGTGTTGTGAGGATGAAGACTGGATTAGAGAGGGGAATCGGAGGGGATATCGCTTTTAGCGAGATTTGGGATTGGGATTGAGCTGTGGGTTGAAAGGTTTACAGCTGAGGCAGGGGTTGGAAGAGGAAGGCGGCTGGGTGGCAGAGGAGAACCTGAGGGCTTTCCCTGAAGAGATAGTTCCAATTTTTGCTGAATTTGGAGGAGCTAATCTCTGCAGATCAACGGAGCTTGGACCAGGGGTTGGTCGCAACCTGGAATAGGAGAGATGCTGATCTACAGAGGGGGAGTTAAGGCTAGGGAGAAGAGAGGGGGTGGGAGAGGGAAGAAGAGAACCCAATTTCCTGGGGAGGGATAGCTGATGGTCGGCCACCAAGGGCTTTGGCTTAGTTGGGGGCCGACGATGGTGATCCGGAGGCATGATCCGGAGCTATAGTTGGGGGCCACCAAGGGCTTTGGCTTAGTTGTAGCTCGAGCCTATCCGTTGTTCCCCCGGAAATTACTATAGCTCTGCGTCTTTTATGAGTCATGTAAGAAAGTGGTTGGAAGTTAGTGCCGAAGTAAAAAAACAATATTTATAAAAATATGCAGGTAACAGATTTTGTTGATGAACATCTTTCATTGATTTGTCTTTAATTCCCTAAAATTGGTTGATGACATGGTGAAGATGCTAGACTTGTAGACAGGGGCGGAACCAGGATCCAAGCTATGGGGGGGCCATTGTGAAAAAAGAAATTCTTGGGGGGATCATGTGTAAAGGCTAATTTAGGGGGGGGGGGGGGGGGGGGGGGGAGGGGGGCATGAGTTCTGCCCCTTGCAGAGTTCTTTGAAAGTGTTATTTTCAATTAACTTTAGAGAAGTCAATTGACGTGTTATTTTCACAAATAAAAGTAGAAAACAAGAAAGTGTTATCCTTTTCCTGAGACCTAAGTCATATTCCAAGATATGAGTGTTAACTATGAGGATAGAACAAAACCAACCAAAAAAATTCAATAATTAGTCTCGGTCAGTATCATGTATGGATCACATTCTTAGTAAGTACCCATTAAAGGATGGTGGAGTGTTCCTTGACACTGGCTACCTCTTTGCCTCTCCACGTCTTGTGTAAGTTGTGTAAAATTGTGGATACAGAAGTAACTGAGTATAATATGACACCTTGTAATGAGTTTGAGATGATTTTCAAGTATCCGGTTTTTGCCTTGTATTTCAACCAACCAAAGGCTCCTGATACATTTTGGTTGGTAGATTATTATTGGAATTGTGGTTGGTAGATTAAAATAAAAATATCTTTAGATATGCTCGTGAAAAATGTTACAATTTGAACAAATTTTTGTTTTCTTATTAATAATATGAAGTTTAGGTTTTTAATCCATTTGATATGCTCTAAATGTAACGGATTTAATTTTGATTTTTCTTCTTATTCTTTTCTTGGTTTTCTTAGCTGTTGTAATTGTATGTGTCTTTAGTCAAAGTTTATATTTGAGGATGACTCTATAAATAAGAGTCACATCCTCCACCATGCAAACAAGCTCTATAGGGAATGGCGTCGTACTTTGCATCGAGATTATTACATGAAGTATGAGAGGGATGCCGAACGACTTCAAAACCGACCTGAAGATGTGAGTGAAGCTGATTGGGCCTTCTTGGTTGATTTCTTTGGAGGAGATGACTTTAAGGTACAAATAAAATATATATATATAACATATATTTTGAAGATTACTAGTAATACTATTTTTTTATGTAAATTTATCGCAAAAAGTGTCAACAAGAAACAAAAGGAAAAGAGAAAAGGAACGAGTGACACAAATTACTGGAAGAAAATCATTCCAATCCATAAGCTATAATTTGGTGAGGTCTTGGTTCCTAAAGTTAATTATGTACATGGTGTATCCAATTACATATAATTTACTCATGCAAAGAACAAATGGTTTACAAGTGCAGCGAGATCCTGAGACTGGAGATAGGCCTACTGAGATCGAGTTATGGAGAATCACGCATGAAAGACCTAATGGAAGATGGGCTGATGAAATATCTAAAAATGCCTATGTAAGGGATTTCAACACTTCAAAATTAATTTGTAAAAGTAATTTAATTATTATCCAAAGTCTCTTTTTTTTTCATATTCCTGCCTTACTATATGGGTCCTAATTTTTTTTCTTGCAATAATGCAGGAAGAGATGGTTAATCTTCTTAATCAGCCACAAGTATCACCTACTGGAGATGAGGTTGTGCATCTAACTCCAAGACAAGCTCTTAATAGGGTTGTTGGTGAAAGGTCTGGACATGCTAGAGGATTGGGTTGTGGTCCTAGAGGTTTTTTAAAACCCAATAGCAAGAAGTATACACAAGATGAGATGGACCAAGAGAGGAATGAACGTAACGAGATTGCAGAAAGGATGACGCATTTGGAGGACACATTTGAAGCCCGTGTACAAGCTACCGTGGAAAATGAAATCAAAGCTCAAGTAGATAATGCTGTTCGGGAAGCTTTATCTAAGTTTATGGAGCTTTCTCGACGACAATCCGATTCTAACTTTGATGCAAGTGTGTTACTATATATACAAGGATCAAACAATAAGATGAGTTGTGTTTTATTTTTCATATCTTGTACACATAATTTATTTTTTAACTTCTTGCAGGCAAGTTTAGAATGAATTTACTTATTTTGGAGGAGTAAAGCTAAGGTAAAACTATCTACTCTTAATGGTAAAGTAGCAATCTATTCTTGCTAGTCTTTTTTTTTTTTTTTTTTTGAAAGATCTAAACTTATGGCAAATGTATAAACTATCACCTATAGCTTCTGGCAATCTATTCTGTTGTGTACTTGCTAGCTCTTAAACCATAAGTGCATGTCATGTGGCTTACCTTTTTTGTTGGATCCGACTGGTTATTTGAGTTTGGATCATTATTAGGAAATATAGTCTATATTGTATGTGACTTTAATAGGTTCGTTTTTTTTTTTTTACTTTCAGGTTCTTAAGTATTCAAAGCTCCATAGACGTGCATTTGGAAGAAAACGGTCTTTTTGAAGATCAGTTTGCTAAATTGGAGTGCATAATATTGTTTATTTTGATGACAAGCTAGGAGTTTAAGTTACACATCTTTGTCTATGTTTAGTTTTGGTTTTAGGTCTTTTTATAAGACCTAGTGAATGATGTGTCATTTGAACTTTAATTTTAAATGTTCTTTGTATATGAATGATTTTGTTACCCTTTATCTTAGTTTTGTAATTAATGTAAAGAGTAATAATTTGATCAATAACCAACATATAATAATATAATAAAAAATTTTATATGCTAAAATTATATCACAATATTTACAATAATTAAGATACTGAAATTAAAATAAAAAATAATATCTACTATTATGGCGACTACAGTTGCCACAATTCATAAAGTATTGCATATTAAAATTGAAAACTCGTTGTTTTGCGGTGACAAATATTGCCACCTTACGCTATAGATTTTATATGGCAAATAGAGTTGCCGTATAATAAAACCTTTAACGGCGACTTTATGTTGCCACAATAGGATATAATAGACATTCGACGGCGACGGTATGTTGCCACAATAGGGTATAACCTTTACACGGCTATCAACATCGCCACAAAAAAAGAACTGTGGACAGCCCTACATCAATGATTTAGTGGCAGCTTTATATCCTTTTACGGCAACTAATAGTCGTCGTATTGTATATCATTTAACGGCAACATAATGTGAATCGCCGTATATACATTTTCCGACGAGACCTTTTGCGGCAACGTTCGGTGACTCATTGGTGTCGCCGTTATAGACATTTTGCGGTGACAAAACGAGATTATGTGGCAACTATAGGTCGCCATAAATAAGCAGTTATGTTGTAGTGGTGCTAGATCAATATCACCGTCCATCCATACACCCGGTCCGAGCACCGGCGGTCTCAGTACCCCACCCACACCCGGTACCTACTGTGTCAATCACATCACAATATCAATGTCTATGCCGGCATCATAAACCTCCGCAGGCTAATCAATATAAATGTCCATGCCGGCATCACAACCCTCGGTAGACTAATTATAAACCACAAATCTACAGATAACTAGGTGGAGGTACTCCGAACTAGATAGTCTTATTATCCTTAATATGAGATGATAATAGTCAAAGGTACGAGGCACGGAGCTTGGGTATAGCTAATCCATCCTTGTGGTTCCCAACAGTTAATAATGCATACCCTTGTAAACTCCGCTTCTCTATACGCTTAATTAGTATTATCTCAATATACAGTCCGTCTATCAGTATCTACCATTAAGTTCCCAATATTACTGGTCAGGACTTCAAGTTTCATGTCCTGACATCTCATCCAATTCGGACCGTGATCATAGATCAGAGCCTAAGTGCAATGCCCTGATTTATAGTACTTCTCAAGGCCTACATCCAAGGTTCGGATCTACCAGCCAGCCTTAGTGTCTGTTTCATCAACATAGATACCACATATCACAAATCCATTGATGATTGCTGCCCCTCTATTCAGGTCTAGGGTCCACTTCACCTAAGACAGTGATTACGGAGTCTCAGATGCTTATTAAGTATCATTGTACTCCTGTAGGTATTTAGCATCATAAGACATCCATAGCCCTTGAATCAGGTTTCGTTTTACAACCCAAGACCCTACTCAGATGGCTACACGGGCCAAGGTTAAGCCCGGCCCTTGACTCGTGTCTAGCATATCTCAAACAGCCCAAATGGAAGGTCAACGGGGCCCACACATTATCAGATCATAAAAGGAAACTCAATCCGGAAAATCATTGTTTACAATGTACCGGGTCGACATCATGGGTCCACGAGTCGACCAAGTACTATGTGGAAAGGAACAGATAACTGAGAAGTAGAAATCACAGTTTGCAGTGTCCCCGATCGACCTGGAGGGTCCCCCAGTCGACCGAGTACACTGCGGACATTATAACAAACATCTGGCAGGTGAGGGATTTCTCAGTGTGTTCGGTCGACCGAGTACACTAGGTTCTGTACCTTGTGGGTGTTTTTAGCTCCCAGCTGAGGTCAATCCACTGTGTGCTCGGTCGACCTCCTGGGCGACCGGGTCGACCGGGCACACACGAAATCCATATTTTTAAGATTCTGCCCTCTTTCATTTCTCATCAAAATCCCATCAAATGGATCCCAGATCTTCACTAATCATTCCCATACGTCAAACACACCTCCCACATCATGATCACATCACCAATGGGCCATTGATCTTCCAAATGGGGGATTCCCATCCATCAATGGCCAAATACACATAGAAAGAGCTTAGATTAATAATTCTACACACATATCATCCAATCAATCATCCAAATACAGAATTCATGCCAAACATACATAAAAGACAGTAATTAGCCAATCTAAGCATGTTAATCAATTTAATTAAAGAATCTAAGCATGTCTACTTGCCTAAGTTTGGAAGAAAGCTCCTCAAATAGTTTGGGCTCCCCTCCAATAGCTCTAAGATCACTCCCACAGCTCGATCCACATCTCTACACCCATTCTCAAAGAGAGAAATGCATAGAAAGGGAAATCTAAGAGAAATTACTATTTATACAAGGAGATTGAAAGGGGGAAGGAGATTACCTTAACTGGAGAGGGGAGATAGATCTAGGAGAAATTCTAGTGAAATAGAGGAAGAGTGTGGGAAATATTTGAGATGGTTGTAGTAGGTTTCTTTTATAGGAAATGGTGGGATGGAGAATGTCAAAGGTGCCCTCTCTTGCTAGTGTAAGTTTATGATAAGAATTAGGGTATTTAGGGAATGTTAAAATAGAATGACTAAAGGGTCCTTGGTGGCTAATAGAAATAAAGGATAAAGACTAGGGTAGTATAGGTATTCATATATAATGACTAAAGTATCCTCAAATAAGTGGTTGTGAATAAAGGAGCCTAGGGGCAATAAAGGTAGGCTAATTATTATGACAAAGGTGCCCATGTTTACTTGGTAGAAAAAACAAAGGAGGCTAAGATCATTTAAGGTTTTGGAATTTTAAAAAAGGTGGGGTAGGAAAGACTAGAGTGCCCTCGTATAATTAATGGGTTAATGGGTTAGGCTATGGGTAATTGGGTCATCCTAAGATTAATTGCACAACTCTCTAAGGGAAACTCATCTATAATTAGGATTACAACTAAGGTCTCTAATTAGCTAATTAATTCTAGATAACTACTAATAATCTCACAAGGGTCATAACCTTATAAACTATGCTAAATTAATGAGAATTACTAACTACTCAAGCTAAGCACCTATTAAATGGGATAACCTATGGTTGACTTGGTCAAATTGGGTCCTACTAGGTATGTCTAGGGACGGGTTCTCACATGTGGCCTTTTATTTGTATTAAAATACATAGGAATTCAATACATAGACCATATTTTAAGTGGTTATAAATGAAGATTAAAAGTGAATTTTAAAAAAATGAGTATCAGTTAACATTTTCTTATATGAAAATAAAATCAAAGGAACATGGAAAATAAATACCTAGCATTTGGTCTTTATTTTTAACCACTTGAAAAAAAAGAATCTTATGTACCGAATTCCTATGCATATGCAAACATACAGGCCATGAATTTTTTTTAGAAAAAAGTGGGAATGCTCAAAAGCAATCTTTTTTAGCAGGTACATAATAGTTTTGAAGAGTTTAAAACTGAAAGTATGACATCTGCCGACTGCTGATATTCATGGTGCCTGGTACTTTAAACCATTTTTAAGAAAAAAGTTTACACACATGGGTGACGATTGGCCCCGGAATTAAGTTTGTGCAGTTATAGAATTGCTTCTTGCTTCAACTATGAATAATATGCAGTTTTGTTGTACGGTTTAGTACTGTCAAATCTCACCTGCAAATTTGGGTTTAGATCCTCCATGACCAATATCCCTCAGGCCTCAATGACCAAACTAAACTGTAGATGAAGTTGAGGGCCTCATGCGGAGAGAGAAGGGTGAGATCTACTATGGATATTGTAGATGAAGTTTCACTCCCAAGTGACTTATATGGCCATTTTATTTAATCTGTTTTTTTTACTTACTAAAATCATTCTTTAACTTTTCTTGTAAAAACTTTCTGCCAGATTCAGATGGGAAGAAACTTCACCCGCCGAAAACCTCCATACCTCTATGGACAAATTCCAACATATCGACTGTAGATTGATGACCATGTAAATAATGGGGGCAGATATTTTATCAGTTTTATTGATTATTTCATTTTAAGAAATTCCAAGTGAAGTTATTGTTAGGTTATGGCCGATTGTGTGAGGATTCTACTCTCTGGATTTCTTTCTTTCCTTCTTTATTTTTTTGGTACAAGAGAGGAATCCTACATTGGTACCTTTAATTTATAGGAAGTCAAGATCATATGCTGTATATAAATTAAAAATTATTTCTCTCTTTATCACAGAATCCCCTCTCTCGCTAATGCACGTTTACTCTCTCATCATTACCCCTGAGGCTCTAACCATTGCACTTGGAAGCAATTTGACCGAAATTGGACCCATCGGCCCGTCGTAGACACAACCAATGCCCTATTATAGACATCCGAATTGTTTGAGCATTGTAATGTGTTTCGATTGGCCAAAGTTAATAAATTGTTGTAACTAACTCGTTTGTTTAAAATGCTTAAAATCATTATTGAGAAATTAAACAATAACCACAATACCAATAACAATAACAGCAACAATTTAAAAAAAAAAAAAACGCAACAATATCAACAAAGGTATGTATTCTGCGAAATAATGAAGTATGCATTTCGTTCATATTCGGAGTTCGTAGTGGAAACACCATCAGTGGGCATGGGCAGAAATAGATTAAAGGGTCAGAAAATTTACATAATGACTAATGATCAATAAAGCTTTCATCCCCATCTAAGTTGTGATCAATAGTTTGAAATAAATTAGCACCAATAATATGCACCAACCGGCAACCATGAGCAATGATTTTAACAAAAAAAAAAAAAAGACACATGATCAATGATATAAGGTTAAGATGATGATGATGATTCTATTGATGGGTTTGCCTGTACAATCCCCAATGGAAAGGTTTAATCACAAATTGTTGTCTAAAAGTAAGTCACTATGACAATTATACCATTCCCATATATTTGGTCTAAGCAGTAACCGTTGTCAAACCAAGATGAACCCAAATTTATTACATGAACTATAAAACAACTGGCAGAATGACAACTTGACATTTTTATTTGCCTAACATCTCAATGTCTAAGCAATTCAAGATCATTAAATCCTTGCCACTTCCGTTCTCCACCAAATCCTAAGTTCAGTTCTGCTGACATACCCAGCACCAGATTTTTCTTGTTGCAACCTAACTTTCCATCACATGGACGGCCAAGATCAATGATCTGTGGGCCCCACTCAAGAATCAAGACCATAAAGCCTCTCTCGAGCTAGCTAACGAAGTAGTCCATTCCCTCAAACCTAGCAAAGTTGGCAGCAACAGTCACCTCTTTCCTTACATTACCACTCCATGCACACCTTTCACTCCACACCTACGTCATGCAAGTTATCCCCCTTTAAATTCAATCCAACACAAGAATAACAATTCCATTCATCACACCCACAACACTTTCCATGGCCGAACCATCAACACTAGATGCCAGATTGAGCCAACTCGACTCGGATACGATCCAGGTCCCACCACCACCTCTAGTCATGGTTCGCCCACCCAACCGTGGCAGTTCTATTGTGCTGAACAAGGCTCTAGCAAGTGCAGCGACACTGGTTAAGCTCATCCCCAGCAGCACCGTCTTCGCCTTCCACGCTCTCTCACCCTCCTTCTCTAACAGCGGCCTCTGCTACACCTCCAACAAGTACCTCACCGCGCTGCTCATCGTGCTCTGCTCCATCTCCTGCGGCTTCTTTGCCTTCACTGACACCATCACCGGCAGCAACGGCAAAGTCTACTATGGCGTTGCCACCATCAAAGGTATCTATGTCTTCAACAACAATTACTGCAGCGGCAATGGTGAGCGCGGAGATAGTGATGATGTTGGTGATGATGATGATGGATTGAAGGATTTAAAGAGGTATCGAATACGTTGGATGGATTACATTCATGCCATATTTTCGCTTATAGTGTTCATGACCATAGCATTTGGTGATCCAGAGGTGATGAAATGCTTCTACCCCAATGCGGGGCCTGACCAGAAGTCCCTGATGGTGAATCTGAGGCTGGGGGCCGTGTTCTTCTCAAGTGTGGTGTTTCTCATCTTCCCCACTTCGCGCAAGGGGATTGGGTATTTGGAAATGGCTACTCCGCACCCATAAATTTGTGCTTGGTTGTCACAAAGTTTATGCGACGATAATGTTCTATATATAGTTATGTATATATGTTTGTATGTACCTTTGTGGGGCCAATATGAAGAACCATAGGAGGAAGAACGGAGATGGTTGTTGGTGAATGTCAGTAATAAGGATCATATATGGCCAATTTTGTTGTGGGTGACTCACAAGAGATGATGGTTCTATTCATGTTGAAGGTGGGGGTTCAAGTTGTTGACCATAATGTTTTGTTTATGATATTGAATGGATTGACTAATTAAGTCATAATAAGAGTTGGATATGTACTTGGTAGGAATGTATGAGCTGGGGCCAATGTTCAATACATGTCCAGGCCCGCTAGAAAATGTTACGTCAGATTAGGATACTTGACTTAGGTCTGATTTTGAATTTTGAGGCATGCATGAGTGGAATTAAGGACGAACTGGGGCCTAATGTGATTGTAGGTACAAACTTAATAATAAATACAGCTGTGCTACATGGCCTGAAAAATCAGGCCCGAAAAATGGCCTGACAGGCCCTGGACCCTAGGATCTCACTGTGACAATGAGATCCTAGGGTCCAGGGCCTTTGAGGCCATTTTTCAGGCCTGATTTTTCAGGCCATTTAGACTTTTACTAATAAATATAGATAGTTATTTCTATCCACTCGTTCTTGTTTTATCCGATACCAAACCTCACCCACGACGGGTTTATGATTTGCAATTCCGGACTCACTCCATGACAAATATCGCGATTCACCCATTTTCTTCTATATCATATGATACACCGATTTCTAATCCCAAACTCACCCAAATCAGGTTAATTTATGATCTGCAATTACAGGCTCCAGATTGTTGGAGAATATTGTAAGAGTAACAAGGGTGAGAGATATTAGGACAAGATTAGAGTGGATAAGGATTATGTTGTTAAAGAATATTTTCTCATCTCATTTAAATTGAGATTGATTTCAATGATGAAACCTATGGTGATTTATTCTCTCAAATAGCATTAGTAAAAGTATTTATAATATCAAAACTTTGCAGCTTAGGATTTCACTATCTTCAACAAATTGCATGATAAAAGCTTTTGAAAGAAATTCAAATAGAACGATAAAAGCTTTTTGAAAGAAATTGTGACAGATCTGATCTAGTGGGCCACTGTCACTTACCCGACTCAAAAGGAATGGATTGTGGCAGTGATGGATCTATATGTAAAGATAAGGTGATTACCAAGAAAATATGATGATCGATTATGCAAAAAATATATATATTTTTTTTAGAGATTAAAGGATTTAAGATTTCTGTTAAAATGACCTTGTTAGTGAGGGGTGATGTTATAGGTTGTCAGAGAATACCAAAATAGTAAGAATGTAAAAAAATCTTATTAGAATAAGATTAGAGTGGATGAGGATTGGGTTTGAAGATTTCTTATCTCATTTTATGCATAAATTGAGATTGAATTTCAGTAATGAAAGATTCAGTGGTTTATCTTAAAGTAGCATTCTTAAAAGTCTTTTAAGGGTTATGTTTGGTGCTAGAATTTTTTTCATTTAAATAAACAATGTTATAAATTCCTACATGATGCAAGAGGATTGGAAGCTACAACCCGCTCACTTCAACTCTTTCATATGTTCCATTTATACATTAAAACTCATTAGAAAAGGGTAATATTCAGGTGAGAACTAGTTCTCACATATTATATGAGAATTTTTTATAAAGCCCAATTGTGGGCTCCATTTCGGGACGGGACCAAAGGGGATGGAAAGATCTATGTGAGGCCACCCCAAGTATCAAGTTTCACCCCAACCCATGCCCCTAACCCCTTCATCAGTGACCCACAAGTTTAATGGCTTCATATTCAAAAAAATATTCAACCATCAATCCAACGGTTCAGTCCATTCAAATCTGTGCCAATCCTTAGGATTAGTGACTATCAGAGGGTTCCCTATTGGTTGCTAGGTTTTAGATGGGTTGCTAGTTTGAACCCACAAAAAATTCTCATATAATAGGTGAGAACTAGTTCTCACTTGAATGTTTTCCTTAGATAAAATCCGAAAACCCATCGTGATTTCTAGCCATATTATATTTGGGTCAAAATCTCAAAAAACGTATCCAGTATCTGCACTGAGCTCCAAAGATCCATCACCAAACTAGCCCTTCCAAGTAGGGCTGTCAATCGTGTCGTGTAAACGAATTCGGATTACGGATTAACGAATTCAGGTTAAAATCACCTCAACCCGTACACGACCTGTTAACTTAACGGGTCAAAAAATCCAACACGAACACGACACGTTAATTTAACGGGTTACACGATCCAACCCGTTAACCCGTTAAGTAATTAAGTCATTTCGAAAATTAAAAAAAAATTATACAAAGAGAAGAAGAAAAATATATAAGCCACATGAAACTGTAAGTGAGGATCTCAAGTGGATCCCACCTAAAACACCGCTATAAAATAATAAATTCCAATTTCTTCTTTATGAATATATATTAATTTTAGTTACATTTAGGGAGTAAAAAAAAAATTAACGGATTAAGCGGATTGTTAACGGATTACTGGTTTAATTCGTACACGACCCGTTAACTTAACGTGTTAACGGGTTTACCCATTAACAACCCGAACCCATTTAGAGCCACCCGAATTCGTTAATATCGTGTGGGTTCGTATTGTATTAACGAGTCGTGTGTCATTTTGACAGCATACTTCCATATGCATTCCGTGTGCCCAGGATTCAAATTCTGGATTAAAGATGGTACAAAACTTATTCCTCTGAGTGTGGAGAATCTCGGATCAAGATCTTATTAGATCGATGCTCCTACGCCCAAAAAAGTTACCAATAAAGATTCTGCGCAGGAAGTCAAGGCCTTTATATTCATTCCACCTTCAACACTTAAGTGGATTTGCCTTTACATAAATTGCAGTCAATTCAAAGAAAAGCAATCTGCTCTTTCCGCCTCACAAGAGGTCCAGGAAAAGCCAAAATCCCACATCCCCCTTTCATCCGCAAGCCATTTGGAAATAGAGCAGGCGGCTCATAACCATCCATCCAACGTCCATCGTCACTGATGGCCCACTACGGGACCCACTAAATGAACAGTATGCACTACGGGACCAACTAAATGAACAGTATGCACAGACTGCTACGGCAAAGATTGATAAGGTTGATCCCCAGTGGGACCCACTCTCCAGATGATGATGGAGTGGGCCCACATAGAGGTAGGTAGGTATGTAGGTTTACCCTTCCCGGCGCATTTATGGGCTGTCATTCACAAAAACATGCACAAGGGGTTTGTATCTGTTATTTAATTCTATTTGCCGCTCACAGAGAAACTTCAATTTCTAATCCGAACAAACCAAATCGGATGGATAAGATTTATATTATCACTATCATGGAACTGGCAAGTCTAGTTTGATTATTGGTGGATGGCGTCATCTAATAAGTATTTGACCTTTTTTCTGAGATAAATGTTTCTAATCACTTCTATTTCCCATCAAGTTGTCATCATTTTTTATTTTACTTCTGTTCAGTACTACTATTTTCTTTTGGACTGGCTCCTGCCGCTCCTCCTCTATTAAAAAAAAAAATAAAAAATAGTTTTTTAACATGACAGAATTTTAAAAAACTATAACACAT